>JAAGOF010000250.1:65569-208882 GCA_010645155.1 Tigriopus japonicus | reverse complement strand
CAGAGGTTTTTGGACCATTTTTTTTTTTTGATTTTGTTGTCAAACTCCATTTTACATAGTGCTTGTCTGCTTTCGGTTTCGGTAGGCATAACCGAAACCGAACCCGAAATTTCGGCCGGAATTTCGGCCGGAAGTGCTTTCGGTCCATCACTACCAACAATAAAGTGCAATGCAAGTATTTGAACATTTAAAAGATTTTTTTTTATTCCGTTGAATAATCAATATCTCCTGGGCAAAATATTTTTTCCCATTTTTGAACAAAAGAAGACATTTCCTGCATTGCTTTGCCAAAAAACAACAAATTTTGCATTTAATTGTCCAAAAACTGACAACTTTTGGATTTATTTGCCCAAAAATGGCAAATAAAATGAGAAATGGCAAATAAACTTTAAATGCTGACAAATAGCAAATAAACATGTTTTTGGGCATAAAATCTTGTTTGCCTGAAATCTGCACCCCTAGACATTATACATGCCACTAAATGAGCTTTCAATAGTTTTTGAAAGCATGATGTATCCGTCGCACCCTTGGAAAATTAATTAACTATTTAGTAATAGGCATTTAGTAATAGTAAATTTACTAAATTTATCGAACAAATAATTCTTTATTAAGCTACTATTAAGTATGGAACAACATAACTGCTCCATCAATTTGAGTGGCACACTTGATGTAAACAATGACCAGTTACAAAGGAGCCGTCAAGATAGATATAGTACTTAAGATGTACAAAGATGGTAAAATTTTGAAATAGATTGTGTTTAATTTATTGTACCTCTGATATAATTTAGAGAATATAGATATAGATAATAGAATTAAGGGAAGATGGTGTAGTACAGTTGATTAACGCGCGTCCGAAGCAAAGCTCGGTTTCATTGGTTCAAACCCAAGTCTTCCCCGGCAGGATCAACATAAGAGTTTTGAAACCATGCACAAAATCATGAAATTAATGATGGATACAGAACGAACAAAATAACACAAAAACCCATCATGCAACATGAAACGAAGGAAATGAAATAGATACATGTGGAAAATAATGCAATTTCCATTGTCACATTTGAAATAAAACATACAGAATGACAACAAAGATACAAATATTGAACTTCATTTCACGGAAGACTTCAAAATTCATAAGAGAATTTCTATGTTCTAATACTGTTTTTCATGTTAAGAGCTTCAAGCATGATCCTGCAAAGAGCGGGAATTGAACATTTAAACTAAACTCTGGTTGATTTGGGGAAACTTGCGTTTGCTTTTTTTGCACATTTCCCATCTTTAGTCATTGAAAATCCTACTATGTTTCAACATTACTGTACCATTCCAAAAATATTATTTTTTAAAGTTGCTTGTTCAAGCATGCACCTGTGCTGGTCCGTAGATCTTTTGGAATCTTCACTTTCAAGCTGTATCGGGAGAAACTTTGGAAATTTTGAAGGAAAACACGAAAAAACTGAAAAAGGCTTTTTTAAAGTTTGGTCTTTTAATCCGTCTGAGGAAACGGATTAATCCACTTTCTATATTAATCCGTTAATCCAGTGTGTGTAATCAGTGTATTTCGTTGTAGTTTAAGGTACATTTCATACCGGGGATATACACTTTAGCAAAATGTTGCTAGTTGAGCAATCAAGGGAGAGACTAAATAAAAAAGGAAAGAACGACTAGAAAATTCAACGGGTCAAACGTGATTTGTGTCACAGAGGTGCCGATCTTCCTAATAATCTGGAGATCTCGGTCGCAGCACGTTTTATGGGAGCAGCCCTCAGGGCCGGTGACTCTTTTTGGCTGCGTGGACTGTAAAGGGGGTTTTCCCACAAAGGGGGATACGGATCTCAACAGCAGTCTGGGATCTAGTCAAACTTGTTTTCATTGGCATCTGTCAGGGGAACTGGAGGAAACACAACGCGACCGCGTAGGGTTTCTTCCTCCATTTCCACCATCACCATGCCACCCTAATCATGACCTGCTTTTCTTACCCTTTTTGGAAGGGAAAATACACTTGAGAACTAATCTCCAAGTGTATTAGCCATAACCTCACTTTCATTGATGGTTTTACCGTTGGCCTCAAAAGGTCCTACTGGATGTTTCATTTCTCTCTCTGTGTTTGCAAAAGGGAAAACCCCTTTAATTAGTCTTAACCTCCTGAGTAATTCTACTTTCCTTCTCTAAATGATCGGATTCAATGGAGGCCCTAATCTTTAATTGAACAACATTCAATTTGCTTAGGAGGCTGGCTACATACAACAAAGGGATTTGAAGTATGTCGAAGTCTGTTTGAACCTAACCTAACCGAATCTAGAGTGAATTATTATTCCCACTTACTTGGACTTGGACTTCATCAATGCACCACATAAATCTCCTTCACAGTTGTCTCAGAAAATTCAAAATAAGATCAATGCAAAAATCAATTTTTTTCTGAAAGTTTTTTCTGCACAATCCTCTAGTAAAGCTCCAGCTTGTTTCAAAACGCAAACAAAGGCAATAATTGGCAAAACGCAGTCTTAAAACGAATCAAGTAAAAATAATCTCTTTGAGCCGACATAAGTTATTAGCATCAAATTTCAAAGGCCGATTTTTATATCAATTTTTACGACTTTGTAAAAACTTCAACTCCTGTATTGAACTGGAGCAAAGCGCGAGAAGTACGCGCAGGTTGATGATATCGCGAGTGACTCAGCGGAATCTGAGTTGAATTCAATCTTGACGAGATGACACAAAGAGCTAAAGAGATTTTTGCCTTGCATCATCTCGTGATTTCATTACTGCTTTTGGTGAGCCATGGACTAGAAATCAGTGACAAGAAGTGTGAGAAAACACACACTTTGTCGAGCTCGGATAGACAAGAAGGTGTGCACACCTTTCAATGTCCCAGTGTCAAAAAAATTGATCTCCCGGATTTGGAGGATGAGCTTCCTTCGGACACGAAAGTCTTTTTCATTGAGAGCTCCGGTCGAGATCACTTGCTTCATCGACAAGCTTGCAGTGTGGAATCGGCATTGGGTGCTCCAAAGATCCCCTTAACCGTGGTGGTGTTCACGGCTCAGCAATTGGACTTATCCCATAATGCCACTTGTCACCTATTCTCGAGATATCCGGAATCAAGGCTGATCTTTCGCCACGTCAACCGAGAGAAAATCTTCAAAGACACACCCATTCAACCCATCTTTGAGAGGGGAGAATTGAACACGGGTCCTCATCAGATTGTTCAAAATAGGTCAGACACGACTTCACAATTCACCATGACATTTGGTACTTTACTCAAAGATTCTTATCGTCCATATTTTAGTGATGCTCTGAGGCTCTTATTAATTCGAAAATATGGCGGATGGTACTCGGATCTGGACGTGGTGTTCATGAAGGACACCAGCCACTTGCGAAACGTCATCACCGGCGATCACAACCAAATCAGCGGCGACGGAGCCGTGATTGGCAAAACCGTGAACAACGCCGTGTTTCACTTTGACCAAGGCCATCCCTTCATTGAGCTCTGCGTTGAGAAATTTGCTCAAATATTTGACCCATTGGTGGGCAGTTTGTCCGATGATGTCCTTGATCCAAGATTGAAAATCCTTAACTGTCGTTGCAGGTTCGACTGAGTGGTGGGCCGTACACCATGTCCGAGGCATTGAAAGAGATCTGTGGGATGAGGCAGGATGATTTAATAAACCGGGACACGTTCACCCTCGAACGCTGCCAAGGTGTGGATGTGGTCAGACAACGCGTTTTGTATCCCATGGGTTGGTTTGGGGTCACGGAGTTGGTGTCCGATCTGAAATCGCGAGCTCAGTGGGAAGATCGATTCAGGCACAGTGTCACCGTCCACCTCTTCAATTCCATTGCCGGAAGTAAAAAAGTCATCCAGAAACCAAGGTTCTATGGTGTCGATGTACCCGCATATCTTTATCTCGCCGAACGGTTCTGTCCGGTTTCGTTTGACTCGGTGAAACTCTTTTAGTCCCTTTGCACTGGTACTTTTTCACCAGTGTCCAGGATTTTTCTCGATGGAAAACATCTTTTACGCGCCAAATATTATTTTTCTTGCCAGTCGTTGTTAAGTTATAGTTGGCATTACCTTTGGGATGGTAAAATTTGTCAATCTCAAAGGTATCTATGAGAAAATTTGAGAATGAGGTATTCGTCCAAAGTGTGATCTCTCTCATAATTTTGCTCTTGTTATTGATTTTTAAAATAAATATTGTATATTCCCTTAGAGTTTATGGATTATGCATTAAAATTTCGAGTCAAGGCAAACTTCTAAAAATTATGCCTCTTTTGCACCAAGGGATCTAATGGGATATTTAACCTAAGCACGATTCCCTTTTCATGAAATAGTTGTTCAAGAGATAGTTCAGCTATTAATGTATTTCTCATTAAAGCAGTCGAATAAGGCTAAACCTAAACCATTGAATATGCGAAAGAGTTGTTGTGAGTAAGTGGGCCTGCGTCGATCCATGAGCTTGTCAAATGAATTACGCAGAGATAGAGGTGAAAACGCATTGTTGACATGTACTCAGCACTTTTTATGTGGTCCACGCAACTCGGCAAAATTATGCTCAGCTATATCATTTTTAGTTATTTATGCATAGCAAATGTTGGTGCCTCGATTCAAGACAGTTGCAGCAAGGAGGACGAGGAATGTGGCATTTGTCCCAAACAAGAGTTGTTCAAACTGAAGGCTTTGGAGGACGTGAACTTTTGGTCCCTAAAACAAGTGATGTTTTTCATCGAGAGTGCCGATCGAACTCATCTCTTAGCTCGTCAAGCTTGTTCGGTGGAATCAGCCTTAAAAGTCAACCAGAACCTTGACATCATTGTGGCCATGACATCTGCCACATTGGACCTTTCATCCAACGTCACGTGTCATTTATACGCCAAATACGGCGAAAAGAGACTCTTTTTCCGTCACGTGGACGCCTCTGATCTCGCCAAAAACACTCCATTACAAGAGGTCTTTGAGTCAAACCTAATACAAGACAGTCAATATTATGTAGTTCAGTTGAGCGATGCGCTGAGACTACTCTTGGTGCAAAAATATGGCGGTCTCTACTCGGATTTGGACATGATTTATCTTCAGTCTGTCGAGGACCTGAGGAATTTCATCTCGGGCGATCACAACCGTGGCAACTACAAATTCACCATGATCTCCAACGGGATTTTTCATTTCCCGCCAAATCACGCCTTCATCCAGGATGTTTTGGAGCGTTTCGCCAAAACTTTCAACCCCAATGTAAGAAAAGGATTCTCTTTTCTCATATCCAACTCTTCACGACGGTCAATTGAGCTGGTCAAGTTTAGACGTCGAAAGACATTTCATGCCAGTTTTGCGATACAGAGACAATGCTGCACACGAATTTAGGTTCTATTAATTAGATCATGGGACAAAAATTGATTTCATATCAGTTTTCTATTGAATTTTCTATTGGAATATTGACGAAATCTATTGAGTTCTTTGTTCTCATTTGTAGCGTTTACCTTAAGGTCATGAATTTTTCCCAATTGTTCAAAACCTTAAGGTCATGAATTTTTCCCAATTGTTCAAAATTAGGTTCAGGAAAAACGAAAAACTTTTGTTTCAATCTGGCCGGGAGATATTGTTATGAAATTGAGTCGATTTAAAAATAAAAGTAAGAGTTCGAAAAATGGAATTGATAAAGACTAGGGTTTTGGAACTGAATAGTGAACGGACCAAATTTATAGATATAGTTGCACTCGGTTACAAGTCTCTTCTCTGAAGCCTTTTCACACCTCCAGACAAAAGATTGCTTTTTTAAGCTCCATAAATCTTCAATCGACAGTCCAGACCTAAAAACTCTCAAAACAAAACATTATATGCTACCCTCCCCCTTTCGGAACATGATTTTATTTGCATTTTTACTTGCATTCGGCGCTTACTTTTTGGTTAGGTTTTTACATTTTGAAAGACATTTAAGGTATCTTTGATATTCATTAAATTCCCAAGCCTTATAATAGCTTTGATAATACATCTAACATTTACGTTTTTTAACGTCTTTAGCACAAAACAAAGAAAGTTCGAAGATAAAAGGGGTTTCCTTAGCGAATGCTATTAGTTTTTACAAACAAAATCTAAATTCAAATGAAAAATTGCTCAATATTCTGTACGAAGGGCATCCTATAAAAAATGCAAACGACCCTGTCATTTTTAATCTACGCGACCAATGTCAAAGAAATAACCATCATGTGACATTTCGAGCTTTGGCTGCTAAATTTGTTTTTAAACATTTTTCACAACCTCGTTTTTAACCCTATAAATAGCCGCCAAAAAAGTGGATTTGGCAACCCCCCTAAAATTTTGCCAAACGGTCTCCACGCGCGACCTCGTTTTTGCTTTGAACAAGGCCAATAAGATCATAAAAGATGAAAAAACACGTTGAATGGTATCTACGGAGTCAAGGCTCTCCATTTTAGTCAAGTTTGCCGAATTTGACAAAAATGTAAGAAAGATATGGGAGCAAACAGTCAATGAAGTCAAGATTGGAAAAATGTTTGTCATGGATTGACAATGTTGGGCCTGTGAGGGAGGGACCTTGTTGAGTCAAAAAGGCAAGTGACCATATTGACGATTCTATTAAAGAGTGTCTTTCCCTTTGGTTTACTTTAAAGGATCCTGAAGCCTAGTTTGTGCCTCACAGGATTGTTGGAAGAGGGGTGCCGCTTTTACACTCTCAAAAAATTGAAGTTTGTAATCCACAAAAGGTTCCAAGTTGAGGACTGATCACCATGAAATTTGGAAATGGCATTTTCTAACTTTTGGTCGTTCCCATTGATGAAAAAGAGTTGGAAAAGGGCAACAACCAGAACCTGGAGGGCCTCCAGAAACCGCTGTAGGGGTAAGCAAAAAACCTGAATTGTTAGCTGATTCAAGGGGCGGTTGTTGCACTTTTGGAAATGGGTTAAATCGCGAGGCTATAATCCTGTTCAAAAAAAGACTTCTAATGATTGATTACATTAATCTTACTGTTCACAAGTTATTATGCCATTTGCATTCTTTTTGGTATGACCCTCGTATGCGGTAAATCTTTTGAATTTTTACAATCAAAAGGCTCACGTTCAACATAGATATTACCAACCTAAGTGTGCCAAACAACTATTATACGCAAAGAAATATTCACAGATTTGTTCCGAAGCATGTTTTAAGCGACATTACATTCAGTTTTGGCCCGTGAACAAATTAGCGGAACTCAATTACTTTTACGGCATTGTCTCTGCACCGCAAAATTGGTCTCAAATGTCTTTGGCAGGCACTTTACTTCAAAATGACTGACTGCTCCCGTGTCTTTAAGATTTTTGACCATTTTCAGGATCGTTTAAGTGGAGGGCCAAACTTGTTTACGCGCGCTTTTGAAGACTACTGTCAAATCCGAATCCCTCAACTCAAAGCGGGAGATGATGATCTCTCTGGAACCGCTTGCTCCGGACTATTAAGGGTACTTTGGGCTAAAACGTTCTACCCAGTGGGCTGGTTCGACTACGACACTTTGATTTCCACCCGACAAAAAGAAACGGAATGGGCCGAGTTCTTTGCCGACTCTTTGGCCGTGCATTTTTATAACTCCCTGAGTGAGACGAAAACGAAAATGCTCCGTCGAAAATTCTATGGAGCGGATATCCCCGCACTCTTGTACCTTGCCATGTCTCAATGTCCAATGGCGTTCGAATCAGGAAAGCTATTTTGAATCACTAAGGGCGTTTTATTTCTTATTCTGAGTTTTAGCTATGGGCATGACTGTTTTTTTGGCTTCATTGGCCTGGAGCTCTCGAATTTTCTCTTGGCGCCTTTCCCGTTTCAGACGTTTCTCCAGCTTTTCTTGCTCTCGCAAAGCCTTTCGTTGCGCTGGAGACATGTTCTTCATATCAAATTGAACGGTTAAAACTGCCCGATGATCCTTCTCGACGAGAAGCTCACTTAAAATTGGGTTGTCTCCGAAGATCTCACGAAATGATGGGCTCTCTTGAACCAACTTCAAGGCATCGTCGTGAGTGAGTCCGTTCAACCTAGAAAAAAACAAACCATCAAACCCCGGATTGTTTATCCATCTCAACCTGAACTCGCTTACCTCTCAATACTCAAGGGAATGGTGTCAATGCTCTTTTCTTTAAATTCAATCCCAAGTTTCAGCTGCCAATCCTTGTCCATTTGGGGCCAGTCTTGGTGGAACACGGTTCTGTCCCATCGAAAGTTTAAGCAACGTTTCACCTCGACTTGGCTGAGTCCCTCCCACAATTCGGCGCAAAAATGCGGACTCATGGGGGTCATCAAGATGATAGCAGTGGCCAAACATCGCTGAAATTCGTCGCAATCCCGCTTGACCACATTCGGAGTCACCCACAAGTCTTTTAGGAGAGATTGCACTTTGTGAACCACAAAACGAAGGTTAGATGTGACACCATAGGCAAAGTTAGTTCCCTAAGGAAATACGAAAAGGCCCAATAACAATTTGTTTGGATCTGTTGATCTCTGGAAAGCCAAGTGTCTTACTGAAACGTGATAATTTCTGGAGCTAATCAAACGTTCCTCGTGTTTTTTGAACTCTTCCGAGCTCACGGACCCTTTCAACTCTTCTGTATGAACACTTTGAGCTAGACTAACCAATTTGAGAAACCGAATCTGAAACAGCAAGATGGTTTTCATATCGATCAGCTTTGAATGGAGTGTTTCCTTCAAAGTGTATCAAGTGGTCTGTCTCTATCTACCTGAAGCTGGTTTATGGACGTGAACGAGTCTTCGGACCAAAGCCTCTCAGAGGTCGGTGAGGCCTCGGCCAACATCATCAGTCTGGTGGTATCACAGCCATATTTATCCACCACATGCTTGGGGTCCACGCCATTGAACTTGGACTTGCTCATCTTGTCCCAATAGAGAATCACTTCTTCCCCAGTGACTTTTTCCACCATAGGCTCTTGAGTCAAATCGACTTCACTTTCGTGCAGGAATCGTCCTTCAGCTTTGGTTCTTGAGTGGAAATGAAGTTCGAGTTGAAGCGATTGAAATATCGAATGAATGGTGGATCTACTGTATGTACGTACTTGTAAGTCTTGCTCTTGACCATGCCTTGAACAATGAGCTTCTTGAACGGTTCTTTCACGGGTGAGATTCCCAAATCGTGAAGAAAATGGGTGATGAACCGCGCGAAATAAAGATGCAGAGTAGCATGTTCTTTCCCACCGATATACACATCTACCGGGAGTCCTTGAGCCGCATCTTTCCCACAAATTTCCTTGTCATTCCTGATGCCAATTGAATCATTATCCTCTGTCAGAAAAAAGAAAGACATTCGGGCTGGACTTACTTTGGGTCCAGATATCGCAAGAAGTACCAAGCCGAATCAACGAATGTGTCCATGGTGTCGGTCTCTCGACGAGCGTGATCCGAGCCGCACTTGGGACATTTCACATCCTCAAGCCATTCTTGGGCTTGAGCTAATGGAGAATCGCCAAACTCTCCGGGTTCGGCCAATGCCAAGGCGTCAAATTCGGGCAAAACCACGGGAAGTTCTTCCACGGGTACTGGAACGGCTCCGCATTGCTCACAATGGATGATGGGGATCGGTGTGCCCCAATAACGTTGCCGAGAGATGAGCCAATCTTTGAGACGAGAACTGACCGCATATCCACCTAGATTTCGAGAACGAGCGAGCTCTAGAATGGAAGTTTTGGCATTGGCCAAGGATTGGCCGGAGAACTGACTGGAATTGATCAAGGTCGTTTGGTCGGCGTTCAGAACGGGGGTGGTTGGAATCTCAAGGGTGTCAGCCATGCATCGGGAAATAGGACAGATCTCGGGGATGCCGAGGAAATGGTCGGTTTCGAATGTGAAGATATCCGTGTTGCGAAACAAGAGAATCGGCAAGGAGTGAGTTGGGTCCATCGGATTAATGGCTTGAAAAGGAAGTCTGTGGACGGTTCCATGATCGGTTTGAATCTCTGAAAAGAATTGAATCTCGTAAGCCTAAGGGAACTACGTCATCTCCCAATGTTTTGGGAATGTAAGACTCTGAATTCAATTTATTCTCCTGATACCAAACCAAACTGTAAATCTTCAATCACCATGACTTCTTAAGCCCATTCGCTTAGTTCGATGTACATTTTATCATGATCATCAATTCCATGTTATCTAATCATTTAGAAAACAGCCAGCTTTGATACGGTTTTTCATGACGCCTAACTTTAATGTGTTGACAAATCGTCTTTTTTTCAGAGGTCTTTCGTAACGACTGGAACTTACCGGGTAGGTTAGACCCCGCATGAGTTTTGGCCAAGATATGCTCGGGTGTAATGGCCACGAAAGCCGCACCCCAAATCAGTTCCGGTCGATCTGTCCACACCCAGAGATTCGAAGAAGTGGACTCGCAATTGGAACCGGTCAGGCCAAACTTGAGCTTCGTGCCGTTACAGGGCCCGATCCAAGATCGTTGCATAGCCAGAACATCGCGCCAATCCGTCAACTCGGACTTGTCCAGCCCATCCAGGAGAGATTGGGCGTATTGCGTGCATCGAACGAACCACTGCTTCAACGGCCTTTTCTCGACGAGAGCACCCGATCGCCAGGAACGCCCATTCTCATCCACCTAAGTCCACGCAGACAAATGTTCCACGTTACTGACTGATCATTTCAACCCATGAAGATTTCCGGATGACCTGCCTGTTCGTCGGCGAGAACGGTTCGATCCACGGGATCCCAATTGACGAGGGCCTCTTCTTGGTACACCAGGTCTCTAGCCAGGAGTTGCAGAAAGATCCATTGGGTCCATCGATAATATCGGGGATCGCACGTGGCCACTTCTCGGTCCCAATCAAAGTTCAAGCCCAACTGCATCAATTGATCCTTCATACTGGCAATATTTTGACGGGTCCAGTCCTAGACCAAAAGAGAGCGATCCAGAAATGCGTGACAGTCAAAAATCAAGGTTATGATTATCAAGGTTTGTTTCGGACTGACTTGCGGTTGAATGCGATGTTGACGGGCGGCGTTTTCCGCGGGTAAACCAAAGGCGTCCCAGCCCATGGGATGGAGGACATCGAGCCCTTGGAATCGATGGTAATGAGCCATCACGTCGGAAATCGAATAGACGCGAACGTGACCCATGTGCAAAGCGCCCGACGGATAAGGAAACATGGACAGCACGTAAAAAGGCCGACGCGGAGACGAACTCGGTCTGAAAACGAAGACAATATTGAGAGAGTTGAGGCTGCCGCGCTCGCGAAAATCGGTAATTTCTATCCGGATGCGCGTTCTTCGATTACAATGGACTGGACCCATCCAGTGGGATGCAGCTATACGACAACGACAACGGTAACGATACTTTTTTTCATTCGACCTCGCCTTATCCGAACCCGTGTTACTTGAAAAAGAAGCGCAATACAAGCGTCTCTATCGAAATCTAGGGTATGATCAAGCGTTTTGAACACGATTCGAAGCGTGAGATGGGTCACAACACCCTGGGCTACGACGTGTTCCCTCTATCCATTTATCGATTGCCGCCTTAATAGAGGGTCACCTTTCGCGAAATCGAGCCCGCCATTCGGCCAGAATCCTGGGTTTCCACTTGGCTTCGATCCCTTTCAGATCCAACGACGCCAATGAAGGGTTGACCGAGACGCCCGCCGGCGAGTCGGCCGATGCGCCGGGGCGTCCGCTGAGCGATAACCGCCGATTGGCGCCCATGATCGATACCGGCCCACGGGATCCTGAGAAAAAGATGCGCTTGATGGGGCGACACGGGAAAAAATGCGGCGTGACACCGCGCTAAGGGGGGCCGGAACAGTGGGTAACCAAGCTCGGGACTTTGCGTGCGTTGGTCCACGAATGGGTTTCGTTATGGTCCGCCAACACTCCCCGAGGCGGACCGCCAAGTTTGGGGGAGTGAATGCATCCAAACTTTCGTTTTTTCTCCCCCAATCCAATGTGTATTTATCAATCGGTGATATTTTTGTTTATGGGCTCGGGCTGATGTCAACTAGTCAGAGTCAGCCGAACCCGGAAACGGGTGCCAAATGCTCCGAGATCTCGGCCTTTCCAAGTACAATTTGCGGGAGAAAGTCAATCAAAATAAGCCGGACCCGTACTACGGGTTTTCCAGAGCCTCAACGCATCTCGCCGCCTTGTACGTATGAAAACCCGTAAGGTTGTATTTTTTCACCGGTGTCCCATCAAGCTCATCCCGCATCCTTACCGGATCCCGATCCCACTGGGAGCCGGCCACACCTTCGTAAGAGGCGGGAACCGATCCCGCGGGACCCGAACGTCCGTCGAAGCATTTAATCAGTCCCGTCCGTTGACGCACGCGCCTATGCCACCATCAAAATCAAACGAACCAACGAACGAGATAAAAGCCACGCCGGGATCGCCGATTCATTCACTCATTCATTCATTCATTCATGGGATGATGATGTTTGTTTATTTTCTTTTTTTCCAGTGTCAGGTACGCCAAAAGGCGGTAAACATTAGGGTCAAACGCGATTGAGTCAATCTTAAGAGGCGGAATAGACGCGGGGAAAGCGTGAGCTCATCCTTATCACGGCTCGACTAGTAAAACGCGGAAGCCTCGCCCCAGACGTTCAGGTAGGGATTTTTCGTACATCGAACTCCATTCGCGACAATGGTTTTTTATAAGATTAATAAGACGGTCAGTGAAGGTTTTGGTTGGCTGAATTTCAGCCTGATCTATTTTTCCGTTCGCCGGAAATAACGCCTTAAAATTTCATAAAATAGTCTCCGGCTGGCCCAGAATTCTAAAAACGGCTTTTGTCCTGAGTCTTAGGCGGATGTGCCAGCCGTGGACATTGTGACCCTGAGATGTTTAGATTGGCTTACCTGAAATACCACCCTCTCCTCCCGACGGGAACCTTTCACCATAGGACGCGAAGTTCAAGTGACGGGTTTCCCTAAACGACCCCAAAACAGTGGAGACCGGCTCTGCCGTGCTTTTGCGTTTAAAGAGATTGCCGAAAAACGAACCAAAAAGGCGTTGAATAGCGAGCAAGCGTAGCATTAATTCAGAACAAAGTTGCGGCATTAGATGGCAGATCTTTTCCTGATACGGATGATATCAATAATGATATTCTCTGTTCTCATGAATGTGTTAAAACTGAGTGGCTCCAAAACATTATCTGGCACAATATTGAGAATGTATCCTCATCTCAATTTCAATGCCTTGTGATATCACTTTTTTATTCTTTTATTTGATTTTACCACGTTCAAAAAGCTTGAGTTCCCTGAATACACGAACCATCAGTTTAATCCTTCCCACAAAAACATCATTTTCAATCAACGTTATAGGGTTTGAAATTCTTGAAATCCATTACTTGCCAAATATCAAAATTTTGATACGCCAAACAGAGAGGAAGTACAAAATTTGGCATTTTTTTTGTCATGTTATGGCGGGATTGTTGTTGATTCCATGTGATTGATAGCTCATGTAGAATGCTTCACTTTGATGTTGTTGTTAGGTACTTTTGATTTTAAACCATTAGTATTTCAAGTAGAACAGGCCAAAGTGGGGGTGCATTTAATTATCTTTCCAGACAGGTAAGCATCTTGGAATAATGTCTTAACAATTCATTGTGCACTGAATTAATATTAAAAATGAATATTGGATCCGTAACACTTCCCTCTCGTTTGTAGACACGGGTCGCTGGTGAAGTTAAAAAACAACAACAAATAGCTTACCTCGCATCCTCTTCTGCAAGTATTTCCAATCCATGCCCTAGCTGATCCAAGCTGGGTGATTGTAGGTCAGTCACAGACCATATAATCATTACTGATGGGAAACAAACAAGCAACAGCATCTTCCTAAACAACTCAAAGACAAACAAATCGGAAAATTGAGTAATCCGATGTTGATTGGATTCGTCTCCCCGAAAAACAGGGCTGTCAAAAGTGATGCACCAGAGTAGTTGAAAACGGTCAAAAGTAAGTGAAGGTCTTGAACTTTTTAAATGGACAAAACCAAGTGTTCTAGTTGTATGGAATACATTTCTCAGGCCTGTAAATCCTTTCAAATACATTGATTAATTTTTGCTACTTATGAGTTTGTTGTATTTGTGTTGTTCTTGTGATTGTCCGTTCTTCTTTGTTATTTAATTTTATTCAATACATTTGGTTGTTTCCCATCAGCAATATCCATGCTTCAGCTGATGGAGCACAATCTGCCTACCTGCCCGCGCAAGGAGACCAGCCGATCCATCCTCACGGATCCAGGGATGCTCACATGACCTGGGATCTAATTTTGTCATAAAATGTCGCCCTGTCGGAGATACACTATGAAGAGCCTCATTGGGTGAATAAGCGGATGTCTTGTCCCCATCATCTCAAAACTGTGCCTCTTAAAGCTTCCATTTGCGAGAAATTGTCACCGCTTTAGGTCATCTCACATGACTACTTTTTCAATCTGACCCGTTAATGAAAGTCCGGCTACTCTGATATTATTGAGGGCCAATGTTCATGGACCGACTTACTGGAAAGGTGACTGAATTGAGCCATAAAAAGCCAAACTTTGCCTTTTTCCGAAATTTCGGTGAAGTGTAATTTCAACACCAAAAAACAAAAATCTGCGTTTTCGCTTTTTTCGCCATTTCCGCCTTTTCTAGGTTTTGCCTATCACCTTTAGCCGTTTAAGCACTTTTTTGAAAAGTTACCCAAATTTGGCGACATTTTTTGTTCAAGATGTGGAAGATGGAAGTAGAAAAATGTTGTTTTTGGTGAAGTTCAGGTTAAGACTGCCTAAAAACAAGAAAGTTAGCAATACTTTAGGGGAAGTTTATATTTTGGGAGGCTTTTTACGTTATTCTAATGCAGAGTTGTGTCAATTTCCTAAAAAATGTAATTAATTACAATTACAATTACTTTGTCGAAAAATGCCATTAATTACAATTACATCATACGAAAATGTAATTGACTTCAATTACAATTACATGTCAATTACATGACAATTACTTGTCAATTACAATCCTTCCGTCTCTTTCACCCTTTTGCCTTTTCAAAACGATAAAAGATAAACAGATCTGCCATTTAGATTGTAATTAGCGATGCACCAACTGGCAACTTATAATGCCTGAAAGGTCAATATGAAAGAGTGATTTACAAAAACCAAAAGCTTATGAACGGGCTTAAATATCAAAACAATAGCAATGAAAAGTGCAATGAACCATAGGGCATTTTTTTCTTTTCCTGAAAACAGGAACTTTATACATAAATATCAAGTAGGATGATGTTTTAAAACTTTATTTTTTGACCTCATTTGTCCGCCCTTAGTTGTGAAAAGCTCTATCTCCTGACACAAGAATCATGCTCAAAAACTGTTTTAGTTTAAAATTATTTAAACATCATAGCTTGGGTGTGTATTGTAACAAAAGCTACCTGTTAGTGGCATCATATTGACTGATGACATGAATTGATGGCAAAATAATTGTTTTGTAAGTGAAAACTCAAAGTATCAATGAGGGATGCAGGAGGAGGTTTTTGATATTATGGTTAAATTGAAGAAGTAAGAGTTTGAAAAGTAATTGGTAATTTGTAATTGAAAATTCGTCAATTGCATTACATGGCCAAAAATGTAATTACTTACAATTTCATTTACTTGGCCCAAAAATGTAATTAATTACAATTACATGTCATTGTAATTGAAATAACGTAATTGTAATTGTAATTGCAATTACTCCCCAACCCCGTTCTTATGTCATATCATGTCAATAACGGCCTCTTTTTTTGTCGCAATATCTTTTGGATCACCAAAATGGATAAAAATGTATTTTATGCGCCGAACTTTCGATCGGCTCGGTCCAAACCTAACTCGGTCACACTGCCTCTTTAGTTCCATCCTCAAAGGAGACCCGAAAAAAGTCGATGGAATTGAATTGAGTTGAGCCGAAAAAAAGAAGGACAAATTAAGGAGAACATCGCGGCACGAGACCCGGATTGGCCCGAACCTCGGAGGGTGTGTTGTGCGGGGTTTTAGCCCAACACGCCGGTGACCCGGAGGATGAGTACCATGAGTCAGCCGCCGCCGCCGCCGCTGGGCTCGTCCCACTCGTCCCACGACTCCAGTCACACCCAGGCGACGGGCATTCGGGCAGCGGCCGAGGCCGCCCGCGAGAGCGAGAGCGTGAATGCGGCTGCGGTTGCGGTTGCGGGCGCGCCTCGTTCGGCGCGTTTGGGTGCGCAGGACTTTTATTTCGGCCGTTTAATCGGCGAGGGCTCGTTTTCGAGCGTGTTTTTGGCCCGTGAAGTGAGCGCGCCGCATCGCGAATGGGCCATCAAAGTGTGCGACAAGCGACACATTCTGCGCGAAAAGAAGCAAGACTACATTCAGTCCGAGAAGCGCATCCTCGTGTTCATCAACGCCCACTGGGATCATCAGCGACCCTTCTTCGTCCGCATTCAGTCCACTTTTCAGGTACGAGACGAGACGAGACACGCCGCACACGCCGGATGGCCTCTCGCCGGCGAGCGGGAAAACCCGGCAAAAGAGCTGCGGGAAGGTCGACCCAGCCGCGCCTGCCTCATATTATTCAATCAGTTTTAAAGTTAGACTACTCCCTAGTTATGGATTGAGGCCTGGAAGAGAAGGCCAATCCTCGCTTGGGTGGGGATCTTGATGAAGTTGCGACGCGAATGGGTTAGGCTAGACTTGTCCGAACCACCGAGGCCAGTTTTTCTCCGACGTTTTCAACGCGCGTCCAAAAATAGGTAGACATTCATTCGTGCCCGAGCAAATCGAACGTTCATCTCATCCGGCAAAAAATGCCGAGATTTGATTGGCCCTGAAGAATCGTTTCGAGATTTGACGTCCGAAGGACCGCAATGGGCCTCTGGTTCGTTCTACGATGAAACGGCTCATTGTTTAGCCTTACATTGAAACTAATATTTTAAAGGCCAAAAATGAAATCTGTCACGCGTGGTTTGCCTCAAACGAGGAGAACACCACCAATATTACGCGTGAAAGAAATCGAGAACACAACCAATCGGTTTATGGAATGGCCTAGAGATCTCGTTATTTTCTTTCCTTTTACGCTTAGATTACTTTATTTCATTTCTTCTAACATTTAACCCAAACGAACGAGTCCCTAAATAAATAAACAAACAAAAGATCAAAAAGTAGTCACCTGAAACGGCGATTGACAACTATAAGACGGGCTTGGACTTGATTTCCCTTTTTTGAGATGAGAAAACTTCACGGACTTCCCGGAAAATGTGCAATTACGCCTCTAATAGTAATACCACCTTTTAGCTCGTTAAAATAGAGCCAATGTAGCTCGATTCAATTAGAATAAAAAAGAAGCCTACGAGACCTCAATTCAACCGCCGGTTTTTTACGTTTTCCAGGATGCTCAACGGCTCTATTTTGTCATGACCTACGCCAAGAACGGCGATCTGCTCAAGTTCATTGAGCGGATGGCCGAGAAGGACATCGATTGCACGCAGTTCTACGCGGGCCAACTCTTGGCCGCCGTCGAGTTCCTCCACGAGCACGGCATTCTCCACCGGGACCTCAAGCCCGAGAACATTCTCCTCACCGAGCGCATGCACATCCTCATCACGGACTTTGGCAGCGCCAAATTCCTGCCCACGCCCCCCGCCTCCACCGCCCGACCCTCGTCCGCCCACCCTCACCCACCAAATTCGACAGACGGGACGACCAGTCCAAACTCGAGGCGCACCCATTCACCCACCCACGATCGCGAAGAAGAAGAAGAAGACGAGGACGAGGACGATCAGGATCAGGACATTCTGGGCGAGCCTCCGCCCAAACGCGCCTCCTTCGTGGGCACGGCCCAATACGTCAGTCCCGAGATCCTGACGGGTCAGCCTTCGACGCGCGCCTCGGATTTGTGGGCCATCGGGTGCATTCTCTACCAGATGTGCACGGGTCTGCCGCCGTTCCAGTCCCAGTCCGAGTACCTCATCTTTCAGAAGATCCAACGCCTCGAATATTGCTTCCACGAGGGCTTCGACGAGAACGCCAAGGATCTGGTGCGCCAACTCTTGGTCATCGAGCCCACCGAGCGCCTGGGCGCCCGGGACACCGTCTACTACCGATCCATTCGCGCCCATCCGTTCTTCCGCGGTCTGGACTTTGAGAGTCTCCACGAGGCCACGCCCCCGGCCTTGGCGCCCTTTGTGCCCAAGGCCGATGAGCCCGACTCGTGTTGGCGCAAGCATCCCGCCATGAAACCGGGCGTGGGCGATTTGGCGCGCCTTCAGATCGAGGACACGCCGGGCTCTAGCGATGACGAGCTCGAGCGGGCCGTGCTCCGACCCATCAGCAGTAGCGATTCCACGTCCATCAGCTCGATGACCATGTTGGACGGGGCTGGAGGCGCGGGAGCGGGTGGCAAAGGGGGGCGCGGGAAGAACATCCTGAACATCACGGATGAGGAACGGAAGCGCTTGCTTGACGATCAGAGTCGAACCAACAAGTTCCACAAGTTTGTCGAGGGCAACCTGATCATCAAACAAGGTAAGCGAGCCAGACAGGCCACCTTTTGATCGAAGGCTATTGTTGTGTTCTTCAATGTGTTCTGATTTGTGCGTTTGCAGGGATACTCGACAAGAAGAAGGGCTTGTGGTCGCGTCGCCGCATGTTCCTGCTGACGGAAGGTCCCCACTTGTATTACGTGGATCCCGACGCCATGGTGCTCAAGGGCGAGATCCCTTGGGACTCGAGCATTCGCCCCGAGATCCGAGACTTTAAGATCTTCTTCTTGCACACGCCCAACCGCGTGTACTACCTCATCGATCCGCAAAACACCTCCAAAGAGTGGTGCCACGCCGTGGAAGAGGTCAAAGCCTACTACTTTGGCGCCGCCAGTTCAACCCGTGGGCCAACTGCGGACGCGTTTGTTAACTCGCCACGAAATCGGCGCTTTCCTTTGTCATCCTAAGAGAAAACGACCGCAATAGGGCTGTGGGCAGACAAGAAGAAGGGGCCCCGAGGGACCTTAGTATCGCATTATTACTATACTACTAGCCGAGGAGCACGCAGCCCCAATCTACCCAGATCCCCTCCTCTTCCTTTCCTGAAAACCTTTCTTGTTAGGTTTCGTTTTTTCCCAGACCGACAAAGCCCCGTCGTTGTTTTTGACTCGGCGGCTTGTGCGTAAATCCTTGTGCTCTTCTGTCCTTTTCAGCGATTTCTTTCCAACCCCCTTTGTAAGGAAAATTCAACCCGAGATTGTCAGTCCGATTCGAAAGGAACATTTCCGTGTCAGGAATTATTAATAATAAAAATCATTAAATAATCAATAAATGACCTCAAAGAGTTGAGCCGCCGGAGACGTACCAAACCCATGTTTCTATTGTTGACATTTGAACGAAAAACCATTTATAGAAATTATGACGATGATAGTAATAAACTCCACGTGAACCACCACAATCATTGCAGATGATAGTAATTAATATTTAAAAAAAACACAAAAGGGTTGGTGTGTACACAGATACCAAAAGCAAGACATTTCATTGGCACGTGCGTCATTGTTCATGAATCGATCATATTCTTAGAAAAGCAAGTGATCATGGGTTGAGGAGATGAGATGAACAGTCCGGAGAGATAACCAAAAAATCAAGGCTTTTGAGTTCTTTGCTCTCTGAACACTCTTGTCTTCAAGCTCGTTTTGATCGACAATTGAGCTAAGCATTCATGTGCGGACAGACAGCCTGTTGAAATCAAAACAAGGAGAAGTAGCTTTCAGAACCAAAACATAAAGTGTAAGCTTGTTTTTCCGTTAATCAACGGTGGTCACGACGGCTGTGTCACTTCTGTTTCTTCTTTTCCCCTGACGTTTTGAATGGAGCTAATAATACTGTTGGAGAGAAAGAGACATATATATGACCTGGTGTTTGTTCTTCTTCACTTTTCCAGCCAGCCTCTTTATCGCTTTTTCTGGCGCTCTTCTTGGCTCTTCTTGATGAGTTCGGCGTGTCGTTTCTCTTTGGAACTGGGTTCGTAGGGCTTCCATTTGAGAGCACTGGCATAGATTTGGCGTCCCTTGGGTCGATTGCGCACTTTGGCCATGTAGGTGTCGATGAGATCCTCTTTCTTCAATATCACATGCTGCCCCTTCCAGTACTTGATCATGCCCAAATACTGCAGCGTGGACACGATATCGCACGAGTTGATGCCCATCTCCTCGCTGAAGCTCTTGATCGAGGTCTCGCGCTCGGGGAAATTACAAATGTACTCGAGCAACACGTCTTTCCAATAGGCTCGATACGTGATCAGCCCCAAGTCCGACAAGGGCTTCTCCGGTGATCCGATCTTGCCCTCGACCCTCGAGAGCAAGTACGAGAAGTCGATGAGGAGTCGTCCGAAGCCCTGCCTTTGATAGGGTGGCAGGGTGAGGATGCACGACACGTTGTAGTTGAGGAACGAGTTCTTCTCCTTGCTGAAGTAGCCCACGATGTGACAGCCCTCGGAGTCGGCCGTGGTCATCACGTAGAACAGGAACGGCTCCACGTCAAAGTAGAGGGTCTTGTGGTCCAGGAAGAACTTGGCCAGGAGACACAGATTCTGACAATACTGCTTGTGTCGTTTGCCGCAGATCTCGAACACGGAGAGCTTGTCTTTGCGGTAGATTTCGTCGCCCGGCGGGTGTTTCCACACGCATTTGGCCGCGTGACGACGAAGCACGCTGGCACTCTTCATGTATTTCAGGCAGAACTCGCACAGGTAGATCTTGGGTAGGGTGGTGAACTCTTCCGGGTAAGGACTTTGATACCACACCTGAAAGAATTAGAAATACATGAGGGCTTGTTAAGAATTCATGCATCCGGGGCTGGGTTACCTCCATTTCGTTTTTGCCCATTTCCAGGTACTTGGTGGTCTTGGCGTCGGGTAGGCCTTTGAGACTGTTCTCGAGGTCTTCACTGGCCAAGCCTTGAGCCTCGCGGAACAACTTCAAGTCCCACTCGGAAGCGTAGGGCTTCAAGTCCGGTTCGCGCTCTTCCGGGGGTTCCTCCATAGAAAAGGGGACGTCGCTCTCGGAAAACTCCGCGCGCTCCTCTTTGATCTATTGGGGGGGATAAGCAAAAGACAAGAGTATGAGACAAAGAAGAAACGTTTTCTTCTTTGAGTTCCAGGAACAAAATTACCAATTTAAAGTGTTTCTTTTGCTCGGATGTCGGGGATTGCAGGGGAGATTTCGTGGACAGAGCGACCAAGGCCTTTTTGCGCACTTGCGCCCGTTTGTTGAGCTCGGATCGCATATCGCGACAGGCCTTTCGCGTGGTGTTATGATACACTGGACACGCCTCGGCCAAGAAGTGCCGATCCAATTTCCCGCCTATGAAAGAAGGAAAGAAAGAGCCAAAAAAAGGAATGATAATACTAATTTCACGGTTTGAAGTGAAAGCGTGAACTCACCCAGATGTCCGGAGGAGTCGCAACCGGGAATCGGGCATTTTCGAGTCTCTATGGGCGGCAATCCGTCCAGATCTCGGCGAACAGGCGGGAGTAAGGGCACGCCCGAAAGTGGAGCCCCTCCACGATGGTGATGATGGTGACTCAAGGACGTCGTGGACGAGTTGGCGGCATTCTTTTTGGGCGATGATCTTCCTCCTCCTCCAACCACCGACGAACTGGTTCCGGTTTGATCGACTTCGGACTCGGAATCGATTTCGCCTCGACCCGTGATGTGCTTGCTCCGCCTTGGGGCGGCACCTAAGACAGATCAAACATGAGTTTCGAGGAAATCAAGGAGAATTAAGGAGACTGACTAATCTTGTATCGGCAAAACCAATGAAGGACCAACTACAAACAACGGAGTCAAGTCGAACTGTTCCTTGGGTTACGTCCATTTAAAATTCCAAAGACATGATGGAGACTTTTGCATTGAAATCTGATAAGATGAGGTGGCTCAAGTCTTTATATTGTGTACAAAACAATTTTTAACTCGCTTTTGAAATCATTGGCAACAAATCTTACCAAAATACATTCAAAAAGATATTCAAGGGTAATTTTTCGTAATGATTTGAAATTCTATCAAAAATAGGCATTGAAAACATATTCTATGAAAAGGTCCAATTTTGTTGAAACAGGCTTTCATCGTCTTAAAAATTGAGCCAAAGAAAAGAAACCACATGTTTGAAGTGAAAGAATAATGATTTTGGTCCGTGAAATAAAAAATAGAATACAAACAGATATGCAGTATTGTTTTACAAAAAACCTAACCTCAAATGCTTCTTTGGCCTTCAATTTGAGTGAACTAACGCCTTGCCAACGAAAAGGAGCGACCTACCTCGTCTTTTCTGACACGAATTTCATACCAAAAATCTCTTGACTCTTACCTCGGGTTTGTCTCGTGGTGGGTCGGGCGGTGGCATGACGATCGCCTACATCGCTCTCGTCCGTACTCATGGGCACCGAGGGTTTCTTGGGCTTTACCAACGATTTGGGGCCTTTCTTGGAGTTGTTGAGGGTACCACCACTATTCGTAGGATTGCCACCACCACTCGGAGCCCGACCTTTCTTTTTAGGTCCACTTCCGGCGGAAGCGGACATTTTCCGGGCAGCCGCCGTTTTGAACACCACTTCCTCATCATCACTGGAATCCGATGAGCTCTGGGATAACTTGGAGCTCACACTTGAACTACTCGAGACACTCGAGACACTAACACTGCGTTTGGAGAGCGGGGCCTTGGACTTGGGCGTGGCTTTGGCGCCCACTTTGGTCGTCGGCGCTTTGGGTGGAGCTTTGGGCGCGGCTTTGCTGGCGGGGGCGCGACCTCGCTTGACGGGCGACTCCTGCGCCTTGAGCTTCTTGGAATTGACGCGCACCTTGAGCGTATTGCCCTTGACGTTGGCCTTCTTGGGCGGAGTCGTCGTCTTCTTGGGCGCCTGAGAGCCGGTCACGGACGCGGTGGGACCGGTGGATGGGCGCCCGCCATTGTCCAAGTCACTGTCTTCCGAAGTGGTATTGAATATGCTGCCATAATGGGACATACTGGTAATGGGTCCACCACTGACGGATTTGGCCGGGGTCGAACCTTTGGTGCGCCCCGCATGACTACCCGACGCGGTTCCAGCCGCATGGGATGGACCCCCGGGGCCTGGAGTGGCCGCAAGTCCGGCGGGACTGGCGCCCGAAGTCGAAGCCCCCGTGCGACCAACGGGGGTCGAACCGGGCGTGGCATTAGGCTTGGGCGTGTTACTGGCCGAACTCGAAGCCGTACTGGGCAGACTGGCCGATAAAGCCGAGTTCTTGGCCGCTTTGGCCTTGGACGTGAATTTGGTGAGCGAGAACTCGCCAAAATCAGAGTCTTCGCTATTGGACTCGCTCAAATTGGACTTGGTGAGGGCGGTGGCTTGGGCGATGGGTTTGGCCGTGGCCGACTTCTTGGGCGCCACTTTCCGGTGACCGCCACCGGAGGGCGCGGTCGTATGGCTACCGGTCTTTTTCGAGGGCGCTTTCTTGGGGGCGCTCGTGGAGCGTCCGCCCGTGTCCGAGGCCGACGAGGCGCTACTGGCTCGTTGAGCCCGGCGAGCCTGTCCGCCGGGGGCCGATGAGGCAGCGGGAGCCCGTTTCTTGGGCGCCGCTTTGACGGTCGGGCGCGGGGGTGGACTTTGATCCTCGCGCGAGGACGAAGCCCGACTCGAGCGAGCGGACCCCGAGCGCGAGGACAAGGACACGTTCTTACGGGCTGAGGCGGCCGCGGCGGCGGCCGCCGCCGCCGCAATGGAACGCGTCGTGGAACGCTGAAAAGGGAAGAACGTATTAGGGCCTCACGCCGCATTGAGTCGTCAATAAATCTAGTGACGTTTTGAATCTATCCGATTATCAGGTTGCTGCCATAGGAAATCAACCGAGCGGGACTCTTTTTACCTGCGAGGCGGCCGAGGAATCCGATTCGGTGGAACTGGAACCCGAGGAGGAACTCGAGGATCCGGATTCGTCATCGTTATCCGAATCGGAAGAGTCGTCCCCGGAGCCCGAACCCGAATCTGAGCCCGAACCCGAGGAGCTGCCGTCCTCCTCCTCCTCATCGTCGTCGTCATCCTCGTCATTCTCGTGGTGATCATTCTTGGGCTTGGGTTCGGCTTTGCGCTTTGCGTCCTTCTTTTTGAGATCGTTGCGGCGGTCTTCTTCGGAACTGGACGATCCGCCCGCCGAGGATTTGGAGTCGGCCGAGCTGGGCGGGCGGCCGCTCACTTTGGGCGGCATGATCCCGATGGAGGTTGGATGTATGGAAGGTGGGTTCTCGCTTCTCTAGTCGAGACTCAGCCCAGTTCAAAATCCAGTCAATCCAAGAGCGCGAGGACGCTGGCTGGCGGTCTACTTTCCGCCTAACGGGGGCGTGTCAGAGAGTGAAGACGGCGACGATGACTTGCCCCTGAACCCGCCCCTCATTCAATCGGATTGGACGGGATAGATAGAGGGAGGAAGGCCGAGGGAGGGAGGACAAGAAAAGTACTACCAGCACTGCTATGATTATGATTGTTGTTGAACATTGGTGCGTAAGTGTCAGTCAGATCTGAATGAAGAAGAGACCATGGACCAGCGTGACCGGACGCTTGGAGGAAAAGGTGCCGTCAAAAGGTTTAAAAAGCGCTCGCTGACCCAGCGCACAACGGTATTTTGGAGCCACTGAGCTTATTTAAGATATTCGAGGCGGTAATCATGGTAGAGTTTTTATCTAAGACACTCTCGACTTTTTTGTCCGGGAGAAATTTACTTACTTTTTAAGCTTTTTTTCCCAACTCTTAACCTTTTCCAAATGTTTCATTTTGAAAAAAATCGAGTTCAACTTTGACCACTGAGCTCAAAAAATTTCTTAGTAGTACAATAGACAGTGACATTTGCCATTAAGTTCAAATTATACTAAGATAGTGCTAGATGCTGCTTTGATCCCGTTAGCCTCGCAAACGGTTCTTTAGCCTCAAATAGTGCCGTCAACGGCACTACTGTGCTGACTCTGAAGCGAGGAGGGGATCAGTGTATCACAAGGGACGGGCAAAAAGGGCAAATCAAAGCGAGCTTTTAGTTACCAAAAGTTGCACAAAAAAGAGCCCAAAATGCAGACCTGTTCAATTATCTTTTCTAGATAAAAGATAAAAGATAGTTTATCTTTTATCTTTATCTAGATACTTTTTTCGGGAAAGTATCTTAAAGTATCTTTATCTAGATACTTTTTTCGGAAAACTATCTTGAACTATCTTTATCTAGATAATGTGTTCTCTCAATCTTTTGTGTTAAAGCATCCATTATGCATTGTTTAGTATGCATTATGCATTTTCCCAAAAAGTATCTAGATAAGATACTTCTAGATACTTTTCTTCATAATGCATAATGTCAAATTACTCGTGCATTATGTACATTGAAAGTGGATACATTATGCATGTTGAGACTTGAGAGTGGACATATTATGCACATTGACTGAGGAATCTGAGGATGCATTCATTATCCACTTTGAGGAAGGGTGCATAATGCATCCACTCTCAATGTGCATAATGCATCCACTCTCAATGTGCATAATGCGTCCACTCTCAAGTCTTAACATGTATAATGCATCCACTTTCAATGTGCATAATGCACAAATAATTTGACATTATGCATAATGCAGAAAAGTATCTAGAAGTATCTTATATAGATACGTTTTGTGCAAAGTATCTTGAAGTATCTTATCTAGATAGTTTTTCGGGAAAGCATTTTAAAGTATTTTTATCTAGATACTTTTTTCGGGAAAAGTGTCTTAAAGTATCTTTATCTAGATACTTTTTCAGGAAAGTATCTTAAACTATCTTTATCTAGATACTTTGCAGAAAATACTATCTTATCTAGATACTTTTTCTTGAACAGGTCTGCCAAAATGGTAAAATAAAATGTAGAAAAATATCGAAAGCGCAAATAATTTCCAAAAAAGTGCAAATAAAATTTAAAAATCGAAGAAAAACACAAATTTCTGAAACAAAAAGCTTCAGATATTTTCTTGTCAAATGCATGTTATTTTTAAATCTTGAAGAGCAGAATTTAGATATTGAAGTAGTAGTAATCAATACTATGCTAACCTACGCTGGGGGCCTTAGAGATTTTCAAATATGTTTAACTTTTGTTGTTCAAAACGGTCTTTTTTGTTTTGACTATGCAATTGTTTTTTTCAGAAAGGTAAGCAAACTGCAAAAAAGGAATCATGGGATCATGCTGGGATGCAATCTAAGCTGAATATAAAAGTGCTCAATAAATAGGGCACCTATATTGACTTTTATCAAAACACTATACTAATTGGGATTGAAGTAAGGAAAAAGGTTGCTGTTAACAAACTATTCTTGAATTCAGTTATCTAAAAATATCAGAAGGACAATATTCAATGAAATTTCCCCATTCTTGTGTTTTGTTTGAGTTATAAAGATTGTTTGAAATTTTGTGATGATGAGTGTTAAATCACATTTAGTTTTCAAATTTGGAAAACAAGCTTTTGAAAATAAATATTTTCAAAGAAGAAACAGGAAATTCTCAACAATTTGTACAATTTAGGCCAAAAACGTAAAAAATCGTGCAAATAAAGGTGAAAAGTGCAAAAAGGCAAACAAATGTGTTTATATGTTACCAAAAATCATTTTGCACTTTTTCCCCTAAATATCACAGATCATGCCAAAAATAGATGTTGTTTGAACTTGTATTTTGGCTGAAAGAAAAGTGAGACAATTTGGCCCGGCTGTCCTTTTCTGCCATGTTCATAGAACGACCACGTGCATGGATGTAAAGCCTCTCGGTTGTAGAGAAACTAACGTATAAAACGCACGAGTTTAATTAAGATTTGGCTATGCTGACTAATTTTTAAAAAATTCGGAAAGTTTATGATTTTAGGGTTTAGTGTTAGCTCTCAGCTGATGAGCCAAACTTGTCCCATTTTTCAGACACACAGCAAATGATCAAAATAAAAAAGGGCTAAAAACGCTAAAAACTTTGGATTAAAGGCGAATTTTGGAGCGAACAGAGAAATGAAAAAAAGCATCCTTTAAAAAGAGGTAAAAACCAACTTAATCTAAAGGTGCAAAAATATCTATTTTTTTACATTGTTGGACCTTACATGATTTGAAGTGCCTTTAAAGACAAGAAAAAAACATCGGTGTAAAGGGTCGGCATTCTTCATTTTTTTTACAAAACAGTCAAGAAAATAAGGCTTCTCTATAATGTTTATTTCTTGCATGCATGCATATTACAGAAAGAGAGAATTATTTGCCAGAAGCAACTTATCAAAAACTATGCTTTCAAGAGTAATTCTCCAGATCCTCCGTTGTCACACCGGTACATTCACTTGGCTAAGAACTGGAGGATTGGACAAGACTTTGGGCGAAGCTAGGCCACTTTTTACTGGATGACTTTAGAAACCAAAAACTAGTTGGAAATGATCCATTAGGGTCCCAAATAATATTTTATGAGGAAAAAATTGCGGGTTTTTCATATGATTACTTAGTAATTTTTGTATTAGTCAAATTTCCTGAAAGTTGCAACTTATGTAGTAAAACATCTAGAATTTTGGATTTAGGTGATCGGCAATAAAAAGGAAAATGATCTCTGATGGTCAAAAACTGCATTGAATTATCAACTTTTGGTATTAAGTCTTTTTGTCGAAGACAAGGACTACTACATACTTTTTAACCGTTCAATGATGGAATAAGCAATACCTCAGGACTGGAAGCATGCTGACATTTTCCCCATTTACAAAGGAGGTAACTCAAGAGAAGCTAATAACTAAAGGCCATTTTCTACGACTTCTACGGTTTGCAAGATCATGGAGAAACTTTTGCAACAAAGAATATGTGATCACCTGAAAAACCACAAAAAAATCAGTCTAGAGGGCGGAAAAAAGTTGGAAAAGTGTTAAAAAAAAGTTGGAAAATATGTGCAAAAAAGTTTCTTTTTCAGCTAAAAAAAAACAAAAAACGTGAGTTTGCAAATTGAAAAGAAAATAGGTACTGATGATATTTTCAGCGTTAGAGGAACTCTTTGAAACGCCAAAGGCGAATATTTTTTTTGATTCTACGCAAAGTAACAAAGAAGTTGGTAAAAATCCGAGATCAGTAGTGATGCAAACGCTCCAATTATTCGGAGAAGTGCGCGAAATTGGCGCAAATGCTAAGAAATGACAAAAAAGTTCAAAATTCGATCAATATATTACCCCTCCCCTGTCATTTTTGGCATTTTGCGTACTATATTAATCATTAACTCTCTTTACAGGGAATCCCATTCACCAGAACTGGGTCAATTACTTGAAAAATGTAATTAATTACAATTACAATTACTTTGCCGAATAATGTAATTAATTACAATTACATCATCCGAAAATGTAATTGACTTCAATTACAATTACATGTCAATCACATGACAATTACATGTCAATTACAATCGTTCCGTCTCTTTCACCCTTTTGCCTTTTCAAAACGTTGAAAAATGAACAGATCGGCCATTTTTACACATATATCAAGTATGACGATGTTTTAAAACTTTACTTTTCCACCTCATTTGTCTGCCCTTAGCTGTGAAAAGCCCTACCTCCTGACACAAAAAATCATGGTCAAAAGCTATTTTAGTTTAAAAGTATTTAAACATCATAGTATTGTAACAAAATGCCACTAACAGGTATGTTAGTGGCATCACATTGACCGCAAATTGATGACAAAATAATTGTTTTGCAAGTGAAAACTCAAAGTATCAAATTGAAATTACGGTTAATTTGAAGAAGTAAGAGTTTGAAAAGCAATTGGTAATTTGTAATTGGAAATTCGTCAATTACATGGCCAAAAATGTAATTAATTACAATTACTTGGCACAAAAATGTAATTAATTACAATTACATGTAATTGTAATTGAAATTACGTAATAGAATAAGCACAGTGAGAAAAAGGTTGTTGATTTTGTGCTCCGTAGTGTTGCGCCGCCCTTTTCTGGTGATTCTGTTCTTTCCTGTTCTGCGCTCGATCAAATATATCCAACGGTCAGTTGCTCTGCAACAAACGGTCGAGAATGAGATGCGATCGTAGAATTTAGTGAAGCATCATGGCTTCACCAGAGGCCACGGCGGTGCTACGGAGCAAACAAACAGGCCCAGCTGATGTTTACTGAGATTCCCTTATTGTAATTGCTATTACAATCACTTCCCAACTTTGCCATTCACAGAGCATTGCTTGGGAGCTATTTCACATCTTGTTGGCTCGTCCTTTTTGCTAGTTGAAGGTTGATGGTTACCAAAAGAAATCCGGTACCCATAACCGGGGGTTTAGACCTAAGGATCAGGCAAACAAGACAGAGCCAGCCAAAATGTTAAATGAGACCCCGAGTTCCAAAATATCTTTGTTTTGGAACATACCCTCTTGGTTTGATTCTGGGAACGAAGATACGTCACATTAACGTAAGGTCCACCCAATATACTTAACTTTCTTACATGTACATTTCCTTCCTGAGAGTTAGGAGATCGCTTTGTGGACAATAGTCTAGTGATGGACCGAAAGCGATTTCGGCCGAAATTTCGGTTTCGGTTTCAGTTGTGCCTACCTAAACCGAAAGCAGACATGCACTTTAAAGGATGGAGTTTGACAAAAAAATGGAAAAATTTTTCGTCCAAAAAACTTTGAAATTCAAGTTTCCCGATTTTTCAAAACCTTCGCCTTACCCAACATCGTATACATGAGCAACTTAAATTTTAAGGTGGCTTTTGCATATATACAATTTTGTAGTCAGTTGCTTTCGGTTTCGGTTTCGGTTCAGCTCTCTTTTGGCCGAAACTTTCGGTTTCGGTTATTAGCCCTTTCGGTCCATCACTACAATGGTCCATTATCAAACCTGCTCTATTCTCAAATTGCAATTTTCATGAGCATCATCGGTGACAGATGAACATAAACACGCTGACTAAAAAGGTGTGAATGCCATATATTTATGCATACTTTCTTACTCTATTTTAATTTGCATTGCATGAACACCATCGGTGACAGATGAACCTACACAGGTGTGACAGGTGTGAATGTAATATCTTTACCGATACTTTTCCATTCTTTATTTTTAAGTTGCAACGTACTTTCAATTGGTGACAAATGTTGACTAAGATTGGAGCACTACGTACATTCCTTTCAGTTTTGGGCAAGATTAATCGGAACAATATTTTCCCAATTTCGCCCCTTTTCGAGCAGAGGTTAGAATGGGGTACTGAAATCCTGGGATACTGTAATATTGAACATCACGCAAGAATTAAAAAAACCTTGTCCTCTGTTAGTGATACAGCTCTTGTGTCTCGCAGCAATAACGAATGTTGTGGCCAAAGCTCTATCTAATTTATCATATAACCGGAGATCTTTTGATATGTCTAGCAAATTGAAGCCCTGGTTTTAAGTGCTCTCTAACTGGGCTATCTCGGCAGTTTTTGAATTTAATGCCAGGGTCAGGAGTGACCTTCTTGAATTTCGCCATTTTTTGGGAATCATAAGATTACGTCTGGACCTTCAATCCAGATTTTGGACGAAACAGACATAAAATAAGATTTCAAACACCATATGACATCCATCATGAGAAATTTTATTATTGCATGAATAGCAGTGAAACACTGACTTTTTGTACCACGTACTATCAATAGAGATGATTTATAACAGCTAACCATGATCAGAACCGTAATGTTATCGTAATAGTGATATCGTTGTCATTGCCAATGATGCTCATCTGGGCAAAGAAACGGGGATAAAATATTGAGAACGGGGTAAGGGGCGGTATCAAGGTGTGTCTCTTGATTGCAAGAAAGGGGTATCGAACAAAACCATTCCAATTATTCGTGGGGATAGACTTTTAGGTCCGATTTGAAAGGTCTTTTAACCAATTCAGGAATACAAAGAGATAAAAGCATTGTCGTCGATTTGTTGAAAAATGTCTGGGACTAGCTACAGATACGGAAATAGGTCGGCAATAGTCTCTCGGTCTTTGCCGGATTCTATCCGATTTAGATAGAAATGTTGGTCTATACATACTTTACTACGCTCATTTCATTTCAAATTTGATGAAAGTTCCGAGATGTAAGGATACCAGAATCGTGGAGATACATCAGACATATCGTGTGTCTTCTTTTTCCTGTTCTCTGAGTTGAATGCTGACTAGATCAATTGATCGATCCTTGGCTTTCAGTGGCGACTGTGCCAAGGATTTTGTTGTTGTTTCTTTGGCTAACTTTGCTTGAGATGAATCATGAATCAAAGTGGTAGGTTGTTGGGGGCAACGGACTAGATCGGAGTTGAAAATAGATCCTTGGGTTCAAGACAGATTTCAAAATGGTACAGTGAATACACGCGTGGTTATTTGATATTGCAGGTGGTGGGGCGGTCAATTCCGTGGTGAGTGAAGCAGAGAACGAAAACCAATAAATAATCGTTCTTGGGTTGCTGACTAGGATTGGGGAATCGAGTGGCAAAAAGAATAAGGGAGACAGACGACATTCAGCTTACTTGCCCTCGAGTTGCGATTGCTAATGAAAAAGTAGGACTAGATTGGTTTGGAGCTTTGAATTTGATCATCCAAGCCCCGCCAAATTGACAACAGGTCTGCTTCGAAAAAGAAATAGGCCTGAATGGGCCTGGTTCAAGCTCTCGGGATAACGGGGAGCACCTCTGCTATCACACAAAGTCCATAGAACTCTTGGATGTTGGGTTGGTAATGTTTTGGGGCCCGGAGGTGCATTGCCTTCAAGGTCTGAAGAATTGAACGAGATTGTTAAGGGGTAGGTGGAGGGGGGGGGGCATACCAGAACTTTTAAGTATTTGAATAAGGGGGGGATTATCTTTCGAAGAATAGGTCACTAGCGTGGATCTGTTCAACTCGTGGTGGACACATCGAGTTTTTCATTACCAGACATTGAGAATTGATTAAGTTCATTTTCTTCACGATGACCAGATTTGTGACTAGCGGGGATAAAGACGCACTGTGTCTTTGGATCATTGCTTTTCCCTTGCATTGTATAAAGGAGACGGTAAAATTCGATTCGAGCTCTCTCATCTTCGTATGAGCCCTATATTTCTAACAAAACTTCGTAAACAAACTTTTCAGCGTTGCCAAAATCTGACATCATCATGCCAGTTTTAAAGGTCAGTCGTATGTTAAAACAACATGCCTTACGATAGGGTAGGCAATTCTTCCAAATAGGGTCCACGAACTTACCAGGGGGCATCTTCACACAGCAAGTGCAATTGAGATCAGAAAACAGTGAGGAAGTGCTTAGTTTGGGGAATTGTTCAAGAGAATATGCTAGAGCAGGAGAAGAAGAAACATAAGTTGGTTTAAAGAAGGTCATAGTTATGATCATCTCATTTTGGATTCTCACTTCTGATTGGTTGGTTCTGATTGAAGAAGAAATAGACCAGAAGAAAAAAACATGCGCGGAGGAGCAAGAAATAATGAATAATCTTAAATCTTTAAAGCAGCTTCACATTACAAGAACAAAATAAATTTGCTTAACCAAGAGTACTAAGATCATCTAAGGAGCTAGTGGAACCTTCAAGGTCTAAAAATTATGATCAAATACTTGAAAATCCAAGTGCAAAAAGTGATGCCAAAGGTGTAGATGCACTGTCAGAGAGTATTTTGTGGATTTTTTCAAGTTTTAGACTTAACAAGGGTTTTTTCATTGTGTCTTTTGCACTATTCAAGATGCTTTATTTCATCTAATAAGTCCTTGATCACAATGTTTTATGCAAAGTATGAAAGGCCATTCTTGCACACTATTCTCATCACTAAGAGTGTATTTTGTTTTGGTTTGCTAACACCATGCGCATTGTGATACTTTGAAATAAATGTTCAAATTGGTTTCAGTCTTATCCAAGAAGATGGTGATATCAAGGAAAATTTACTCACCAAAACTCAAGCCATTGGCTATGATATCATATCATAACCAATTATGGCTATGACATGTTTGAGAATCGATTCCTCATTATAAATTAGGAATTAATTTGTTTTATCGATAATTTAAAACCAAATGAAGAGTATTATGCTTTGTTAGTAAATTGTGGAGGGAAAATCAAAAGGGTAAACCCTCTTGGTAGATATATTACCTTAGAATGAATCCAAGAAATAAAGAGTTGATGATTGATCTTCTGGAGAAACAAAAACGGCTAAAAAGCAAGTCACAAACACATCTTAAAAACCTCTTGTTGCTTTGCGGATTTTTTATGAAAACAAAGAAAGCTTACAGTCCTGGATGTATTCAATTTCAAAAATTGGTCAGTAGTTACTACAGTTAAAGTTTCAAAGTAAGAATTTTGTATTTCTTCGTATTATTATTCTCAAATCAAATGTGACTCTTGCATAAAGAGATATTCTGATGTGTTTTCTGATGAAGAGCAAACTAATCTTTTCTTTTTCATTTTAATCCAAATATTTTTACATCCAGCTTTGCCTATATTTAAGAACCTTTTATCATCCAAATTCATTTGCGTTAGATGAGTTTTTTATTTTGGCTTTAACATAAAAACAACATGGTGGGGGAAATATTGTGTTGAAAAAGTACAACCCAAATTGCACAAAAAACGAAGGACAACTGAGAACGCCGATATACCCTGTCAAAACAATTGTGTCTTTCTTATACTTTGAACCTAAATATTACAGTAATGTGTGGACAGTTTGACATGATCAAACATCCAGTGTCCCTCAATAACTTCTAGGATGGTTTGGATTAATTTAGGATGTAATGTAAAGACAAATAAGTGCGAATTTATTACTGGAACATAAAGCAGGAAACGGTCACTTTGATGTCCATTGCCTTTTTCATGCAGTGTTCTAGATCGCTTAAATCATTGTAAAACCTGGGTGAGATGAAGTAAGTTCTACTTGTGCCTGGAGAAAGAGGAGTAGTTTGGAAACATCTCCAACAAAAAAGAAGTGACATTATTCTGTCCAACACAATTCAAGAGCTCATAGTATTTGGACCATTATTTCCATTTTCGCAAAGGAAAGACACCTTAAAAATGTGGAAAATTCTTAAATCGTCCAGATTTTCCAATTTGGTTGATAGCATATTAAACATCAATTTCAAAAATAGAAATATTTGTTGTGGGGGGGTCGATTGGATGATAAGTGTTAAGATACAATGAAACTTTGAAAATACTTTGCTTCAAATTTTGGAATAAAGCTTTCTTATTGGGATGTAGGTGCAATTCTTGGTTGAAAACGGACTAAAGGAGACCCTTCTTTCATTTGATTTTTTTAGTCTTAAACCAATGAATGAAAGTATTCTTCTGATTGGAGCCAAACTACTTCTGTAACTACGTTTTTTCATTTCAATTCAAGCCCTTGCTCAAAGAAGCAAGAGCTCATGCCTTTGCTCAAAGGAGCAAGAGCTCTCATTTTTTTCCAAAATCAAGATAATTTCTCTGTCTCAAATTATTGTAAGAAAAGGTTTAAAATGCATGCTTTGGTTTATTTCTCGAAAATCTTTATTTCATGAACTTTGAACTGAGTCATCTGATCTGTTGCTTTTTAGCTTTATCTTTTCGCCGTTATGATTTTTCTATTGTTTTGGTTCTATTGCCTCTGATGTTTCCTTTCCCTTGTTTTTAGGTGTATTTAAAAAGAGCCTGACAAACTCACAGTGTAAGGGTCACAACAAGTAACAGTAGGGGACTGATAAGTTTATTTTAAGCCAAAGTAATGTTTGGTTAGTTTATGTTGTTGTTACTATATTGTTAGTTAATGGGGAAAATACAACGTTAATAGCCATATTTATTCTAAAACACTTAAACTAACCCAAGCTGATCAAAGCCAACCGACATTAAATTAACCTTACTTAGTTATGGGTTTCATTGGGCTCTTTTCTTGAAATAGCTTTGTAATCCCAGCCACAACCTCTTCCCTGCTTATTCGTCTCTCTTCCCTTGCTCTTGGTGCTTGCACATGACACCCTCCCCTCCCTAGCGTGTTCGTGGACCTTACTCGGGAATTTCTTTTGTAACACGAGACATCTATTTCGGCATTCTTATTTATAAGTATGTTTGACCTTTAAAACTGGCATTATGATGTCAGATTTTGGCAACGCTGAAAAGTCTGTTTACGAAGATTTGTTAGAAATATAGGGCTCATACTCATCTTCGTGACTTGAAACGCGTGGCTTGATAAGGCTGACAGGGGTCTTCTACCTAATGGAAAAAACACTTTGGCCAAGCTGGGGAAACATTGGGAAATATCACTCCAAAAGGATCCTTTGAGGCTCGTCGCTTTAGAGTCCGTGATCAACTAACTGAAGTGAGGCCACAGATTGTTTTTGAATGAACGTTGGCCGACAATAGGTCAGGTCAAAGTTGAGTGGTTTTTCTTTTTCGTGCGGGTAGCGATGCAAAGAGCTAAAGGTCATTTTCGGAGACTTGAAGACGCTGAGAAGACGTGGCTGAGGTGGCCATGGTGAGGTTAAGCGCCACAAATTCGCAACCAACTTCTACTCGAGGGTCCGTAGAATGACACTGACGAGGGTCGAGGTTGGAAGAACGTGAAGACAGATTCACTGGCCACGGAGAGCATTCTGGTTTCCGATTGGTAAGGCGAGAGGGGACGGTTGTCCCCGAGGATGCGGTCAAAATCGTGGGAGCATCCGATTCGGAGGGGGATCGAGGATCATGGATTAGGTAGTTCTTGTATATGGCAGGAAGCAAATTCGAGGACGAAGTGGAAGACGAGGAAGGCGAGATACAGAACGAGGGAGACGACAAATTCGAGGACGACACGGGTAAGACCAACTCTGGTATGGTAGATGCAAGGTGTGTTTCATTAGGCGAACCCTCTGTCCAACCGAGGTCATCGGGTCGATCTGCCGCGTCGCCCAGGGTCATCGCCGTCATTGGATCGGTCCGGATCTCTCTCCTGGCTTCAGTCGCATTCGTGGTGGTAGTGGATCCTCGACGAGATCGTCACAACCCGTCCAAGGCCGACGAAGTCTCCAAAGAGGACAAGGCACCCAAGGGCTGTTGTTGAAGATGCTGGACCACTGCGGCTGGTCCCGTGACCAGCAATGCTTGGCTGGCCCGAACCTGACCATCAGCCGAGAATCGAGCCAATGTCACGGTTTGAGCTTGGGATTGGACGGCTGAGGCTTGGGTGGCGTAAACATTCGCCCCCGCGAGGTTCATATCCGAATGGAATTGATGGTGATGGACGGGCTCGCTCAGGGAATTCTCATCTTCGGCACTCATCTGCTCTTCCTCCTCCTCTTCTTCATCGTCCTCACCTCCGGAGAAGATGTCATTCTCATCCCTCCATTTGTCCACGGATCGCCGACGGGCGTTCATAAAAAAGTTGGAAACGGTAGAAGGGTCGAGAACCAGTTTGCGGGCAATGGTGACTTGCATTTCTTTGGAGGGTCGCTTGGTTTCCTATACGAGTGGGAAATAAAAGAGCAGAAAGAGATTTGTGAACAAGTGACGATAATGGGAAACAAGGGATGATGCTAACTAGATTAAAGAAGAGGAAGCGGCTGGTTTAACTACTCAGATATGCGGATGTGGCGTTCGAGAAGTAAGCTAACCTAGCCTTTGCCATGGTTGGATGGACAGCTTTAAAGGTTTGTGTACGTATGGGAGGATGTTGGCATGGGTTCCGACTGAGAGGTCAAGGAACGAACGGAAAGGTGGCCATGAAAAAGAGAGGAGTTCAGTTGGCTCTCAAAGGGATTACTGAGATTGGTCACCGCCACGAGATTAGCGTGGCTTAATTCGCCACCCGACGATGTGTCGTCAGTGGACAAGATCACGGTTTCCATGGCCCCTAAGGCAGACATGTTGCTTAAAGCTATAAGCTGTTGTTGTTGCTGTTGTTGTTGTTGTTGCTGCTGAATGTGTAGGCTTGGTTGATGCTTTGTTTGCTGCTGTTGTTGGAGTAGCTGAAGGTGCTGCTGTTGTTGTTCTTGATGATGGTGGAGGTGTTGTTGATGGTGATGACTTAGGTGTGATTGTGTTGGTAACTGGAGCTGCACATGAAGCTCATTTGACAGATCTTGTTGCTGATGTTGTTGCTGCTGTTGCTCTTCCAACTCGTCGAGGATTTGTTGTTCCGAGTAGCAATTGTTGTAGGGTTTGCCGGTCGTCGTGTCTCTTTCTACTGGAAGACCCGTTCCATCGTTGCCGCAAACGCGTTCAGATCGAGTTCGGGCTCTGGTTGAGGTCGACGACAGGATTAGATCACAAGAGCTTGCATTCGAATTACTGTTGTTATTATCGTTTAAATGGTGAGAGAGGTCTTGCAGGGCCTCATCGTCATGGGACTCCGGCATCATCATTTCACCGTCTTCGTCATCGTCATCATTTTCATTATTGAACGCCTTATCGTTCAACCTTCGTCTGGCATTCATGAAGAAATTTCCGACTGTGGTGGCTTGCAACCCCAATTGACCCGCAATCGACACCTGCATTTCCTTGGAAGGACGCTTGGTTTCCTGAATGAGGGTAAAGCAAACCTTTGAAAGTGGTAATCAGAGTTACAATTCAAGTGACAATCTTAGCTTTCTGTTCTTCTGTTGGTTTAAGCTAAAGTGGCTCATTAAGCAATTTTAGTTTAACCTACTATTTACGTAAGTACTCTTGCATCAAAGTATTTTGAGCTTTGAACGTAAGACCAAACTCTTTGGTAGCTCAAGGTAAAAATAGGATGGAAGGTGTAATTTACTAAAGGAACAAATGAGTTAAAAGATTCTGTTCTTGACATTTTGTTTTCTACAGAAAAGCACCCTACTTTTTGCTGGAACGTATTGGGCAACATTTCTGTAAGATAGACGACAGTTATTATTTTGAAACACCAGAATTTTGGTGCAATTTAGATTTAAATTGCACTAATTTACAATTGAGCCCAGGTAATTGAGAAAGATATGAAGTGACGATTCCACTACTTTCTCCAAAGTAAATTCTGTATGTAAAAAAGTCCAAAATCAGAACTCGTAGGTGCTTCTTTTTGTGCATGCAACGTTTGAAAAAGATTTGGTCACCAATGTGGACCAGTGAAGGTATAAATGCTTTTAAATTAAATTTTCAACGTGGCAATTTTATGTATTCCAATTACATTTTGGATATCTTGGGCACAAGTATGTAAATTCTAGTTGACTTGTTTCCAAAAATGTGAACGTCAGGTTCATTGTGCCGAAATAAATTTGCAATCAATCAAAAACTAAAGAATACGGTAGAAAGTCACTCTCGCACACAAACAAACCGTGTTTAACATGGAATTGCAGAGGTGAACTGATTCAAGAAAATCCTTCTCAAATTTCAAACATAAACGACAACCCTCTCATGGATCCATCAGGTTCTGCTTCTTCATCGGAGATTCGTAGGCTGGAGGTTTCTTGGAATAACTCGAAAACCCTCTTGTTCAGATGCTTGTCTATATAATTAACAAAGAGATTTCAACGAATTCGGTGCCATATCCACAGTTGGCACTATTTCCACGTGCCATCTTCGACTTGGTTCCAAGTTTGGGGTGCAAAATAACACTTAGTTGGTGATGGTGCTTTGAGTCTGAGAATCTTCGAGGTTTGAGTGAAGCGGTGGACTCATTCGATGAGAGAAAACCAATGAGGGTCTGAGCCCAAACGTGGGTGAAATATCGGTGATGTTCAGGTGGAAATGGATCTTGAAAACAGTGATCTTGTCAACACGAAAGAAACACGGTGGCCAAAACACAGATGAGCGCCAAACTGACTCGCCCTCTTGTTGAGAACTGGCCAAAGAAATTGTTCAAGAAGAGTGGGAAAAGTGAAAGGTAACCATGAAATGGAAATGCTGTCTGTGGTTAAAAAGGAGATCATCCAGAAAAACAGGTTTTAAATGGCCAAGATTTATCTCACCAATAATAGGATTAAACACTGTGGAACTTTTCAAAAAAAGTTGTTTCCAATGGGCGTTCGTTTGTTTAAAATTTAACTTTGTTCCAAAGTGTATTGATCCGTTATTGAAGCACTCTTGGTTGACTCATGTAGATTGATCTCGTTTGTTCAAATCTGTTCAGTGAAAAGTGGGAGGTGAGCTATCAAACACACGTTGCAACTCTCGACATTTTTGAATTCAATGGCTCTTTGATTTGTGAGGTGCAGTCAGTTTTATTCAATAATCCTAGTCCTGATTTCGGACAATTCTAGTACGGTCCAAGAGGGTAGCCAAAGATGCTTCATTGATTGGGGTCGAACTTTTCCGTGTAGCTTTGTCATAAATTCAAAGATGAGCCTATTGGATCGATGATTTTAGTACGAACCTTAAAAATAGCCTGGAGTGTACGGCGTTGGAGGTCCGTAAATACTAAACGCGGCTTCTTGGGCTGTGGGGGTGGCTCGGGCGAGTCGTCTCTCCTCTTGCTGCAAGCTGGAAGGAAGAATGAAAAAAGAAAAAAAAATAAAAAAAGATCCGCTTAAAAAGGTATAGAAAATGGGATTGCCATCGTTCTTATGACATATATTGGTAATGCCTTTTTAAAATATGCCCTTCAGGTACAAGGGTCTGGTAAGGGGCACTTTGCGATCTTTCTTCGGAATATGTTGACACAAAACTCTCGCAACCTAGTAAGACACCAACCGCTGTTTTCTTGAGGACGCAGTAAACCAAGGAACTCGTGAGTATTTACGATTTAGTGTATTTTTTTAGGTATTTAGTGATCCTTGAGTAAACCCAACACTTAACAAAAGATGGGTGACTTAAAAATCGGCCTTTTATTATGAGAACTGTAAACATTTTCTTACAAAAATATGTTAATTTGATGTGGAGGTGGATATTTATTTATTTCTTGATAAGGTAACGTATATCGTCCAATGAATGGATGAATCAGTTTCAAGTGGGACACACGACCTGGTGACTTTTAACATGGGCTTGCAAAGTGGTGCTTGTATCAAAAATTGTTCACTTGTTTTTGGTCAGATTTAGCAACCATTTGGGCTTTCGGAACAAGGTACCAGTAAACTTCTGCAATTTTTGGGCCTTTTTACCTTTAGCATTGATTTTTGGCCTTCAGCATTTATTTTTTGGCCTTGAGCGTTTGTTTTTTGGCATTCAGCAATGACTTCTTTGGCTTTTAGCATTGCTTTTTGGGGCCTTCAGGATTGTTCTTTTGGCCTTCAGTATTGTTTTTTTCGGGGGGCCCTCCGGATTGAAATTCGGTGAAAAACTTTGAATTATAAGGACTTTCCAATGACTCAGTTTTATTTTGGTATTATCAGAATATAACAAAACTCATTTCGAGCAACCAAAAATAAAGTATTTTTTTTTGAGACTTTCGAATGTCAATGTTTTGGATGAATGTCATTAAATTGGTCAAATTTGAGGCATTTTAGGCTCATTCTCACATATTCAAGTTGAAATTGGCATTTTCGGCCAAATTGACAAAAACTTATTTTGCAATTCTCGTCAATCTGTCTGCAACTTTTGGTATGTACAGTTGCACCTGTAGTACTTGAAACTGCAACTTTGACCCAAGAATACCAACCTCATCAGGGCTCTATATTTGACATTTTTAGTTGAGCCATTAAGAACTTGCTCCTAAGCACTCCCTTTATTCTTCCGCTCTCCAAAGATATAATAATTTGCGTGTTCCCCACCTTCTACTAGCTATATTTTATGTAAATGTCAAGAATATTCCGACTTGACACCACACACGATGGAGAAACAATGACTGTCCAAATCAGAATCGTAATGTTTGACCACTTCTGTGCCGAGCAAAAGAGTTTATGAGGAGTGCTCGGAATCAACCATTTCCCACAGATCTAAATTCTGCTGACCATCAAATAAATGGTTTCGCCATGCTCTCGGCCCTCACGTTCTGATCCGAGAAGGGAACGAACCACAAAACATGAGGTTTTGCCCTTAAGTGAATGTCCAAGAGGTTTTTTGAGTTCTGGGTGCGATCAGAAGGATCAGAAGATGATAAAGGGAATTGTCAGTTATTTAGGATAGTCAACTAAGAAGAGTTAAGTTTTTTTGGGAAAAAGCCCCGAAAGGTACAGCTTCAACTTGAACTAAAAAAATGAGCGAAATGGTTCCTTTTACGTATGACAAAAGAAGGTTCTTGAACATTAGTTGATTGAAACAATGAGCCTCAACAGTTTTTCTATCTTTAGAATGGATGAAAATAGGCTGAATTTTCTTAAATCTTCAAAATCAAAAAAATTTAAAAGTGCATACGCCCAATTATCTTCTCACCCTTGGGTTTAGCTTCAATGGTATAATATTGATCTTCCCGTTTGATATTTCAGATCTTCGATCGGCAAGATTTCCTTATCGTCTATAGAGGCCTGGACGATAAATATAGAAGAAAATTCACCGTCTTCAAGTTTAATCAATGTATCGGTTTCATTAGATTGCTTTTACAACACAGAAAGTTTAAATTTGTGAGGACCAAAATTGACTTGTTTTTTTTTTTTTTTTTTGAAAAAAGTTGCTTATTCGTGCCTGACATTTCAACAATCATTCATCGCCCTAGCAATGTTGGTTAGATCAAATCCCTAGCAATTCAGTGTCCCATCCATCTACACAATATAATGCTCACTAAAATGGACGCTTTTTAATGGATATTGCCTTTTAACATGAAAGGAATCGTTGCCCCGAGGCTCATGATTGTTTCTTTACAAAGTACTTGATTTGGTCTGAGGTTGCGAACCTCTTGAATGGAGAGAATGTGAACACATTCTTCTCGTGGATCTAAATGAAAGAAAAGATAGCCTCTTGTTCTAGCTTTGGATGGTACCTCTCCGTTACACTTTGGTATGATTTCTGGAGCTTTCAAGTCCTCCTTGGAGCTCTTTGTTGTTTATCAAAAATTGCGGAAGCCATTGGTCGGCGTTGTTTCCTGATACCTTGGAACCTTGTCCTCGTTCTTCTCCTTTTCCAGACTGATGAATGGTGTGTGAGGTGGTCCCCAGAGATTTCAAGACCATATTTCAATCTCACCACCTCCCATTACCATTACCACCACTACCACTACCATACCATAGCCGCCAACCATTCCCTTGGAGCCCCCGGAGTAGGTACAGTAGGTATTGCAAAGTGGAGTAGTGCGCAATAATCCTTGAATGGTTTGAGGCGAAACCACGGGACAAAAATCCAATTCATCTATTCTTGAAATTGAGAGTGGAAGAAGGGGCTAGAAAGCTACGGCTAATTAGATACTGTTGCTAGAAAGTAAAACCGGAAAAGCCTGGCGAAAACCTTCGAGATGAACTCTCATAAAAAACGATTTTTAGATCCCATACTTCTGGCCGTATTGACAACCGAATGAAGGATTGTTATTGTTCTCTAGAGCTCAGCGTTCGCCCAGAAAAGTAGCTTCACCTTGAAAATCCGAACTGTTCTTTCTGCACTGCTTAGCAGGGCGAATATTGGAAAATGACGATTTCCTCAAAAATGGCTTTAGAAAAAGTCATTTTTGACTCCAACCTCCGTTCTTGAACTTTTGATTTCCGAAAGATTTTGTTTGGCTCATGTTTACAGATTAACAGTCTAAAAGGCTAAAATTTGGAATAGTTTCCTACTATGGCGCTCGGTGAAGAGGAACGAATAGTTCGAGAATCTTGAGGTTGTACCACGAAAAAAACGATGGAGCAAACAAGCGTGCGCTCGATCAACTAGGCCATGTTTTTTGGGTGGGTCAAGTTTGATGATGATAATGATTTATAATTCAGAAATTTTACTCAAAATTATACTAAAAAACGAAATTTTACTCAAAAATTAATATAAAAAAATCTTATAAATTAATATTTTAAGCATTTTTTGGCCGATTTTAATCATTAGCCTCTTTATGTGCAACTGGAGTAACTGAGCGAACAAAAAACCAATAAGAATTATTGTTTTTAAATTTGTTTATTAACATTATATTGTTTTCACCAAAACCTGGGCAAGAATATGATGGAGAAATGTGTTTAGATTCAGGATCTCGCTTCTCCACTACAATCGATTAAAGTTTAACAAAAGCAAAGTAATGAATAGTTTACAAGCCAAAAATTATCGTCCGCTAGGAGACTGTCCTTTATGATTGTTACTCTCCCTTAAAAATGGCACCATTGTTTACAGGGTCGGCGGTCCGAGTGTAGATTTTGGCATTTATAGTACATAACCAGGGTCTGTTTCAGATCTAATTGAGGCTCATAGATTTGTTTGTTTGGTAAATCCTCAAAAATGAGACATGTTGGGATACCGAAGAGTCCATTCCAACCCAAAATTCTGCCTGTCTCTTCTTGTGGGACAAATGCAAGGCACTGTGCCAACTGTCCCAATTACTTCATCGATGTCATGATCTCATCCATGCCCAAGGGCTTCAACAGGAATATGTATAACACAACTTCTATTCCTCAATACTTTGGGATTCTCTGACTGAAAATTTAAAAAAAATCTATCAAAAACTACAAAACTTATAATGGTCCAAAGCGGTCTACACTTGGGCCGCCGACCCTGTGTATGTTACCATGAAATATGATGATTATTATGATGATGGCCTTCCCATTACGTGCAGAGCTCATGTTTTAAATAGGGAGCTCATAATGTGTAGATTGTATTTTCCCTTAAGGGGAAAGCGTTAATTCATGCCTAAAATTCGCAAGATATCCAAATGTAATGCGATGAAACATCCTCCCATGGCGGCTATCAATAGCACAAAATACTTTGAGTTGGACCATTAGAACATGCCATGTCTATTTGAAGCGGCAAGTTTGCTCATTCACATTTCAAGAGCCTTTTGTATACACAAATGAGTAAACAATGATCAGAAAGAACGCATCTCCAATAATTGGCGAGAAAGAAGGCCAAGAATATACATTCATGTATGGTACGCCAATTTGGACTTGGATGTGGGTCTGATTCAACTACCTTCACGGCTACTAGGTTACCCTAGAAATGTACGTAACCAGTCTATGATTAAAAAACACTCATGATAAGCCGCGGTACGTTCCAAGGAAGTAAGGCCAAATCGATTGGTTCTATGTGTACGGCATGTGTGTGCGTTTAGGTTTCGTTGGTCGCCCTCGGCACAAAACGGTCGTCGTTAACTCATTGCTCGTTTATCTATCCATTTCCCGTATGTGGTGGTTACGTGCACACGACTACTCTATCAATGAATCAATCAATCACCCAAATACATATTCTCCAGCGCACGTTCATCCTTCAAGTGGGTTCACTAGGCTTTGGCTTGGACAGCATTTAACCAGCCAGGCTTTGGTTATTATCATCATTAAGGCAGACGAACAATTCATACAGTGGTCGTCATTGTCAGTGTTTCCTTTGGCGCACGGCCAACTGAAAATACGTCTTCGGAAGGCTTGAAGGCCTAAATGAAGGCTAACTAGCACCTGCAACCAAGGCTTGAGCTAGCTCCCCATTGATTGGAATCATAATGGCTTTGGCAAAATGAACCGAGTTCCAGTTTCCTTGACACTAGATACTTCAAGTTGAGAAAATGACATCAAAATGACTTGACCTCCGAGATGAGAATACAGGCCCTACTCACTTTTTTGGCTTTGGAAATTGTCAAAAATGGAACATTTTGTCCTCATTAGTGAGTAAAGAGAAGAAAGCGGACTCAGATTAAGAATGTTTCTCATCAGATTCTTTGTCGTCAAAACTGTTTTGCCTCAAAGACGAAAGAAGAATGGAATTTCATAATCAAATTGACAAAATTCTTTGGAACGTTCCCTGAGGGACATTCTCGTGAAGCCATCCATCATCATGGTACGACGGACGAACGAACGGGCCAACCCAACCGACTACCAAGTAGTGATGGACCAAAAGGGCTCTGAACCGAAACCGAAAGTACAAAAATTTTACGTTTCCAAAATTCTCCTAAATATTAGGAGTTACTATTTAGAAATTACTCGTGGTATGGGTAATTGCAAGTTTTATGAGTCGGAAAACTTAAGTTGCAGAAGGTCTTCGATTTTGTTGCCAATTTCCGTTCTTTATACTGCATGTCTGCTTTTGGTTTCGGTTGGTATAACCGAAGTCAAAAGCACTTTCGGCCCATCACTACTACCTAGTACAAAACGAATGCACAAATAAACGAGGCGCTTCCTTGCAAATGAAATCCTAACCCAGCAGGAGAAAAGATGAGGCCAAAGCACCTGAGGCCATGCCATTTTCCTCCTTATTGTGATTGAATCCTTTCCGGTTCCTCCACAGTGTATTTAAAACGCATCTCAGTCGCCCAAACAACATGACAAATAATATAAGCTGACACGCCAATACTCGACCCTCACTTTTTTGGCTTTTAAATTGCATGGTAAGGGCGTTTGGCTGGGGATAGTAGGGCTCATTATATAGTTTTTGAATCAATACATGTAACTTGTGAACAAAGACCCATTTACAAGAAAATAGGGGTGGGCACTAAGATGAGTCCTTCATGTAACGTATGAGTTCAAACTAGAGCTATACTTGGTGAACTATCAAGCTCATTAATGAAAGGCATCTTGAGATTTTGAATCTGTCAGGTCAGTCCAGTTTCATAAGAGAGAGGTAAAGCTTTAACAATCTTAGAAAGGGGGTTTGCATCAAAAATATCAATTTTTGTGTTGACTTACGGCGTTTTCTAAAAACCTGATTTCTGGCAAACTTGGTAGCTCATAGAGATTTTGTGACGATCGTAAAAACGTATTTCATATATGTATTTATGAGGAAGATTCAGCAAAACTAAAAACAAACGATCCCCTATTTTCCGTTATCCTGGCTTATCCTTATAATAGGGGTGGGGTGGGCCAAGTTTTTTCGGTTCCGGGTCAGGGTCGGAATAGTGACTTGTCGGATTGGATCGGTTCGCTTCGGAACCGAAATCAAAATTTTGGATCCGGATCAGATCCATTTCGGTGAAAATCCGAATGGGATTAGAAATAATCCGGCTCATGCAGAGTCTTATAGAAATATTTTGTAACATTACAGTGCTTGTTATCACGATTTTTAAGATCAATAACAAACTTTTCATTGGAACTTTTTTTTAAGCCAAGCATCTTCCGAAGAAAAAGTAAAATAAAAAATCGTGGGAAAGGTGATGACGTTGAGCTTCCAATTAACATCTATCTAATTATTTTATGAGTCGATTCCTCAGTTGTCGGTTCAGAATCCGGACCGGTTCCTGAGTTTTTGGATCCGACTCGCGACAAGCCGACCTCGGAACCGACTCGATCCAATGCTGAGCCGACTCGTGGCCGATCCGGAGCCATCCCTACTTGATAATGCTCTGAACATGGCCATGTCCGAATCACAAAGGTGATTAGGTTTTTCCCTTCTTTTCGGCAAAGCTTATTTTTAAGCGATCTTGCGGCTCATAAATTTGGGTGTTGGTTGGCTTCACTGGCTGACCCTTCCTTTGGTTGCGATTGCCAGACGAGGCAAAAAAACTTCGGTAGTATTGGTCCAAAGCGACTGCCTTAATGATTCTCTAGGGTGTTCTTGGCTATTTCTACCATTTTGTGCTATGTCTGAATATTTGAGGCCCTGAATGGATGGGATCGATGGAAGGGTTACAAGTCGCAATCTGAACGGGAAGCCTTGAAATGCGCATGCCTTCAAATCGTACGACTACTGAGCCAATGCACCTGCGTCTAAGCTCCAAAATTGAAGTGGTCTGTTTTGGGGAAGGAAAGTAGGAGTGGAAAAGAGTGGTTCGTTCCATTGTTCCTTTCCTCTGGAATTAGCCCGCGTCAAAATGAACCCAGGAAAACTGGGACTGAAGAAGAACAAGGAGCAGAGAAAGAAGGACGATCCCGAAGAAGGAATTGGGAGCTGCTTTTTGCCAAGGGGTCGGAGATTTCTTTCTGCCAAACGGACCTTTGACACGCATCATCATCATTCTTGTACACCACACTTGCCACCGTTGTTCCAGTGGACCCACCTCATGTTTTCAACCAACCCATTGAGATCTGAACGAGCCAAACTTTCATTATTTCCCCAACGAAGAAATGAAAATCCCCGAACTGCTTTTTTGGGATTTTGCCGTTTGCACTCGTCTCTAAATTCGTCTCGATCTTTAGCAAGTTGACGAGCCCTTTTCAATATTTACACCGGCAAATGTGTTGATTTTCAATTTGATTGGACATGTATGACTTTTGATGTAGCTTTGTTGTGCAATCACACGAGGTTTTTTGTCAAATGACGTTGACAAAGGTTGATTCCATTGTAATTTCAGTTAGTTATAGATCTTTGCAACCGAGCAAACCTAAATACTATGTCCGGAATGGACATCTTTAGAATGAGTTTGACATCCTTCGCATGATCCTAGCTCGGATTTACTGGTTTGATCCAGCTTTCAGATGGTCAGAAAAATCCTAATTTACCGGAAAAATCGATTTCGGACTTCTCATTAGATTGTACAGGGTTGTACAATTATAGCCAAGAAATATTAACGGCAACATGTCTGGGCAATCTTTTTTTTTTTCATTCGCTGAAAGAGTTCTAGCGATACTAGACGTTCCAATATGCGCTTAAATTTAGGGAGAGCTTTCATCACAAAGTGCTTGCATGCTTTGGTCATCTTAATCAAGTCCATGGCAATAGCAATATTTTCTCTTATCATCGAATATATTTAAACATACAATACATATTCTCTAGTATTTCAGAAACAAGGTAAAAATGGTCAAAGACTAGTTGTGCTAACATTCGGTTTTGTAATTGCTCTTACTCAAAGAAGGTCCAATCACTGACTTTTCTAAGCCCACACATCATCGTTTGGTGGTGATAACATGACAATAAATAAGAAAAGAAACTAGTGTTGTGTAAGAAATCTGAGGTTTACCTTGAAAAATATCCAGCTAAACAAAACTTTTCATGAACAAGAACAACCCAGAGCTTGATCTCAAATATCTTTCCTTTGTTTTTCGTTTTGAACCAAACGAGGCTTTTTTCATGAGTCATTTGTGTGTATGAACGAACGAACGAACGAACAGGTTGTTTGAGTTGAGCGAAGGAGATTGAGCGAACAAAGGCGAAAATCCAGAAAAAAGCATCATTAGACAGCAAATGAGCATCTTCTATACCACCCCAAGACCATTTCTTCAAAGAAAATTAATGAAAAGGCCAAAACAACAGATGCACTTGGCGAGAAGAAACCAGGCCAATGGACTTTTGGAACTCGCATTCCGACTTGTTCTCCATGATACAGAACTTCCATGTACGCTCATAAAACTGAACTGAAATATGCAATACAACCTGGCTAATGAATGATCATAATAAACCTTAACTTCATTTCCATCCAAACCCTTTCGATATTGGGATTGACATCTATCCCTTGGCTTGACCCTCATCGTTTCCGATCAGAGGCCATCCATGTCACTGAAAACAAACCGTGGATCTTCCCATACCACTCATACCTGTTTCTTCGGATGGATCATTCATTCATTGTCTGCTGGAGTTGAGCAGTTTTTGGTGGGTGGTTCATTATGACCCGGGGTGACTAAGGATTAATCACTTACCAATGGGGTGGGGGAGGGGGACAATGCGCATACGGCAATTTCCTCCTATTCTTAGCGGCAGAATTCAAATGATGCTGTTGCTGCTGCTGTTGTTGTTGATGATGCTGGTGATGAGGGTGATGGTGAGGATGATGAAGAGCATGATGATGGGGATGATGGACTAGATGATGGGGATGGGATCCATGAGGATGGATCCCAGACCCATGAGAAGTACCAGAAGTCGACGACGACGAAGAAGAAGAATGTGTCGTCGACGAAGAATGTTGTGACTCACCTAGAAGAATGGGCGGGAAAAAGCTCGCTCAACACCACGCCCATCGTTAATTTTCGGGGAGGAGTCTCATGGATAAACGGGAACCGATTACATTTGCCGTACTTCAAGGCTTATTTTGCAGTTACGAAAATTGAAGCTGAGATTAAATTACGGGTAATTTCAAATTCCACCAATGGCACACATTTGGAAAAAGAAGATCAAACGGAGTGAACAGACAACGAATTTCCATGACGACGATCCAAAGTGATCGCTTTGGATCTCAAGGAATCTGTATGCAATAATTTGTGAGTGTGTTTCTCGGTGTAAACATGTATGTGTGTGTCGTTAAGTGTTTGGTGTGAAATTGTCGAAATTGGATCAAAACAAAGGAAAAGTATGCTTTTGAATGACGATGAAAAATCAACAAGGATTAAATCCAAAAAAAGAATCGGGTTCATCATGCCAGGATTTTTTGGACATTATGGGATTACTAGGAAAGCATTCAGGTGAAAGGGGAGTGGTGATGGTGGTGGGTGGAACAACAATAACAACGAGCAAAGCATTTTCCAGCACATTCATTCAGGTAGAGCAACAGTCAGAAAAATAACGTCTAACGGATCTACGAAGTTTATGGATCAACTGAAAGCACATTCGCAATTAACGGACAATCGAAGTGAGACTAGCTAGCGTTTCTCAGGACTCAAAGGCATTAGACTTCAGATTGTTTTTTTGGTCTATGATGTTGCAAATTAGGTTGACTTTGAATTTGCAGGCCACAGTCAGACAACCTAGGTTCAAGAATGAGTAGACTTGTTTGTATATAACTACGTACATTTTGTACCCTAGAGCCAAACGAGCGAGCAAGTCTATAAAGTGAGCGGCTGAAAGGCCAGGAAATGGAGAAACGCCGATTAGGATCGCAGGTTCTTGACGGGAACAAAGCTTGACTATAATCAACATCACGTTCGACAGACAGTCTTGAAAGTCGTGGAACAGGATGGTGGAATAGCAAGCCCTGTGCCATGCAGTGCTAATAATTGTCAAAACAAGTGATGATTCAAGCTGTTTCTATCTCTCGTTTTGTCGAAGTTCAAGACTGATGACGCCGACAGAGCCCTTTCTTTGGAAACAAAGGCTTCAGATTCCGATGAGATGAAATCACAAGATCTGCTAGTTTTCAGTTGGCATTGAAATGAATTCCCCAGTATTCACGGTGAATCGCCTTGATTTTGCTAGCTTTCACGACATCATCGTTCTTTCCTAAGCATTTTTGACCCCAAACCTTTCGTTTGAAAGCCAATGCAACACTTGAGTGTCTTTGGTGACAAGCAAGCCCATCAAAATATCATGGTCTAAAAAGTGTGCCATGTTGTCGTGGAATTAAAGAGACCCTCCAAAAGTTTGTTCGTAGTCCGTACATCTGTTTATAGTCATTTTTTGAAACGAGTCGAGTGAGTGTCTCATGACATTTGAATAATGTCTTGTCGGGCCTGTCACCGCTTTGGAGATTTTTTAATTTCCTCCTCACTCACTCACTCACCCATTCGGTAGCTCAAAAAGACCGCTCACTCATTCAAAGATTCGTCTCGAGTTTGTGAACCCGACTTGGTTTCGTTTCAATGGACATCTATCTCTCACCAGAAGCAGCTCTTTTGTCCCACCAAACTTCGTGTGACCCTCAAATGGTGACTTGTTTCATCCCAATTTACACGTACATATGTGTCCCTTGAACAAATATTGATTGTTTGGAAAGGTTAGGAGACAGCTCAACTCCCTCCTTGCCTTGTGAACGATGCGTAAAAATGCTCAAGATACATACCAAAGCATGATCTAGCACTTGCTCAGTAGCCATAGAATTGAAGTTCGATTTTGAGTTGGGCTGGATTTGTAAAAAGCTCCGTGCCCTATAGTGTAGTCGGTTATTCACAGTCAAGCTTTGAGTGAGAGAGAGAGGGCGATCCCCTGAACATATTGTCCGTGAGTGTTTTCAATACATGCGCAAGGTACTTGAGGGGGTCAAGAGTTCCAGTTTCTAATGGAAACTCATCCAAAGTGATCCCATATGCAAATGGACAGTCAGCTAGCATACATAGTGTCCATACATACATAGTCTATTTCTCTTTACCTGGGTCTCTCTCTCTCTTTCCTCAAAGTCTGTCTCTCTTTTTCTTTTTCTTTCACTCTTTCGATTTCCCTCGCTCACTTTCACTTTGAGAATTGAAAAAGCAAAAGGGGAGAACGGAAAACACATTCAGCATAAGGGATCCCACCCAAACAGCAGAAAACGTTCCAAAGGAGCCAAAAATTCACAACAGAATATTTCACAGACTACCTACACTGTCCAAGGACCTTTTTATCCTCTCTATGTGGTACAAACAAATCAGATTCGAGATCCGATTCCCCCTCATTAGGGCCACCAAAAACAGCCCTAGAGAAAATTGGCGGGTTTCGAAGCAACTAGATCTTAGTGAGTACGTCGGGCTCTATTTTCGTTTGTAATGGATCCTTCGCTGGGGTTCCCTATTAGCGACATCCAAATGAGATACCATTCATATAAGGACCTCTGTGTGAACCATTTGCCTGACAAGTCTGATTTCCGCCCAAGATCATGATCGGGTTTCAATCAGACCAACAACGGAATGTTGGGCTATGAACGCATATGTACATACAGCGGTAATTATAGACATGTGAATAAAAATCGTGGAAACATCTAAAGGAAAACACGCAAGCATGCAAAAAGATAGAAAGTGTAAATGTGTGAATTTGGAATAATTGGAATTCTGTTAGTTAATTTGGACATGATGCAGTCTGTAGCATTAGTATAAGTAGTGTCGGTAGCAAAGACAAAAAATGACGTCTCGGCTGGAAATTGAAACTGGAATGCTCCCATGGGAGTGCAGGCCAACCAGCGTATTCGAATCCTCGCTCAAAGAATGAAAGTAAGGTGACCCCCCTCAATATGTTAATCCCCAGAAAGGCCGTTTTTTGTGAGTGAAATTGGGTAGATCTGTGTAGGTATAGTGTGTGAGTGTGTATATTTACGTTTGGTGAACTGACCTGATCTGCCGCGTTCCTTCTCCGAAGCCGACTGCTGCATCACTAGAAAGGTAAGAGAGAAACTCGGAATGAAAAAACATGTACGTATGAACGAGTTGGTTGACTTTTCCTCATTAACTCGTCACCATAACCAACTTAAAGCTAAAGTATTCTTTGATTGTAAACTCTGTCCATGTGGCCATATGGACTCTTTGAAAGCATAAACATAAGAAGCATGAGCATCCTTTCTCCCTTTGCTGGTTTTGAAACGAAATTCGGTTGCCCGGTGAGCAGATATCATGTTTGCGCTGCTCGGGTAAAAGGGGAGAAAAACCAATAGGGATGACGCGAGTGCACATTATTGGAACCCGCTTTTTAAGTCAAAAGCCTGCTTAGCACACACTCATCTGTTCCCTTCGTCGTTCAGCCTTGGCTCTTTTGGGGACAGGAATTTGGGGGCAGCCAGAGTTCAAACGAGGGCACTCATTTTGACTGTGAAACGAACTTGAATATGAACACGGACCGGGTCCGAGATTGCTAACCAAAAAAAAAGATTGGTAGTTGAAGCTCAATGGATGTGGTGCATTTCCAATGGTCGTCGTCGACGAAGAAGAAATCCCTTCAAGCCTCAAGAAGAAGAAGAAAAAGAGAAATCAAAGGCATGAACGTGAACCAACGAATGAACGAACCCCTGTGGGTGCTCTTCTTTTATTTGGCATTATACCATCACCCTGGGCACTCTTAAGACCTGCTTGGTTCTTCTCGCATCTTCTGCTAGTTCTTCCATCTCGATTCTCGAGCCTTGAGTTAAGCATGGTCCTAGTTTTCTGATCATGTGGCCCTCTGGCTTGCTCGTTTTCTTCATTTCCTCGATCCTGGTTTTCCGAGTTCCTACGTACCTACCACTTGGTCTTGGTCTTCTTCTATGTAGCTCTTCTCGTCGTCGTGGTCTTCGTCATGGTCGTCGTCTTTCTGACTGACACGCAAGTAACGAAAACCGATATTATCCGTTTTCCAATCCTTCTTCCCTTCTTACTCTGGCCTCCTTAGTTGGTTGGCAGCCTGGTTCCGATATTTTCGTCCTGTTCTTCCTCCTAGGAAGTGCCCCAGCCTTCCTAGATTCACATTGTAGTAGCCAGTGGAAGCAAGCAGAACCTCTTCACTTGGCAGTAAACCAACCAGGCCTACCTACTAGTACTATGTACTCGTACGTACACCCATCCACATTTCACTATATCCTATTCACCTCAGCCAGTCCCATTTATTACAGTTGTATTCCAAAAGTAGAAGAAGCATCATTCCTGGGCTACACACGTACAGCGACGACTTGGCTTTCCCTTTTTCGCCCAGAATTATCATTTTAATTCCATAAAAATATTCAGTATTTCATCTTGCTTTAGAGTTTTGTATCAGATCACAAGAGTGACCGATTTGTCAGGACATTTGATTTTGTAAAGAAATAATGGTCTTCCACTTTCGAGAGCTAGCTTTACTGATAGATTGAGAACCTTATGATGCTCCATGTTTTTTGAAAATCCCAGTGAACTCAGGATCTGCAAATTTAAACTTGGTCAACGCGAGTCTGTAGTTCTTGGCATTTCAACAATTCCTCAGTAATTTCTCGATGGGAGTCTCGATTCTTCGCTCGCAAACAAGGCCTGGTCGCCACTCTCGGCTTGGAACTCTATGACATGGATGGGATGAAAACCAGCTGAGAGACCGGCCTTTCTAAAGTACGAAGGCCGTTGGCTCGATCCTCGTCGAACACGAAGCACAGACAGCGAATGAGCCGTCGAAAGGCCGTTGGAACACTGTTTTTCGCCAAGTCCCACAAGACGAAGCCAAAAGACGAAGAGGGGAACACACGCAATCGAGGGAGGGGAACGAGTCAATGGAAGAAGACTAGAGGAGAGGAAGAAAAGGCAGTGACCTCAGATATATTGGATATAGGTATTATTGCTAACCTATAACCGAAGCGTACGCTGTTACGCACAACTTCATTGGTTAACGCATCCGAGTTCGTTGGCTCATCCAATCCAATGCATTCATTGGCCTTTCTTTCGGCCTCAACTTCGCACACCCACCCAACCCACTAACCGGCCACGAATTTATCGACGAACAAACCTTGACCTACTGGAAACGCTATCGTGTACATACGGACTCGGACGAAGGAGTATGAGTGGGCACCTATCGAATTCGTTTACAGTCTTGGGGCACTCACCCACACGTAATAAACCAATATATACGTACATTGTAGTCTTAGGGCGTGATGTTTCCGGGTTGATCTCATTATCGGCCACATGCATTTGATGTCCTGCACTGCATTCCTCCCTCCCGATGGATGATGGAGGGAAGGATGGATGGATGACTAGACTGCATTATTGACGAACCGATTCATTGGAAAAGTAGAAGAAACGCTTCACGAACGAACCAACGAACGCACCAAATACGTTGAAGGTCCTTTCAGTCTTAAGTTTGAACTCCCCCGATATGAAATCGACACGAGGACCTTCTCAAGTTTGCTGGACTTTGTTGTCGTTGTTGTCTGAGGGCTCGTGTGTCATCATGACGTTGAAGAAATTTCCAATTTCCACGAACGAACGAATCGTTTGGAGCAAAAAATGAACGAAAAGAAAGTGACGCCGGCCGATTTCAAGACTGACAGAAGCACGATCCATTTCCAATGAGCTCTCCATTGTTGCGAAATGTCTCAGGATTATGCTCCACCAAAAATGGCCGGGCTTTTACATTTTAGTGGGTCGAGTGGGTTTCGTCGAATTCCTTTTCGAAGGGTGCTTTTGAAGACCCCAATCGAGGTTGTCTTCATGGTTCCTTTTCCGTGAAACCCTCAGGTTGGTTGATGGGTCCAAAGAAAAGGAGCACTGGATGGTCGCCGAGGGGTAATCAAATGGTGGAATAAGAACCCCAAGAACCCGACCCAGACCCAAAAAAGACGGACCAGATTGTTCTGACACAATGATTGAATTAGAGGTTTTGCACTCTTCAAACAGTGAAAAGAGGAAATCAAGCAAGGGAAAGGAACCCAAACGACGATGGTCCAATCTGCATTTTTTTATTGTTGAGCGTGCTAACGGATTCTGTAATATTTTCATTTTTGCTCATCGTGCGTCCGTTTTCACTTGGGGCTTCAAGAAAACGTTCTCATTTCGTCTAATCCCGAGTTTTTATTCTCAAAGACGTGTTAAGCTTGCGATGAAGATAGATGAATGACATACATCCTTGTGTGAGTAGTTTGCACAACCGCGACCACGATGCAATTGGTGGATCTCATCTCTGGAACCCAAAAAGCAAGTTCCGTTCCATCAAAAAACACACACACACAAAAAAAAAATGTTGTAAGGCAAGTTTTTGAGCAATGGATTTAGGATTATCAATGTTAATAAAGGCAACCAACCAACCAACCAAATCATTTTGTACGGCTGCGATCCAAGCACATTCCGAGTTTATCCTTTTCCGTGGGTGGAAAACGAGGGAAGGGGGGATTTAAAATGATTGGAAATTTCAATTAAACGGATTAGCTGCCAAGAAAAAGTTTGCCAACCCAGCCTAGATCCCCTTCGTTGGTGGGTTCGACTTTACATAAAGGCAATGAATGATCAGTCGCTCTTCGAATCCTGCAGGGTATCATCATCATCATCGTCGTCATCATCTGCCACAAAGTGGAGACAAACAGACCCAGCCAGTCATTCGTTTCCATTCGCTTTTCCAGTCTGTCAGGTAACGAACTGAGAGGAGAAATCCTTTGATTTGGTTAATTCTCATCCAAATCTCCAGCGGGAAAAAGTTTTCCTCGCGAACTTTGCCAAGCCTCACAAAAGGCACTTAAAGCTAGCTGGCTGTCGCGGTCTCGTTTCGTTGTCCCACTCCATTCCATTCACAATGAACCACCCGGATGAAAGACATTTTCATTATCACCTCCAAGGGTAAGAAAGACTCGAGAGACCATCATACTCAATTGCATTTGAAAGGTCACGATGGATGGATGGATGTTCTGTTGCCTGTCTTTAATGAGCCCATCCTTTCAGTCAGTTGGTGAGTGAGGGGATCGCTCGGCCAAGAAAGAGCTTCAGCCTTTTCTTGCTTCCCTCTCCCCCCCTCTCTCTCAGTGTTTCTCTTGGGACGACCAAGTGGCCCTTGAAGTACCCTCAGCCCAGAGCTTTGGACACGGGTGGACCATTGATAAGAGGTTGAAGGTGTTGCATAATTGATTTCTGGTTCCTCATTCTATTTGCATGTGTCTGTCGTCGTCGACGTTGTCGTCGTCAAATGCCTCTTCCACAAGGGGCTACTTCGCTCGCATGATTCATTGATTGGAAACAAATGTGATCTAAGAAAAGTCCAAACCAAGGAAGGGTGCCACCTTTTGTACCCAAAAGACAATTGTTTGACATCCGGGTGCCACAACTAAGGCATGGATTGAAGCAGTAAGTTTCCCTTCGCTTCGCCCTTCCACCGTCGGTTCCTTCTTCGAGTTTCCCTTTTCCCCGTTCCTCCTCCACTTTTGGTTTTCACCCCTTTGAACGAAAGCGTCAAGCAGGATGAACAGAGAGAGACAGAGAGAGATCCCAAGTGAGTGGAAAAGGTGGGTTGGGCGGGTAATCAGGTGGAAAAAGAGTCAAATAACCGATTGAATGACTCTTTGCTCATCCGAAATTCTTTCTCTCCCTCCTTGTGCTGACTGTTCCACTCCCCAGAACTCTGGATCATTCGTTAAAGTACCGGTATGTACCAGTGTGCGTAGTATATACATATATGGGGGTTCCCAACGTAGAAGAAAAGTGGTCCATCTGAAGCGGGGCCTCTTCGACAAGCTCATCTCATCCCTTGGTCTTAGGGGGTCTCTTTTTTCTGAATATATTTCGCAGAGTGTACTACTGTACTATCTCAAGCCCTTGCTCCGTTCTGTACTATAGTGACGGAGGTACTAAATTGCCTTCGTTGGACCGTCTGAAGGGGAGAATAAAGTGCTTAACCAACCAACCAACCACCAAACTGCCAGTGGGGTGAGAGATTGGTTAACCATCTTTTTGGTGGCTCACCGGATTGCCGAGAGGTAATTTATTTACCCATCCTGGACCTGGACCTCTTCTCTCTCTTTCTCTCCATTTGAAGCGAAGGCGAATGAACACGAGAACGAACGAGACCAAAATGAAGAAGGAACCCAACGAATTTCCCAGAATGACGATCCCAATCGATCCTCTCACCTTCTTTGGGATCCAGCACATCAGTTATGAAGGATAACAAACAGAGAGAGAGAGAGAGAGAGAGAGAGAGAGAGAGAGAGACAGAGAAAGGTCCCGACGATAAACACGTGGGAGATTCAATCTGTTGGTTGGCCCATTGTCGTTGCAAAGTAAGAGACACGATCTGAAAACGTCGCCCTATCTCAGTCAAACTTAACAACAGAAATAGACACACTTGACATGAAACACGAGAAGATGCATTGACACGAAGCAAAGTAAGTCGGGGAAACTCTCGTTTCAAATGTCAAGAAAGTTGTCCTTTAGTGAGGGGTCCCTTAGACTGATTTTGGTTTAATGGCCAAAACTCAGGTAGAAAAATACATACGCTTCATGACCCTTCGAACCAATGTGTTATGCCAGGACAAGGCTGCAGGCACAAAACACAGCACAACACTTGTGCTCTTGCACAAGTTGTTGTTGATATTGGTGATGCCTTTGTTTTTCTGGGTTATTTCCTCAGGGATGCATACAATCAGAAGGTTGGCGACTCAGCCTGTAACGCGCATTCGGTAGTCTCTAGTTATTCCCTGTACCCCTCCCACTTTACCCGGGCAATTGTCTCTCTCTCTCTCCCTCTTTCTTTCTCTATCTCTTTCTCTCTCATGTGGGAGTTGCTTGTGCAGAGGAGAAAAGGACCACTTTGCATGTTCGACTATCGCAGATGATCCGGATTGGAGACGAGAATGGACCAAGGAATAAGAGGCTCTGGTTCCTTGTACATCACTGCCACTAGTGTACCTACGTATGTAGAATGGCTTGTTTGCGTTCCAAATAGCTCGAGAATGGAAAACGACGAGATAAAGTCGACTTTTGTAGACGCGTCGTCCTGTAAGTTGATTCCAATCCGTCCGAACAAGTGCGGAAGAACAAGCGAACTTGCCTTCAAAGGATTACTCTTCTCTTCTTCATGGTCACGTGTACATATGTGCAGTACTGGTCTACGCTTTTGTCTTGTGTATATAGACAACGATGGAATCAAAGAGCATCATTATTACTCATGGAAACGATGCTAGGAGCATACGTACATACAGCAAAGTACATCCATCCATCCACCCATCCAGCATGCTGCGAGCCTTTTGTGATTGGTATGGAACGAATGATTGGATCTGGGGATGCATGGACTGAAGGGAGGTGTTCCCAACCATCTACAGCTATGAGCTCGATGGGCCCGGGACTGATTAGCATGTTATTAGATCTGATTGGGATGTCCCCGAGGAGTCCCAGGTTTCTATTGAGGGAACACTTCTCGGAGAAAGAGGATGGATGACAAACGACGACAAATGGATCATCTTGAGGACCAACCTAGGAATCAGTCACACCTTCACCTCATTCAGATGCTGATTTTGAGTGCTACGTCGAAAAGCACATCATACGGTTTTAGAGTTTATTTGTATTAGTATCCCAAGATGAAAGTTGGTATTTTTGTCCATTCATTGCCTAAAGGGCATGAGCATCAATCAACAACATTTATTGTACATTAATCTAAAGTTGGAAGTGACTATTTGAAAGTTTGTTTGGCCGAACTGAATCAATGGATCAACAGCGACCAATACCTTCCTCGTTGGGGTGGCATGCCAATGCATGGAGTAATTGACAAACTTTTTCTTTCAATTGCGTGTCGCTAGATATATATCACGGTACTATCATGTTTGTCTCATCCCCTCCATTTCCATACATTCCGAATGAGGAACAGGGTTGTTTAGAGAGGGCACACACTTATTTGGTGCCGTCCATGAATATTCCAGCTCCATTGTCACAAGGATCCAACGCTTTTTTGTCTCTAACAATGTCAGCAACTTGTTCAAGAGACTCTGAGCAAGAAATTCTTTCCACAGGACTTTTTGTGCCACTAATCGTGCGGACGAGAAAAAAGCTCCTTGGTCCAACAAGACTCCAAAAAAAGACCCACAAGCTGTTTCCTTTGATCTCCATCTTTTGTCAGTGAGTCCTGTTCCTTGGTTTGGAATTGGGATGGACCGCTGCTGAGCTTGATCGTTGGAATTCCTTGATGGATGTTTGATGGACCATTTGGTTTCCAACCCTAAAGCAGCAGGATCACTTCAAGAGCCACAGATGGCACTAAACATGTCTTTATGCAAAACGGACAAACTATTCCAATGATGGAACTGGTATGCCATAGGTCAGCTTACTTCAAGCTCTGTTTTCGGGAGGGAAACCATCTCGGGAAACACCCCTCCTTCATTGACTTGTACCAAAAACTGTTACCATCCTACTACCCTCAAGGATTTTAAGAATACAAGTTGGACGAGAGGGAACATTCAAAAAAATGTTTGTTGTGCCTTTTTACGGAACATCATCTCCCAAAATTGAACCGTGACCTTCCCCGGTGGGATGTGAGTGTTTCTTTTTTTTTTTTTTTTTTGAAATGCCAAAATTATCATTATTTTCGTTTATCCCCGTATTGGATCCCAATAGCGTTCCCAGAACCTGAAACAAGGAGGGGACCAACAACCGTCTGATCATCATTGGATATGTAAATTGAATTTTTATTATTATTTTCCCTTTGCGATGTTTGTCTCAACCCAATGAGGAAGGCCACGATGTTCCAAATTGCTGCCACGACATTTAACCATCCCCTAACCAACATTTTTTTCACCTAATACATTTGGAAAAAAGAGCAAGCCAACAAATGCATAAATACCAGACAATACGTAATCCATAAATGATTCGAACGGAATGAATTGACAGGATCTAAATTCTAAAAACAACTATTGGAAACTCGGCGATCCATCCAAAACAAATTGGACCACAATGCTAATGAATCGGATTATTCCATTGAGAGTGTCTTAAAGGACTTGAAACACCAAAACAGGATTCATAACACTCCTTTTCAAGGCCAAGGAAAACGATAGGTTCCATTGTGACAAATGAAGTTAAAATTACCAATTTCGTTCGTGAGGAAGCCTATTTTAAATGACGGAGTGTCAATGGCCTGGATTTGAACGATTGATTCGAGTGGATATGATTGTCTTGTGGCTTCTGAATAAATTGGGAACACCACTTGCATTCCCGTGTTTGAAGAAGACTTGTTTGCCGTCTTCGGTCCAAGTTTCGATGCGAGTGTTTTCGTGGCGATGGTAAATACAATTATCCATTGTTAAAAATGTCACCAATCCATCTATTCAACGACATCTAGGCACACTCAATGGGAAATGGACCACCGAGTGTCCACTTTCCTGTGTTTGTCATTATTGGTGAGAGTTGAAATGAGCCATTTTTGGAGGCGCACCACGTGGCCTCTTTTGAACTCTTGAAATTCCACTTCTCTTTTTTCAACGAATAAAGATCGTTAATAAATGTCGTCATTGTTGGTTGTTGGTGTGCTGCTAAATGACTTTGTGGAAGTGACAAGACAATTGCAATTTCAATATTGGTGTCATTAAACCATTGTCCCCTTTCCAATCATTGTTGTCTTCTTCTTGAGAAGAAAGTAAACTGTTGGAGGAGCAAATTGAATTGGCCTTCACCGCTTAGTTGTTGTTGCTGTTGCTGTTGTTGTTCCCGTTGTCAGTCGAACAACAAATGAGGTGGATGAATGGTAAGCAAACAAAATTAGCTCCAAGTCCGTCACATTTTCCAAGAGGACTTTGTTTCGATAACAAGATGTGCTGGCTTGCTACCTACCGAGCTGGAAATCCAATTTGTCACCAAGAATTCATAAAGCCGACGAGACGCTTGGAACGACGGAACGGACATGACAAATGCCCACCAAACATGGGTTGGTCCAACTTGGTTGGTTCCGAGGTTGACTTGTTTGCACAAGGGCTCAACAAAAATCATCCACATCATGTGTGCCACTTGCCTGCTTCCGCTGTCCAACCAAGGAATGCTTCCAAATTCATTCCTCGTCCAATTTGTTTTCCTAGTTGTCGCCATTTGTTCCTCAAACATGGGATGAAATTTCGAAATGCAATCAACTGGCTTGGTCAGAGGACTTTTTTTAAAAATGAAAATGAAGATGATGACCATCCATCTGCATACCCATCATTTCATGGGAGGCAGGTCATCATTTTTGAGGACTAATCCCTCAAATGAGCTGTTGCAGTATCTGAAATGTTCCACCTTAAATAATCAGCTCGATCCAGGTGTTGGACCAAATTTTCTCCGAGCTTTTTGCGAGTTCCGCAACATCAACCCTTTTGACGACGCTTCACGACCAGAAGAACGTGGACTCAACACGTTATTGGGATTTCCCAGCAAGTGTTGGTTGGCTATTTGCTCACTTCAAAGACTCGATAATAGTACATCCTGGAGGGGGTTGAAAAAACTACGCACCACAGACGATTACGATTCCTTCATTCACCAGAATATCCAGTCGAATCATCTCGGCAAAAAATTTCGGAGACACCATTCCTCATGGCCATGCTTAGTTCAATGGACAGGAATGGAAGGGGACAGACACTCTTCGTTAACCAACATCAAAACTTGGTTGGCTGTTCTTAAGGGTTCCTCGAAGTGAAGAGAATCGTTTTTATTTCCATGTGGGACCAAGGAAAACACTCGATTTTGGTCCTTGGACAGAACAAAAGAACAGCGTAAAAAACCATATTGCTGATTTGAAAACAGATGTCTGGCCATGGTTGACATTTGAATTGATAAAAGAGACGGTCGTTTTATTGCTCGTTCAACAACTATCTATTTGTCCATTGTATTTAAGCCGGGACCGAGATGAAGAGCGTGGAAATTTCTAAGGGTGGTCCCTCATTACATTCTGTTTTAATTAAGGATGGACACCGGCTGCTCGCAAAACTTCTAGATTAGCCCTGATGGCGACTTATGAATCGAATTCTGCCGCTTCAAGGCATCTCTTGCGCCACTTTGGCTTCATTGAAGCTTTTCAAACAATCCATGCACACGAATAGTTGCCAAGGAACTAAAAATGGAAAAACTGCTCCCCCTGTCCCCTATCTCTCTCTTCACTACCTCTTGAGACTAATTTGAAGGTAAAGAATGTTTACTTTCATTGACGGGAACCAGAGCAATTGGTTGGCTGGTATCTTTTTTGCAACTCACGGCTCCAAAAATAGGGAGTTCCAATGGAATATTTACGGCACGTCGAGCACCCACCAAAACACGGGGTTTTTATGTACAGTATGCTGGACCCTCGAAAGCTCCGTTTTGCCCTGGCTTTGTTCGGAAAAAGAGTGAATAAAGTAAATGCATGCTGAAACGCTGAATGATAAACTACAAAATCAGCCATCCAGCCAGGAGCCACCGTTTTCTTCCTTCTCCTACCTATATGCATTGGTCTGTCTCAATAGGTCCTTTTGGAGTTCCTTGACAATCAAATCATGAATATTTCATTGCTTCGTTTGACATAAAGACTGATAGTTGTTCTCCTCCATCCAGCAGCAAACGAGCTCCAAACACTCACTCACTCATTCACTCGTTCCTTCTGTGAACCATTTGCCATGTCTTTACCTTAATACGCGCCCATGCTCATCCAGCCTTATTAATAGATGGATCCGCTCTTTCAAGAGTGGAACTCAAAGCGTGGCCAAAGAGGGCTATCTTGAAATGTTCAAGACCAGAAATGTCACAAATTTATGGGCTGAATTGCGATCCAGAGCCAAAATTGTTCGAAAGTGTCAGATCCGATGGATGCATTCGTTTGTGTCAAGACTCTAGGTACCAAAATGAGAAATGGGAACTTGGGTAGAGAGAGAACGGAATGGCCTCTGGCTTTGATTGTCATTTATTTGAGAGCCTGGTTGGTTGGTGGATGGGTGGCTTTCTCTTAACTACTACCTTGGTGCCCCCCTTCCCCATTTCCTGGTCTTCCTGTTCCAACTTGAACGGGTATGTGGCCTTCCAAATACTGTTTGTAAGTGTGTACAGAATGGTGGTGCTACAAGACGAATTTGTCCACTCTCCAAAGTACAGTACACACCCATACACCATGAAAACAAATAGATGGTGCTAATAAATATCGGTCATTTGTCTTTTCAATGGGGGGCCCACGGAAATGACATTCCCGGGTGGGAATTGATGTTTTTTTCACTCGGTGGGTGGTCCAGACCTCCTCCCGGCCCGTTGGTCCAAGTTCCAAAGTAGAGACAGTCAGTCGTTTCCCGAATTGTGAGCAATATCTCTGATGAAATTCCTCTTTTTAATTTAGTCTATGGAACATGGTCTGAATGGGATCAAATTTTTCTTTTTAATTTGGTCCTCAAAACATAGTCTGAGCTTGATCGAGGAAACGTAAATGGATCTGAATGCTTGGTATGGAACACTTTGAGGCAAATTAGGAAATTAAATTCAAGTTGGGACGCTTATGGTTCCATTTTCATGGCGCTCCCTCGAGCAGAGTACATAGACATGAATGACACTATCTGCTTGAGGCCATCAAAGGTAAACGATAGATTCTGCAAAACCACCCACAAACTTGGTGGGTTGGTTGAGCACCCAAGTAAACACGAATTTTGAATAGGCTCCACTTTGAACCCTCATTCAACCACTCAATCTCGAGCATGGAAAGCCTGTTCAATAGATGTCCAAGCACGCCAAATGATGGGCTCCAAGACAATTGAACCAAATGGCTGAGAATTTAATGAGGGACTTGAGTGTTGTCGTGTTCCCCACCCATTCACTGGGAAGACAGGCCCAGTCATCAACCACGCCCAACGCCTCTTTTTGTGTACACGAGACATACTTATTGACTCTCGGTTGATTTCATGACTTGATTGTGGCTTTATTGGGTCAATCTGCCCCAACGGTTTGAGCACTCAATCGCCCGAAAAGGTCCCAAGAATAATCACCTTCTCGTTGGCGAGAAATTGCGTTTTATTCATTGCCTCACGTAAGCAAGCAGTGAGTGGGTGCTTTAATTGTCCGTGACAGGCAAATTATCATCAGCCTCTGGATAAATGAAGGAAGTAGTGGGTGGTGGTGCATTTTCCCCCACTCTTTGTCAGTTTCTCATTCCGAAGTGGGAATATTCATTGTACTAAACTACGTAGCGTTCTCTCCAGCAAGAAAAGAGGGGGATTGAGGGTAATCAATCCCAAAAAAAGTTACAGAGATAATCATCCGCCTAAAGACGGCAAAAAGAGTGTGAACAACTTCCGAGAGTCTCACAAACAACCTTGGCGGCAGCACCACAGCACAGGCAGGCGACAATGGAATGGAACAAGAAATGATCCGACAACAAGTTGGGCAACAATTCTCGCCGGTTTCTTTCCGCCTCCCTTGTTTCTCAAACTTGTTCCCCGAGCAAGAAACAAACTTCTTGATCTTCCGCTTGGCAGCGCCCTTTTACCACTGGACGTATTACATACATACAGGAGTGGGACTGGTGGGAGTAGTTGGGTACTGGCGGCTATCATTACGGAGACTCCTTGAGACAGAAGATGATGAGCTATTATTCAATGAGCGGCCACACCAATGTGTCAGGATGATAATGGAATTGCTCAAGTCCCAGAGGGAACGAAGGAACTAAGGAAGGAAGGAACAAAAAAAGAGCTCTGTGGATGTGCTTTAGCTCTTTCTTTGGTTCAAGTGGCTGCTTGTCATGATTAGCTCGCTCCTTGGATGGTTGGTGGGATTCCCAAGGAGACTCATTAGCAAATGGTACGAGAACACCACAACGAAAATAATGGCATCGAACATTCCCAGAAGACATTCGAGAGATGAATAGGATTCACATTGCCAGCTCAAGATGAGAGGTCAAGCATCCTCGACCACACCACAACCACCAGAACCACACACAATCCACTTTATGTATGGGCGGCGGACGGGATTCGTTTTCCCCAAGCAAGAAGCTGATTTGATTTGGACCACTGATTCTATCAAAGTAAATGACCAGCGCTGGTCTGAAGTGTGAGAGAATGAGGATCCATGTGTGTGTGCACACACACATACTGAACTACATAACCGTCTGGTCTGGTGGATCCAACCAACACCTCATGCAATATTGCCTCCAAGAGTGCCCGTCACATCAAGTCCGTCGTGTTGAAAGGCAATTACGCATCTCTCTCTTTCTTCTTTCGTTGCCCTTTTTCTTCCCTCTCTTTTGCTTTGGCAATTGGTTTGAAGGGGAACAACGACCAGGGGAAAAATGGAAATGATTTCCTTCATCGCCTTCTTATTTGAGCGAAGGATTGGAGCAGAGTACGTACGTAGAGTGGAGCAGGATGGCGAGCCATTCAGAGAGCCAGTGAATGAGTGAGTTTGGTAGGTAGGTAGGTGGGTGATGGTGGTGGTGGTGTTTGGAACATCTAAGAACGACCACGAGGCCAACAACATATCATCCTTTGGCTCATATTATTCCTTGCCAGGGGTGGTGAATGAAAGACCAAGGGAAGAAAGAACCACACTCACACTCACATCCACCATCCTCTTCACATTGTTCTCCAAGAAATGCCCTCTTCTCAACATTTGCTGGATCATCCATGGTAATGCACCTTCAAAACCAAACTTGGATTCTGACTGTCCCTTTTCTTTATGGAAACCAACAAGACGAATTCATGAAACTCTAATTCAAATGGGTGGACCCAGACCGTTCATATGGGCTTTTGGGAAGATTCACTTTACACATTGGCGAGAGGTAGTACCTTAGCAGATTATCAGTAGCAGTTCTGTGCGTCCTTACGAACCAGGGGGCATTTATTCAAATATTTTCGTTCATCCCTTCTTCCTTCCAGATGAGATGGAACATGGAAATAGGAAGAGCAGGAAAATTCAATATCTTCCCAATCCCCTCCACAAACCACTCCGATCTTTCTTTCCAGGATACGTACACACAGAACATGACCACCCTCGCTTTTCTCTCTCTCTCTCTCTCTCTCTCTTATTCTTGGGGCGAGTTCGAAGCGACAGTCAGTGGTTCAATGGTAGGTTCCCCATATACAAAGTATGTACACACTCACTCACTCACGCACGCGTGAAGCAACTGTTTCCTCCTCGGATTCCCGTGAAAAAAAGCATAAGTCATTTTGAACCTCCACCTTCTCCTTCAAGTACTGGTCTGGTGTATGGCAAGTGCTCCTAGGATCCTAGGATCCGGGATCATGGTCCCTTTTAAGCCACAGCGGCCGTCGAAATTGATTAGAATTGAAAATCGACTTAGGACGACTCGGCTCATGTACATAATAACATGTTGTAGGGTATAATACTGCAATCAGAGACCTGGTCATCATCGAATTAAACTCCCCCTAGATCCCTGAACATGCGTGGTCTCTACTCCGACAATATGGCATCAGTTTTTAGAGTGCACCCAATGGAAGCTTGATCTACAATGCCTCCTGGTCCGAATCCCAAATTCCAAATTTAAATCCCAGTTTCATCAAAAATGGATGTGGACAGCTTTTTGATCTTCGTAGCTCCATCCACGTTGGAGGAGGATCATGCCAAGCAACCGGGGTCTTTTTTGCCTCTACTCTCTCTCTCTCTCTTTCTTTTGGAGGCACTTGTTTTGACGTTTTTTCCAACAAATTGGACCATTTTGCACTCTCCACTCTTTCGGTCGGTTTTACTATAACTGCCGTTCGATTTTTCCTCCCCTTTCTCCATTTGGTCTTTTCGAAGGCTTCGACCAAATACATCAGGTTCAAGATTCACACCAACGTTTGGCAGCCAAACTGCCACAAGGCACGGAGTACAAAGGCTGGAAATGAATTTTCTTTTCTTTTTTGATCCAAAAGCGCGTTCGAACGGGACTTGTACTTCGGTATGGCTCAGCTTTGGCCTTTTCTTTCCATGCGTTGTGCTCTGAAGACCGTGGCAGTTGGCATTTTGGGATCACGTTTTTTTGGTGAGTGGCTCCTCTCGCAGTTTTGTCTTGTTAAAGAAAGAATCATGCAAGCCTTCTCATGTCTTCTTTGCGGTTCTCCATTGACGATAAGAGAGAGAGAGTGCTCAGTTAATTTGGTATTTGGCCGAACCTACGGACCAGCTAAATCGTGGTGGATGTTCGCACAACAAAAACCAGAACATGCCATCAAAATGATCAGCGAGCGAGTGGCAATTTTTGAAACAATCCCGGTTCCACGGACAAATTAACCCGACACTGGGGAACAATCCAAAAGCCACGAAACTATCTAGTACTTGGAGTTCATGTGATCACACATCTTCGGAACAGAAAAGCTGTCATATTTTCTTATTTGGATTTGGACCTAACTGCACCATCTAACGAGATCTATGCGTACGTTGGTCGAGAGAACATAGAGCAATAGATCACCCGGAGACGATCTCGTGTTAAGCTTTTCTCTTTTCCCCAAGCAAAAGGGGAAAGGAACCTCGCCGAGATCCGTTCAAGGGAGCAATTGGTTTACAATCAGAAATACGGAGCAAAAAGTGCACAAGATCGAATGATCGTCAAAGACGACCCCGAGTCAGTCGACGACTCATTGAGAGCGTTGTTGTAGTAGCTACTAGCATTACTCAGAGGGGGAACCAGAAATCGAGGGAACGAAGCGATAAGACTGCATGTGATCCACCTGGTTCCTTGGTTGGCGTTGGCTCCTCAAGCGAAGAGTCAATCAAAGTCCAAAATCTGACTGGATCGTGCTCCAACACCACGACAAGGATCACACAACCAACCAGCAATTCTTTCCTCTGAAATGCTCTCTTTAAAGTAAAAATATGCCATGGACATGTTTGCTTCCAGAAAATGTATAACTGTCCGAAGAAATCCTAGAGATGAGCATCGGCGACGCCCTTTGAAAATGCTGGCACAAAACTATCTTGGAATGTTCCTGGTCTTGTTGTGAATATCTGATTCAACGAGCCAAAAGTCGGGAAGTTCTTTCAATTAAGTAGATATAATTGAATCATACTGTTTGTCTCACAACAACGACCAAAGAGGCGCATATTCTGAGGAGAGAGCCGAAGAGTCTACTCATTCACCTCCCTCAATGGGCTCTTTGGGTCGTTTGGGTGGTGGGATGGACAGAGGGACTCTGAGCAGTGTGCTCGTTGTTCAGCGAACAAATGAGCCTCCAGCCATTGAGGTTCCCCAGCCTTCGGGGCTACGGGGATTACTAAGCTACCTGACACACATGTAGAGTATAAAAACGAAAAGTATGTCCAAGTAACATTTCCTTAACAAAAGGTGACCGTTAGCTCCCTTTCCACCACCTCAAATGTGACGCGAAGTAAAAAGTGTGCCAAGGATCAAGTCTTTTCACGACACATGTTCATCTTGGAGCCATCCAAATGCATCCAACAAATCCAGCCTGATTTTGGGTACAACTTCAGGCGAGAATGTCTCATCAAGCCAGATCAAGAGCTGGAAAAAAGACTCGCTTCTGTCTGATGAACTCAAGCCTGAAGGTCATTCCCGAAAAGAAACGAACAATCAGCCCGTTCGCTCACTCACTCACTCACTCACTCACTTACTAACTAACGAGAACGTGCACGACGTATCAAGAAAGTACATCACAGAATTAGATGAGCGTGCCAATTGTATGTAATATGTATGCACATGGTACAGTGGATGCACATGTGCTAATGTACATACACACAATGTGAATGAAGGAAGAAAGAATGTATAAATCGTAACCACATTAGGCTTCCCCTCTCTCTCTGAGCTATTCGATTTTCGAATCACGAGATACCAGAACATTCGGAGGCCAAAATGAAATGAAACCCGAGCCAGGGATTCTTTTTCTCCTGAGGGTGACATTTTCCAACTCTGAGAAAATCGAGCTGGACAACAGGAAGGAAGGAAGGAAGGAACAGAACAAGAAAGAGGAAAGGGACCAGGGAAATTCAGTTTCAGTCCGTCCGTCCATGTTTCCTGGAACACCGAGGGTGACCGAGAAAACCAGAATGTTGTTGTAGTTGTCGTGGCAATGGCTGATTTCGTGACAGTCTCGACGAGTCCTGTTCTATCGCCGTCCAGAGAAACAAACAAGCGAATCCACCACCATCGTTCCACTATCCAAGCATCATCACATTCAACTACTTCCTACACTTCACTTCTATCTATCTACCGAGCTTGCTAGCTACATATACAGTTGTTTGTTGCTGGCGGTGGAAGCCCTCGGGCAACTTAGACATTCCTTCTTAGAAATACTATATGTACAGATACCAACTATCAACCTGAGGGGGTAACAAGGGGAGGAGAACGGTTAATTGGATTGTTAGTTGGGCCACCTTTTCCCTCGGGACGCTTCCTCAAGACGCCCATCCATCCATCCATCCATCCATCCGTCGATTCTTGTATCCACACTCGGAGGAATTTGACATATACTATTCTCTTGCTTACTCTAGGTTCTCATGTCATCAATGAGGAATGTAGTGATTGACACTACCAGAACCCTCTTCATCGCTCATTCAAAGCTTCTTTAATGGAGTTCAAAGAACGACTCAATTAGGCTCATGACCAGATCAGATGAAGCCCGTTTTGGCTTGGCGAAAATCACTAGTGACTTCAGTTGCTCGTTGTTGTAAGGCGATCTATCCGTTCGTCCATGTAAACAAACAACTCAAACATCACCCTGAAGCAAGAAAGACAAGAAGGAAACCAACGAACCAAAGGCAAGAGCGCTTTTTTGTTAACTCCTTGGAACTGACTGAGCTATTGTGGGAAGATTGCTAGAGAGAAAGATGGATGAATGAAAAGAGATAGATAGATAGATAGATAGATAGATGCAAGGAGGAACGATGGACAGTTGAGCAGGTAAGAGGATGGCGCTTCTTTTACATTACATGGGGGGCCTCTTTGCCCTCAACTTCCAAGTCTATATACTGACGATAGGTGTGTATGTATGTATGTATTAAGGTAGGTAAGTGAGGGAACCAGGAGTGGAAGAGTTACCCTTAAACCTGATTGCTTATGTCAATAGCAAACACGAAGCCAGAACAACAAAAGTGAAGTGTGCTGTTCGCAATGGTTCTTGAGAATTGCTTTGTACATTTCTTTGTGCGGACTTGAAGGAGAAAGCGGAGGACGAGGAGGAGGTAAGGAATAAGAAGTCGGAGAAAAACCAAGAGCTCTTTTGCCTTGATTGTACTCGCATTGGATGAGAGAACACGAGGTTCACATTATTTGTCAGCTTTTTCCGAACACCTCCTATGATACCAAACATCCCGTACGTCACTTCAGAATAGCAATCCTGGCTAAAGGCGTTATGTGAAAGAGGGATGTGCAAAAGAGCACGATGTGTCAACCGGATAATTCCAAAGCTATTTGATATCCGTGTTATTTGAAAGATCAAGAGTTCAGGTAAGCTCAGCTCGGTCATCGGTCAGGGGACAAAAACTTCGTCCCAGCACTTTTTAAGAAAGCACGTCAAATGAAGATTGAATAGCATCTCGCTCGACGAGAAATCCGTTTAACAAGACTGTCAAACGAGACCAATCCGCTTTAAAAAATTGGCAAGAAAGGGGACGAACCACTGGGATCAAAGAGCCATAGGGAGGAAACACGCTACTGGCACGAGAAAATATTTTTTGAGACACAAAGTAAGTCGAGTCTTCCTAAAATTGTACGTAGTACATGGAACATTCTGTGATCCTGAAGTGTTTGCTTTTCAAAGTGAATTGCGTTCCCAAGATCAGGCTCCTAGTAGCTTCAAGACTTAAAATCCCAAACCTGTACATATACGTGCTAGTAAGGTTTTTGACGAACATTGTGGCATATTTCACCGAGAAGACGATGAGTGAGGGAAAGAAGAACGAGAGAGAGAGAGAAAAAAAAACGAGGAAGACAGTGATGACTAAGGGAAAGTGAAAAAGAAATTGCCTTAAATTTTGAATTTGATTGAAAGGTTCCAGCATAAATATTTGATGTTCCACATTTCAAGCCAACCAGTCAGTCACTCACTCACTCAGTCAGTCCGTCACTACCAATCGAACATTCGAGGATAGGTGATTCCGAGTGGAACCTCAAGTCAAGGAAGGCAAAGAAAATTCCAACTCACCATGTCTATTTCTAGCTTGTCATTTCCAAAACTAACCTACAGTACATTGAGAACGGAATGCTCACTCATCAAAGAAACTTCAATGCCTATGAAAGATTAAACTCAACCGAATCAATCATGTTTGCGGAACCATCAAGCTTTAACATTACAATTATTCTTGATTCAACGTGTACAGCCAGGCAATGAAAAAAAACCTGAATTTTCCTTCTTTTTCTAAATTCATAATTATAGCCTTAAACTTGAAGTGTCCTTTGCTAAGAATTGCAGACACTTGAGAAGTGGATGTGTTATTTTTCCTTGCTTTGTTGCTTTGTCTGAGATCGGGTGAAGATGGAAACCCCCCAGACGAATGCATCGTTATTGGTTTGCGTTATCTGAACTTCCTTAGGCATTGGTATTCTCTGTCTGCTGGGCCTGGGATAGTTTTCTTCGGATTTATCGAGATTCGAAGTTTTGCGTCAAATTTCGACAGAATAGCGGGAGTGAGTGAGTGAGTGAGTGAGTGTTCCAAGGGCGGCTATTGACGCATACATACGAGCAATATAGAGGACTGGGTAGTGAGTGATTTTTCCCGCTCCACTTGGATGGGTTAAGGGTGAGTGGGTGGGACTCTCTTTTTCTCTTTCTGCGTCAGTCAGCTTCAAACTAGTCAAGGCCAATAATACATGCTGAAGGAGCAGACGCGAAGGGTAACCCCGAATTAGCCGTGTTCGAATTCGATATCAGATATCGGAAGTGCAATATCTCACACGAGACCTCCGGGTTGGTGGTTCCTATTCTTTTCTAGCTTCTCATTCACTTCCTGGTCTTCCCTTGGCCAATGGAGCAGTCAAAACGCGTTCGGTCTTTCTTTTCAAAGACACGAAAGGCCAAATGCCTGGCCTGACTCCTCCCCTTTCCTGTCCGTGGTCTTTTTTGGACTCGCACGAGGTCAGCTCATCGGTCTTCGATCTCTCAACCCTCGGTTACTCAACCCGGCTCCTGACGGAAAACTCAAGAAAGCGACAGAAACAAACGCGCCTTGTTCAAGAACACCAAATGAGCGAGCGCCATTCAAGAAATGCCAAGGAGGCAAGCTCGAAGAAAGGGCGGCGCTACAATCGGCCAAGACGTTGACTCAACGGGAATGCACGGGCTCAAACGCCGTTCGCTGACTCGATAAGGGAGGGTAAAGCACGAGGAAGGGAAGAAGTTTCGTAGAGAAATCGGAAAACAAACTTTATCAATGATATGAAGCTACTAGTCTTTTAATAAATAGGGAAAGAAAAAGGACGAAGGACGAAGACGGAACAAGAAAAAAATGGATGGGAGTATCCGCGGCGTCTCTTGGTTTTGTTCGGCCTTGCCCCACTTCACTCAGAGTACAGATATTGGAATATCGGATGAGTGTTAACATGCACTTCAATACTACTTGGTTATTGTGGGAGGAGGTAGAGAACAAGGCCAATGCAATAATGCGTCTCACAAGTGATTTCAGACTCATTTATTGGCATTGCAATTGTCTGAAGAAAGAACTCCCGGAAGACCATGAAAACTAGACAGATCCTGGCCAAAAGGTGACGTATTTGGTCTTTGCTTCTAAATTCGTTAGCGTGTGAATTCTCGGCTGATATCATCGCATCAAATCCCGATTTTGGTGTCCCCGGATCTCAAAAACAAGGAAGCTCTTGTTTTGAATCATGAATGAAAACGTGTTTAGCTCGAGATCCTCGGATTAAAACGCTCGTCTTCTCAACAACAAGGCGGCTTTTCTCTTCTCAAAACATTTCAGTCACCTTCAGCGCGAGTACGAAAACAGCGAGATTTCCTTACCAAAACCACTCGCCAAACGAACATTTTCCAACAACATGAAACCTATAGCCATTCAATTGAGGTCGAGGATTCCAAAATACTATGTCTCTCTGGCTCTCTTTCAATGACATTTCTGTTCTCTTCCCCTCTCTAGTTCTCGATGGAAATCTGAGAATCTCTGCTTTTAAAGGTCAAACCAGATTCCCATGATTAGAGAATCTGGGCTTTGAGATTTCCTCTCCCTCTTTACAAACGTGTCGTTTAGTCTTATCTTTTTATCCTTTAATTCAAAGGCAAAGCAGCTGGCCTTTTTCGTTATATTCTCGATATGAGGATATTAAGACTTTACCTGTTTCAGGACATCACTTTTTAAGGCCTACTACGCAGTATTCATGGTTGGAGAAACATACCTGAAAGTAAAGAAACAATATCAAATTAGCAAAACCATTCAATTGGATTATCAACTTGGGTCGATTCTTTCATTCGTTAGATCGTGAGAACATAAATCTTGGATGCCTGCACCCTCATTTGAGACCTATGTAATAGAGAGTGGATATGACGACTTTTCTAATGGACAAGAAAAGGGTGGAAAAGGGGAAAAGAATAATAACGGACAAGGGCTCCGATCTGACAGTAGGAAGGAACTGGCAAAAGAACAGGAGCTCAATGCAGGAGAGCTGAAACAAGGAGGCGAATTACGAATGGACAGGAGATGCCAATAAACAATAAATGACAGCACAATCTCCACTTGAAGTGAGCAAATCACACTAGTAGGGCTCATGGGTAGAACACCATCCCAGTACCATATGCAGACCAATCCAAAGGGAATGGAAAGGCATGATGGTTTTGGTAGTGATTTGGTGGTAGTGGAGGGTGCTTGCCTAGGAAGACAGGAAGAGTGACCCGATGACAGGCAAACCAGGGTTTTGCATTAAAATGTCAGATTCAAGATATTGGAGCTCACACCAAACCCGAATATGTACATACATATATACAAAAGTTGAAGCTTGCTTTCGTCTCAAACACACATTTTTGGCTGGCAGATCTGACCCCGGGCTTGCTTGCCAACGTTTGGCCACAAATCATCGTTTAACGGGTTAGAATCTTTTGGTTTACCGGTTACATTTCTTCAATTGCGAAAATTACTTCACGGAAAAATATTGAAACTGGTTATATTCTCTGATCTTGAAGCATAGGTGTGGCAATATTCGTAACTCATTTTGCAGTCCATTTCGTCAGTCACTTCCTGGACGATATGGGTACAGTTTGTTGGCAAATTGTACAAATCATCTCCAGTCTCAGGAGAAACGGCCACTATAATGATAGTCCCCTTCACAAACCCAGTTCTACTGTAGCAGTCATTATGCCATGAACGCATTGTATTGGGACCTTTTTTCCAGCCTCAGATCTGAAGCCTCCTTGTTCCTTGTTTCATATGTGTTTCACAGGCGGCAGATGGACACACACACGCGTTCTAATACGTACGAACATTGAACAGAACTCTCTAGAGTTTCACAATAGCGACTCATGAAGGAAGGAAGCAAGCAAGCATGCAAGCCAGCAAGGAGGGAGAGAAATGATGGCACCTGCTTCATCCCAATCACCCCTCATTCTCCAACTCCACCAGCAGCACTGCAGCAGTATTACTACTACTACTACTACACCAACAACGTCGACGACCACTTTTCCTACTTGGTGCCAAGAGCCACTGACTAAATCGTATGCATAATTCCAACTGATGCGATGATGTCCTGAGAGCCCCAGAGCCGAAATAGAAGAACGAGCTGAACTATCTGAACTTTTTTGTGTCTTTTAGATTGCATAGCGCGTGTTCAAATCTTTGCTTGACGAACTAAGTGAGCGAGTGAAAAACTGACTGACTGACTGACTGACTGGGTGTAACGCTCAACGAGTCCTTGGCTGGATCGACGTCCGTATGTAACAGTAGAAATGATAATAATATGGAGCAGGTGGCTTCACATGTTCCGAGTTCACAGTGTTCTAGTAGGCAAGCAGTACATACAGTACCACATCACTGTCTGTCCCCTTCGTCCACCTTGGTAACGTTGTAAAACAATATGCTTGACTTAGGATCTCTTCGAACTTGGGTCAGCGTACAATGGATTGTTTCATTTTATGAAAAAAACTCCATCGAATACATTTCACTCGAGCCAGTTCGAATTTACGGGGCCATTTCGAGCACACAAGCGTTGATTGTTGTTTACGAGTCTCGTCAAAGGGCTCAAATTGAAATTCAGATCCGTAAAGAAGCAACGTTCCCAACAAACAGAAATCAAAAATTTATGCCGAGAATAAAATTCAATCACCAGAAAACACAATTTTCTTTCTGGGGGTTGAGCTTGGCTTCAGAAAATTTTCGTATCTCTTATGCTTGTCAAAAGCCTCTTTTTTATCGGTTCATGTTTGTTGTTTACCAAGCCAGTTCAGAGAGCCTTGGAGTGAGAATTGGCAGATGCAAACTCGACCAAGGAGAACTGGAGAGCTGGCACAAGCAAGCCGAGCTCCACCACCCTTAGAACCATGGCTATGATTGCTACCACCCTCCAAGGGTTGGTTTGCCTGGTGTTCTCATTGAGCTTGAACAGCTTCTCCACCTCACTGACCTACCCACTGGTTTTGCGCGTTGGAATGGTTGGTTGGTTGGTTGGTTGGTTGTTGAGCAAGCAGAGCATTACATGGTGTGGATCAGTAGTCGTCGGGTGGCAATGAACTTCATTCATACAAGGACTTTTTTTCAGCTGTCCCGACGCGCGTTGGGATGCTTTCGTTTTCGGTTCCGACATGAGAAGCCAAAACACGACGATGTGGCGCACATGTTCGCCTTGCTCCAACGACATACAAGTCCACTCACTACGGACATTTCCAGTACGGTAGTAGTAGACCGTGGTAGAGGAATACTAATGTCAGCTAGCTAGATAGATACAAACTGAGCGGTAGGCTTCCCTTCATTTGCTTTGTGATTTGGTGAGTGAACTCGTCCATCTGCCATTCCCGAAAGAGACGAATCAAGTAAGCATTTCAGGAACTGATTGTCCTGCTCTGATGCTCTACATTCAGGCACCGGGAACAAATATGTTCATTATTCTGGCAAATAAAAATAAAAATGAAAACTCGTTTTCTAATGCCAATTTGAAACTATTTATTTAAATGTTGTGGGGGGTTGCCATTTGAAAGTACTCTCTAACCCTGACGGGTTGGGTTTTCGTTGAGGTATAAAGTTCATTAGAGTGAACTCAGGCCCTTGTCCATCGATCGAGCGGTTCGATCGAAATTAAAGAGATCCATTATCCCTTTTCATTCGTTTCGCCAAGTTTTATTGATTTCTACACGTCACTCAATCGGAAATCAACTTGCTGAGCAGATCCCTTACCACCAAAGGTAACTAAGAGAGTGAGTGGTAGGACGGGTGCTTTTGGGAGAAGACTCCCATTCGTGGGAATGGAAACATTGATTTTTTGCTCTCCTCATCAACACCATGTAATCTGGACCAACTCAATAATGCAAGGAGTCAAGAAAAGGCCGCAGAAATGTTTAAGGAAAAAAAAATCTCTTTGTTTTAATCCTGTTAGAGAGATGAGAGAGCCTCGTCCAGAGACAAAATGTCGTTGGCAGGTTACAAATTCTACGCTCGCTTTTCTTTTCCTCGTGTTCTGGCAGCTCATTTCCTGAGAGCCAGAAAAAGAGCGAACTGCCGGTATGCTTAGAGAGGATGAAAAGATAAATGGGATTTTCTTAAAAGATGTGAAATAGGTGGAATACATAATTGGTTTATTTCAAATCCCGTGGTCTTAGGGGGAAAGTTATTAATAATCAGGGATGGTTTTCCCTCGGTGTGCCCGTCGTGAGTGGAGTGAGTGCCAGCTCATCCTTCTTTGCATATCCTCTTTCGCCTCCTGTTTCGTCTTTTTTTCCCCATCCTCCTGCAACTGATTAATTCCCCATTTCTCTCAATCTCGAGCAGCTCTCTTTCCTCGGCCTGATAAAAAGCGAGGGATCCTGACTAAAAAGTTTTCAAATTTCCCCCATGAGCTAAGTGTGTCCAAGGCAACTAACTAACTCACCCACCAAATCTGTATGGCCCCAAGCTCGCTTTTTGTCCTATCTCAAACGATGGAAGCAAGTAGCGATCAGAAGAATTGTACACTAATCATTCAAAGCTCCAAAATAACTTTGAAATGCCCGTATGTTGTTGGCCACTTTAACGAACGTCTTGGAAATGAAAGGATTGCCTGCAATCCATCCCCTTTTCCCTGACCCCTTTTGCTCCCGTCACACGTATGTATCTACATACATACAAGCTGCTTTGGCGAGCTTCTTCGTCTCGCATTAGGGTCTTTGTTCCACTCACTGACCTCGCTCGTTGGGTTGTCGGCTTGGCCAGCAGGGAATAAACTAATTAAGATGCTCAATAATTAATTCCGGATTTGCTTTCCGACTGGCCTTTTAATTACCCGACCACCACTGCCATCGTCGGTTCCAAGGGACAAGTGTCCAACCCGCTTTACCCACTTAGGGATGAGGAAAATCAACTTAGATGGAACAAGGAGGAGACCATGCCTTCCTTGAGTGGCAGAATATGCACTCACCAAACCAAAGAGACAGACAAACTCGCGCCAGAACTTGAATATTGGAACGTATTTAGTGAGGGTACTCTCATTCTATACAAATGTTTATCACGTAAAAATTCTGTCAGAGTTAACTTTGGAAAAGACGAATAGCTTGGGAGGAGTTTATCGGTGATTTTGTTCGAATAGAAAAAAAATCCCTTCTACTTTCTAAGACTATGAATAGGTCAGCATATTGTGCTCCAAAAAATCTTGGGTGGAGTGCCAACCAAATTGGAAATATGGTTCAATCCTTGAGACAGATTGTCTCTTCTCATAAGCTATGCCAAGAGGGCGCATTCATGGCTCAGAACCAACTACTGAGAAAGTGCCATGATTTATTCATGGTCAAAAAGAATATTCTTCAAATCTTAGTGGGTTCCCATCACACATGGAAGTGCATTTTCTGGTATCGGATTTCACAGCACTTGGCGTGGACTTGCCAGTTGGTGTGAGAATCTCCAGTCACGTCAAAAGAACGGTTCAAAAACTTGGTTGTCAGTGCACAGCATTTGACATCTACTTGATTGAACTACAGTACAGAGAGCGTCAAATGCTAAGCTTCCTTCCATTCATTTCATTGTCCATCGTTGCCTGCCTACCCAATTGAATAAACATGCTTCCATAAAACGGTCAAGCAAAATCCGACCGATCCTTACCTGCTAATCTGAGAGCGGACATCCTCTGATACTCCGGTTCCTGAAGCCATTTTGCCATTCGCCTGAAAGTTTCACGTCCAGATTTGAGCTTGGACCAAGGTTTGGGATTACGTAGCAAGTCTGAGAGTGTGCCTTGTGATCGACAGAGTACCCTTTGAGCAAAGATTGCTTGGGGGATTGAGTAGCGTTTGAGTTCGGCTGAAATTCGTTGAGCCAAATCCTTTGTGTTGATTTCTTCGGTCTCGCCCGAACTACTCGACGAACTATTGTTGTTGTTGTTATTATTGTTATTGTTGTTGTTGTTATTTGACGATTGAGAGGCGCCTTTGAGTGAGACCATGGTGGGCGTGCCACTTTGGAGGTGTCGAGTCAGGACACCGCTTTGAGAAATCGGAATGGGGTGGCCGGATTGGCTGTGAATGATATGGGAGTGAGGAGGGGGTGAGAGTTCACGATGAGCATTAAGGGTCTGGATGAGTCCGGATGACCCACCCACCGGGGATGGGTGTGGCACGGGGCTGATAGTATGAGGTGACACCGATGTGAGCCCACCGTTTAGGCTGGGATTGTTGGTGGAGGTGAGTGGAGTACTTTGTTGGTAATGATGATTGCCCCCCACGCCCCCCGTGGGGGAGTGGTCAATTGAGTGAGGGCTTAGGTCGTGGGGTGAGGGTCGCTGAGATGGGTCGTAATAGGCCCCGCTATTTGGTGAGAGCGGCTCTTGCTTGGAGTGGAGCCCGTTTTGAGAGAAGCCCCCTTGGGGCGACATGGCTGAGGGTGAGCCCCCGGATTGAAGGCCGATTTGTGGAGGATTGTTGTGGTGGTAAAGGGGCGGAGACATGCCGTGTTTTTCATAAGCATTGAACGGAGATCCCAGAGAAATGTTAGACAAGTGGTTTTGCATACTTGGCGAGTAGGCCTGGAACTTGTCCTGCATGCTCGATATGGTAGATATGGGGGGTAGAGGCTGAAGAGGAGTCAGGGTAGTGTAGGAGTTGGGGACGTAACAGGGTGGGGTCATCCTACCAGAGTGAGACCCTGGTGAGGTCAGGTTTGTGTAGGTGCAAGAGGATTCGAACATTCTGGCGTCAGAGGCATCAATCATGCTTGAGACCGTGGTGCTGGTGACAGCGGCAACCTCCTCATCCACCTCGTGATCGTCGTCGTCCTCGTCTTGGCTGACTACTTGGTTGTCTTCAGTGTCGTGATTGTTATTGATGTTATTATTACGGTTGTTACCTTGGGCGTTTCGGGAGAGATTTTTGGCTCCCAAAGAGTCCGAGGATGAGCAGGAATTGGAGCCTACCAGATTAATAGGTAGAGTGGCAGAATTGTCAACGTCGTTGCTATTGTTCTCGTCGTCGTTGTCGCTGTGGTTGTTGTTGCTATTGTTATTAATATTGTTGTTGTTGATGTTGATGTTGTTATTGCTACGATTGATATCGCTATTCAGAGTATTGGAGGTGAAATCTTCGCTGGCGTTGTGATTGGCAATGGCACTTTCAGGAATGGTAGTATTGGAAGCAGCAGTGGCTGGACTAGAGGTGAGAATCGCGGCAGATCTTGGAGTCGAAGTCGTGGTCAAGAGAGTGTTAGTTGATGGTAAAGATGCAGATGTTGATGATGGGGATGATTTAGGTGGTTGAGCTTGTTGAACAAACACAACTCGTTGCACTGAGGAGTTGTCGCCCGAGACGACAGCATTCACCAACTGATCCGATTCTCCCAGCTGAAGCTGGATCTCACCTCCCAGCGAAGCCAAATGACCGCCTGATAGAACTGATGATGATGCCCCACTGCCTGCTTCTGCTCCTGCTGCTCCCACCGTTCCTCCTGAGTTCCCATTGCCTTCTCTAAGCTCCATGACTGCGTTGGACGCTAGACTCGTTGTCGGCGACGACAACAACAGCGACGAGGTCGCCGGCGCTGCTGCACCTCCGCTTTTTCGTGTGGCAGGCCGTTGTTGAAGGAAAATGGTAGTCGGATGAGACTGAGAAGCGTGCGTGCCGTCCACTTGGGCACCGTTTCTCCCGCCACTCTCGACAATTTGAACCCCTCCATCCGATGAGGCAAACGAAAACGACCCTCGTTGAAGGGCCAGGACTGTGGCCGTCGTGGTCGACGCTTGTCCTCCGTTACCCAGCAGGTGGGTTTGGAGCAGAACGCGGCCTCCAACCACTGGAACCAGCGTGACACTGCCCTCAGTCGAGGAAGCCATGGCGGCCAAACTGGTCACCGTTGTATTGACGCCTCCACTGGATATGGAACGAAAATTTCCATGAGACGATAAGGCTGCCATAGGAATACCCAAAGCGGAGGCTGCCAGGATGGCGGGTTGGGATGTGGTGGCCACCACTGTGGATTTGGGGACCACTCGTGTCTCGGATGTCACTGGAGAGACACTTGGTTCCTGATCGTCCCGATCACCATAGCGCAAGTTGTCAGACTGTTGTTCCCCACTTAATATAGGTCGTGGGTGAATCATGCTCTGTCTAACTTTGCCCACTTCATCATTTCCATTGGCATGGTTCTGATCACTCAAGATCTGCTTGGACGAGTCGAGGTTGGGAAGTGGCTGGACAAGTTTGATCTGATTGCCGCTTGATCGAGTTAGAATTGCATTCAAATTATCATCCATTTCGACAACTAAAAATGTCAATTTTTTAGAAATGATGATGAAGTTGACGACAAATGAGATTTCGGATTTTATTCCACATCCAAGCAAAGTAGCTCTTCTTAGTGGTTCTGAGCAAGCCTCTAAGATGTAGGTTGCAAAAGGGCTATTCTTTATTTCCTGTTTTGAACAAGGCTCTTGAAGCTGTTCATGTACTCGTGGCCCATTTGTGGACCAAAATTGGGACGGTGGGACGATGAAACCTGTCTAAGGTTACTCAATGTTTTGTCTCTAGTGTTACATTACCTGTCCCATCTACGTTCAACTCTCAAAAAGGGACTCTCAAAAAGGCGTGTAAGTGAGCATTGTTACGCACTCATGGTGGACTCCCTCCAGTATGTTCTCTTTTTTGCTCAAAGAGCCTTCCTTGCCTAGTTGTTTACGGAGAAAGCCAGAGCGATCTTCTAAACCAGCCACGAACTTGTCAGCAGGGAAGAGGAACAGAGAGCCAGGAAGGCGAAGAAAAAACCAGACACGCGTTCCTTTCAAAGAAAGCCCTTTCCTAGCTAGCTGGCCAGCCTTTCAGAAGGAAGATGCTGGCTGAAGAATGGGCTGAAATGGCAAGGTTTCCTTAGAGGACCACACTGACGTCAAGACCAAATGCCAACAGCTGAACAGAGCTTCAGCTGCCCCAAGCTGTCGTTCCAACCTTCGTTCCCAAACGAAAAATGCAACTTTTCGGCACCTCGAAAGTCGAGAATCACAAAGCACTGGCACGCTCCTCAAACCTGTCGGTGGATCCGCAACACTCTTGGACAATTTCCACTCAGGCTGACAAACACTTCAGGGGATGTATCACGTTTTGTTTCCACACAAGGTCCGATCAACTTTCACGAATTTCACTTGCGTCCTTTTCTTTATGGCTCCCGTTTCCAGAGTAAGCTGTTCCTTCGTTCGTTCGTTCGTTCGTTTGTTCCCTAGAAGCAGTCCGTCCACTGGACTCTGCTCAGTGGGACCAAGGCTAGCCTCATCATGTGAAGAAGAAGACGAAGAAGAAGAAGAAGAAGAAGAAGAAGGGACTGCGGCAAGAGGGCAAGCTGATGGACGGCCTCAGACGTCTTTTTGGTTTGGCCTCTGTTTGTGTTGGAGTACGTGGAGTACTTACTGGTGCTGACTCAAAACGGACGGACGACTCTTGTGCATGCGAACGGACGCACCACCAAAGCGATGTCGACCCCACCACTATTATCAAAAACCTCGATGTCAGGCAATCCTCTTGGAGGTGGTGGTGGTTCGTGAATGGAGGTAGTACTCCATTTGTTTGGAGGGTGGATATAGTACAGAGTATGCAGAGAAGAAGCTTTCCTTGAAAGGCCCGGTCTGCCATTAGGTATTGCCACAAAAGGCCACAAGGAACGACGCCAATGAGGAGGTAGAAAAAACATGCGCCAGGCAGAGCTAGAGAGCATGGTATCCCTGTCTCTGGTTCACCCTGCCACCAAAGATCATGATGATCATCATCAACAACATGGTGCTGTTGGGGGCGAAGTTGATGAGAGTGACGACTCTGTCAGGGTTTTAAGCTTGCCATGGGGCTCTTTCACAAGCGAGCAAGCTAATACAGGTTGCAATAGCAACAAAACATCATCATTCGTCATGCCGAATTGCAAACTTTAAGAAAGCTTCGAGAGACCTTAGAAACCATCCCAACCAATGCTATATCCGTTGCAAATGAATCTCCAAACTCACTTCAACGTAATACACTTGCTAGAAAATCGAAAATTTTGTATCACTTCATCTCGTTGGCCAAAATTTCAATACTTGGCGCTCAATTCTAGTCTTGAGAGAGAGGTTTGTACCGTTGGATTCAAGGTAGTGCAGAAATTTAGTAGAAAGCGCCATGGCTAATGGGACAATGTACACAATATCTTTATCGAGGAGTTCGACAGCAATCCTAAGTGTCTTCGTTGAGAATCGGCTTGCCTAGCGTTAATAATTCATAAATTTCAGGCGTTTTATGCAAACTTCAAAGGGCACAGACACACAAAACACTTAAAGCATCCTCATTCAACTGTTTTTGAAAAATGCAATTTCTTATGGTATTAATATGATCATTGTCGTCGTTTTAGTCATTGATGTTGCTGTTATTTTTATTTTTATTGCCTATTCTATTGGCATTTTTTGATATCTTTCCGAAGAGCTTAAAAATAACTTTAAAATATTTATTAGAACTTAAAAAGACAAAATCAAAATTGGTTCCTAAATGCATCATCTCCTTGTCCGAAAAGTAAGGTCTGCCATGCATTTTGCCACGAGCAGCTGTCAAAGTGCATGATCCGGCGCCGCCTTTCGCCCGCACCAAATTCATCGATTACCGGCATCCACTCGGCAGCTGGAATGTGGCGTCAAATGACGCAACGCGAAAAGCGTCAACGCAGGATATCATCATCTCCCTCCTCCTCATCCCTCCCCAAATAAGTGCCTTCTCGTACGAACGAACGCCTTGTCCGTCTGCCGTTCCAATCGGAGAGTGTATTTATTGATCTACCCGCCGAAGGGCCCTTTTTCGATGACGCGTGTTTTGCGTTCGCCCTACCATCAAGGAAGGCTGTTCTCCCATTCATTTTTCGTGGTGGCGGCCTCCTCCCGCTCGTGCACGTCCCTGTCCTCTTCCTGCTCGTTCGTTTCTGGCCTGGACTTGGGTGGTAACAAGTGGTTCGGTGAGCACTCCCGTATCCTCGACGCAAATCATCGACCCGGTGTCGGCCCCCGAAGCAAGCGAGATTCCCTTCACAAGCCTTGGCAGCACTTTCTCCCAGAGTTTCTCCGCCATCGATCCAAAGGATCAATACATCCTCCAAAGTCGAGCGAGACAATTTTGGGTCGCCTGGGAGAGATTTTGGGTTAAAAATGTGGCATTACAGCATCCAGACGCCCCCATTTTGCCAAAAATGATGCTTTATGCCCTTGAAGGCTACAATTTCAAGTCCACCAAATAGAAACAAGCACTAGTCATCTGTTCCGAATTTCTGTGAAGAGGAGCTCTCCGACTCTTTTATTGATTTACGCGATCGAACACAAGCTGAACGAAACCCATGAACACCGACAGAGCTCCTTTGTCTTCCAAAGAGGCAAGACCGAAGCAGTATGACATCTAACAAACTTTTCAATCCATCGTGTCCATCTATTTTTTAACTTGGATTTCCAAAGCTGTAGGCCTAATTTGGACCCTTTTGCTATCCGGATCTTGATTGTGACAAGACTATCTCCAAGTGTACATTTTCTGGATCCTTTTGCCCGCTCGTTTCCGAATTTGTGTTGTGTCAAGTGAAAATGAAAAGGGTTCGATTGATGAGGCCGCCCGATTAGCGTTCGTCTCTTTCAAAAAAGTTGGGGAGAGCCGCACAAAGGGAACCACCTCCTTCCTCGATCGGCAACCGCCAACCAAACCTTTCCCATTTCCCACGGCTTGCCAAGACAGAGCGAACAAAGCCTTGAAAAGATCAAAAAAGGCATAGGGAACACTGCGGAAGTAACCGCCGGAGCACAGTCCAAGTCTTTCAACGAGTGTTGCCAACTGGGAACAATCTGGCAAGTTTTTCTTCGAAGTGAATGAGTGATGTTTGTAATGCTTTGCTCGTACATCATAAATCGTTGCAAATAAACGAAGAGTTGCAGTTGCTGCTAGCTTATTATTTATAGGTATAGGTTGCGTAATAATGGTCACTCTGAAAAGACGAGATAATTTAAATGAAATATGAAATAACGGATTTCGGGATACATAACCAAACCGTGGGAATACTTTTGGACATTACCAAAATATAATCAATATTTTGGAATTTGAAATTATTTTTACAAGTTTGATTCACCATTTGACATTATTTTCTAGTACTTACTAGGGAAGCACCCACCACAACAGATCATCTCAAGATTTGGTCTCTTTCAAGCACCACTACTGAGTACAGATACAAGGCCTTGGAGCTTCTTGTGGTTATTTGTAGGAGAAAGCTCAACTCTAAAGATTTTAAATCATAGTGGGAACGCCACATCTACCCCCTATGAAGCCGAATTAGTGGGCTCAAACTACCAGGTTACCAACACCATCCATTTTTCTTGTGTGATGCATCCGATCCTCGTCTCTACGTATTTGGGCATATACGTAAATGCCAATCAGGTGGCTAACAAACTAGACTATATATTTATTGAAACTCTATGCTGCTCATGACGGGAAATTACAAACCTGAGTACAATTTGCTTTCCCCTCATTGGCTCGGATGTAACGTGCACTAATTCAAATGGCTCGAGTATACCAAAGTGTGGTATAAATAGCCATCCGCGAGTACAGTTTATGTAATGTATGTACATAAGCTACCTTTTAAACGCAGCTTATGTGCAGATACTATTTTCGAGAATGGTTGTTTATGCTACACTTTGGTATACTTGAAGCCATTTGAATTAGTGCACGTAACATCCGAGCTAAATTGAATGGAGCTGAGATGACTAGAATTGTCAAACTGAAATCAAAGCACCTAACAAATATACTTTTGGCGAATGGCCCTCCTGGAGCCAGATTTTACAGCTAAATCGCTTGGCACAGGATCTTTTCATTATTTATTGATGGGATGATTTTGACTTGAATCCTACTTTACATATTCATGTTCAAAACTGAAGACATTGAAAATTCACAAATTACCAATTGTCAGGTGAGAAAGCATTATTAATAAAGGGACAATTTCTTTGCGCAGTTGTTCCAAGCCTGCTGACATCAATCGCTTGGAACATGGCTATTCTTGTATCAGAGCCTCTTCCTCATCGTAGAATATGGAGGCCAAATTGAGTGAGGGAGGGTTTGCACTTTGCAGTGGGTAAGGTTTGATGGCAGGTTTCTACAGAGCTTTTCCGTGCTGCTGTTGCTAGAATGGCGTGTGTCCCTTGTGGGAAACCGAGCAAACTTCCAATGCGACAAAATAGGTAGCAAACAGAGGGGAAAGCCGGGCCAAGATTTCACCAAAGAACCTGATCTCAATGACAGAAGCACAGTAAAGACTGGAAACAATACAACCAAATCTTAGTTGGAAATCGGTAAGTACTTTAAATTTAACAACTCTTCCACTTTCACGTGGTCCATCGGTTCTCCAGGTGTGTAAAGAAAGAAATGCCAAAGGCATCGTTAGTGGAATCCTGACTAGATACTACTACTACTACCACTCAATTACCATGGGTCACTCTCACTCTCGCACTCTCTCTCTTCAATCTCATTTGGGGTAGAGAAACGAAAGAACGAACGAGCATCTATAAATCGACCAGTGAACCATGGACAGACATCTCTCTCTCTCTCTTACTTGGTCGTCCACGAGGCTCTCCGCTGAGGGCTTCCAAATTATTGAAGGGAAGATGAATGGACCTCATTATACCTTTCGATTCTCCCCCAACATCTTCCGAGGCCATCTTCGTGAAAAATGAGCTGTGGTCATTCAAAACTCGTCGTAACGCCCAGAAAAGCCACTCCTCGGCCTGCATGTCTGTCGTCTCGCGTATTGGCATTTGGACCTATTACCGGTACATGTGTTATATCTTAGTTCCATAGTTTGCAGGTTCGTTTGATGCTCGTTTGCTTACTACCTGAACGAAGGATGACGTAAATGGATAAGTGGGCCTAATTTTCCTGGAGATCATCGAGGAGTTTCTAATAATTCCCAAGCATCCGGCAAAATGCCTGTGGGTGCGCGAAGCCACAGTTTCGACATGTCCAATTCTCAAGTGCCACGAGTCTTGCTGCAAGTAAACCCGGGGCTGGATCGCCAATTGGAACGACACCTCAGCCTGATGGATCACTTGGACAAAAAGCGACAAAGAACATGGATGTCAGAGAAGCACAATTTCAGGGACTCATTTCACAATCGCATGGACAAGCGACGCAGGATTTATCAACGACAACGTATGAAGATGGATCTGGACGACACTCGAAAGGTGAGAGAGAGAGAGAGAGAACGAAAGAAAAGGACAAGAGGAAGGGCCAGGAAAAAAACGAGATAACCGGGGCAACCACCCACTCGCGTAACTAATAGCAGATGAGGGCAAAAAGGAGACATTGAACTTTTTAAGACTGGCAGGGCTAAACACCCACAGCCAGGATGTCCACGATATGTGCAACACTTTTTGGTTTTTTTAAGAAGGAAAACGGAGCAGTAATTCTGTGGAATGATTTGTGGAATTTACAGGTTGTTGATGCCATCAAAGCGGATCGGGCTCAAGCCAGTCTTCTTCGTCGAGGGTCCCAATCAATCACCCAGTCTCAAAAGAGATCCAAGAAAGCCATCGAGGGGGAGAGCAATGACATGTCAGGACGAGCTTGGACCCCGGCCAGTGCCATGGAATCCATGTCCAGGAATTGGGACCACACGTCCCAATCTCATCTGCCCCAAACTTTGGCAGCGGCGGCGGCAGATGGAACAGAAGTGGATCATCCCCTGACATCGGTCGCCCCTCCAGGACAAAGTTCCGCTCTATCCAGCCGAAGAAGTAGCTTTAAATCCTCCATTATGGAACTTGATCCATCGGGACGAGCTGACAGCCCGGGGCCAACACATTCCAACGATCCATTGGCCGCTCTTTCTGTTGCTCCTAAGCCAGGTATTTTTCTATTTTCACTGGCTATTTTTGGAAATTGAAGCGATACACTGTAACTTGTCGGAAAACTCACATTAATGATTTCGTAGATCTCACAGCGGTGTGGGATGTTTTTACGTACAGTCTTTCTTGGAAAGCTAGTACTCTTCCAATACCAGTATTGTTGATATAACAATTGGTGAAGTTCTTAATGTTGCCTCAATTTTGTTTAGGAGTAATTGTTACTCAGCCTCCTGATAAAGAAAGAACTCCATCGCCTTTAGCTGACGAAGACATCACCAAGCTCAAGGCTCCTGAAGATAAGATTTGGAAACTCTTACCGGTAAAATCTACTCTTTAAGAGTATTAATGGAGAGAGAGAATGACTTTCAATGCCCTTTTCAGGCCCCTACTCCAACCCGATTTGTTGGCAAAATGCATGCTGTTTTGACCACCCCCAAGCGAAACTCGAAGTCTACGGAAGCATCCCAAAAGTCACTGTCTGACACTTTCATCTCCGAGGATCAAAATAACTCGACTGTTGATTCAAACAGAGAAAGCGAGGAACAGGATCAAGTGGGCGAAATGTTCAATTCGCCATTAAATTCGCCGCTTCGGTCTACGTTTGGTCAAGTGAGTGAAGACGAGGAAATTATTAAGAAAACGGAGGGCATCAAGAAGCACAATTCCAACTTTCAATCCCTTGAACAACAAAGCCCCGGAGTTCCTACATCAGCACGGTTTCTTGCCAAAGTGAAGGGACACAAAGTTGGGACGGCAGAGACGCCTCATAGCGAGAGAATGGGCGAAGTCGGGGGTAAAATCAGGTAAAACGAAAACGACTGGCGGTCAAGTTATTATTTTCACATTCAATTTGCCTTGAATCACTTCGTCGGTGGTTTCAGTTCAGCTCTATCCAAACGAAACGCTTGGAAGAGCACGATTCAAGCTTCGAAAGATGACACTCAATCTGTGAAAGGATCCCCTAGATTCAGTCTCAAACGAATGACCTCGACGTTAAGCTCGAATCAAAATAATACAAGTGGGGGTGGATGGAAAAAATTCAATCCCTCTCTCGCAGTTGGTGCGGCCGCCTCTATGGCTTTTGGAAATCGAGGTCATTCATCGAAACACTCTCGTCTAAGGGAATCCGGCCTAGGATCCAATGGAGCAATCGGGACCCGAGCTATTGGGAAGACCCGGGTACAACTCTTTCGGAAATCGAGCACGGATGTGATTCAAGGCTTTGGCATCAGGCAATTGTCCAACGATGCGGAAAGCGTCAAGATCCCGGGGATGAAGAGAGGATTCTCAGTGATTGAGAACACAGAGGGGCAAACGAATGGGGCGATGTCGCATCCACTCAATGTTTCCCGCCCCAACCCCGAGCCTGATCTACAACTGGACACATCTTCCAAGCAAGAGAACGCTTTCAAGGCTGGTCAAGTTTTAGCCAAGACCGGATTCTTGCGGAAAAAGCCCGAAATGCGCCTTTTAGAGAGTGCGGATCAGCCTCAAGCGGGCAGTCCCGATGCATCTTTGGGCTCGATCACGTCACTAGTCAAGGGCATACCCACCACCTCCAAATTGGTGAGCAAATTGCACTCCATGCGAGCCCAACAAGATGGGGAAATGGGCGATCCAGACGATAAATGGGACTGGATGACCGGCGTACCCACTTCCATTCGATTTCTGGTGAAATCCTGGAAAACTATCGACCGAGGACCTGGCGGCATCATCACTGACGCGCCCAGTAAACTCACACAAACTCGAGAGGTGCCTGACTTTACCGCAACGGTCAACATGCTGACAGTTTTAGCCAAGGCAAGATATCGAGGAATTTTTTTTGAAGACCGAATTTTTCTGAACAGTGGCAGTTTCTTTTTCAGGCTGATATGAAACTGAAAGCACAGAGCCGCGAAGATCGTGAAGAGGAGGATTCGGACAGTTTAGAAAAGAGGCGTGGCAGCCGACGCAAGTCTTCGAATCGGCGACCTTCGCACGTTGGGGTGATTCCAAAAGAGGAGGTGCCTGGCAAACCTGTTCAAAGAGACTCTTTGACGACACGACCGTTATCAAGGGGTTCCTCACTTAAAACCGACTCGGATCCCTTGGTAGGTATTAAGCAAGGATTTTAAAGAGCTCTAATCTAAATTTAACATTTTCTTCTTTTGCTTTTTTTGCAATGTTTCCATTATTAAGTCCTTCCTGTTTTTTGCTCTCAACTTCCAAGGACAGTTTTAACAACACTTTTTTGTTCTTCCCATTGCTTAGAGATGAGAAGAAAATTTTATGTGATAACGTTTGTCCCTCGACCACGTGGGTAAACCAAATTTCTTTTAATTTTATGACAGAGGGTCTAGAACAGGAGTCAGCAACCACTTTTGGGTTAAGGCCTACCAAATTTGGATACATGTTGTCAGGGGCCCACTAAACAAACGTTGATAGGTTCAGAGGCCCACAAATTAACGATCAAAGAGCTTTCGGTCCATGAATAGAGTACAATGGATGTCTGGCGGGTCCACTATTTTGGACTTTCCCATAGCTCCTGGGCTCTAGCCTATTTTTTGCATACTCGGGAAAGTGAAATAGCCGCTAGAGGCGCGGCAATCGCGCGACTCGTTTCAGCGCCATCTAGCGGCAAAAGTTCGACCTAGATTTCCACAAAGGACCTGTGTTTCGAAGTTTTGTCTTTAGCGCTCGACTCCCAAATTGAATTTCAACCATGAAAAAGGGCTGGAAAGATGGGAATAGTTTAGAAAGACGAGTATTTAATTGATGTGTGTAGTACGTTATTGTTGAGATGAGATAGTTGTTGGATCGCAATATATTTGTATGCAAATGAGACATGTATTCAGCTGTATGGCTGGTCTAATTTACATGTTTGCACAAATGATAATAGAATATAGGAAAGCAATAAAGAATAAAGGAAAGTGTGTTAAATTCTTAACCTTGTGACTAAACTTCATTTGAAGTGGAGGTTCGAAGGATTCCCTGGTTGCCATTCCTGTTTCAGGTTTTCACTTGCTTCTTCAAAGCCCAAGTCACCGTGATCCTGGTACTGGACTATGTTATACAGTAATTAAGTAATAAGTCGAATCTGATAGAACGTGATGGAAAAGAACGGAAAGAATGTACGAACAGAAACGAGTTATCAAAGAGGAAGCAGGAAAGCGAACTTGATTCAAATCATCAAGCTTTTCCCTCTTGTCATTAGGTTTGTGAGCTATTCACAAGAATAAAGAAAACATAAGATTACAAACTGAAATTAATGATCGAATAAGCTTTGAAGAGTGTGTCCATCTGTTCCTTCATGGTGACTACTGATGGATTTGAGTTCGTATTTTGCGGTATTTTGCCATACTTTTGCCATCTTGGTCCTTAAGGTTCAAAAAGCTGACCACTGCTAAACTTCTCGAAGGGCAAAAAACCTAATCTCCAAGTAAAATGTGGCAACACTCCCAACTTGGAACCCATCACTAATGGTGACCCACCTTTCGAAACGTCTTTGGATGAATCGGCTCTTAACATCAAATCGTCTCCGACTGAAGGACCCTTCCTCTCCTTGTAAAGTACAAATAGTTTGAATTTATATCGCTAGATGGTGCTAGAATGAGTCGCGCGATTGCCGCGCCTCTAGCGGCAGTTTCACTTTCCGAAGTATGCAAAAAATAGGCTAGACTCCTGGGCCCATCAAAGACCACCCTTGTGCCAATATTAGGGCTGCAGCCCACCGGTTGCCTACCCCTGGTCTAGAATAACTAGATCTTTCAATTTTAAATTGCTATGGAAACCTCCAGCAAAGTTTCTAATACACATGTTTTTGTGAGGGAGATTCCAGTATTGAATAAGCTCTCACTTTGATCTCACTTTGATTACGATTATTCTCTTCGCTGTCTATTTTTCGAAAGGAATTAGATACACCTACACCAAGTTTACTACCCTCCTGATATTTGCTAATTTATGTATTTTCTTTTCTTTTTTATTTATTCATTTTTTATTTTTTATTTCCGATCTGTTTTTGCCGCTTTTTCTTAAGTTCATTTACTGATTCTGTATTTTTTTTATATATTATTACTATCATTATCTTTTATTTTGCCCAATACTCTGTCACATGTTTCATGTGTTCTGAGTGGGAACGAACAATAAACAACGAAGTAAAGCAACAACACTAACCATTTTCCAATTTTTATGCCATTTTCCTTTTTGTGCAAAATTAGTATCAAAAGAATCATGTGACTTTCCACTCTTCATTCCCGTAAAAGCTATGATGATAGTGAGCACCGACCCATAACTTGCCTTCAAGAAACACTTTTGTTTTTTATCATGTTGAAGTAAATGGACTGCAGATCCCGAAACAGAACTCTGTGGTGGATTGCGTATTCCATCTCAAAACCTGTGGCAAGCTTTAAATATTAAAAGTTTCATCAATTGGATTTTTCTAGTACTTTTCTCTGTTATTAAACATGTTTGATACGTTGCGAAAAAAAACAAGTTTTTTGCCACCCATCTAAATTAGATACCAGATGCAAATTTTAAACTCCAAACTTTCTGCGAATTTTTTTCGGCCGATGTAAACAAAGTTACTCTTCTTCCATTGAGTTACTGCTATTGCTAAACTGTTCGACATTATCATTATATTCTGTTTGTTTTGCATAGACTCATGAAGTATGTGAAAGTGATGCCTTTCTAAGTCAATTGCTCGGACCTCTGAGACTGGTGGAGACAGAAACCATCCCCAAATGGAATATGGACAAGACTATCCAGGAGGAGACAGGAGGACAACCATTCTTCTTGAAACTAGATGAGCACGATTGAAATACTCATTGTGGGTCAAAACACTTGGCTCTATCTAAGATCCATTTTATACCTATTCCGTCATGAATGAACGACAGACATCAATTACACTTGATGTGGCTTACTTATAATTTATAATAAAGAAATGGTAGAAAACCTTTTTTGTGCCTTTTGAACTTCTTTAGCCTTAGCAAATTAGCAAAAGTTTAGCATAGTTTGTGCCTTGGGTGACCTTTCTGGTTCCAAATTAAGCAACTCGCCACAAGAGCAAGGCTTCGTATGGGAGCAAGGTTGAGCTTCAATTTAGAGAAGAAATGTCACTCTACGGCTTTTTATGGTAACACCCAAGGAAATCGTAAGGTGTTTAGTGATCCTTGTAACACCACTCTCGGTCTTAAGTTTGGCCTTTGGTTATAGTCACGCACAATAGTTGTTTTTTTAACACAATATCCTAGGGGTGTACAAAGAGACTCAGAATACAAATATATCCATGCCTCGGATGTTAAATAAATCAACCTTAATACTGAAGGTGCAAATTTGGTTACAAATTTAAGACGAGAATAGCTCTAAAATTAAGAGGCCTTATTCCTGGTTTGGCTCTGCCTAGTGACTGATTTTTAAGCTTTAATTGAATTTCTTTAGAATTTTTCCATTGACGTTGCACACAATTTTGCATATGGTTGCCAACAGGATTGCAAACCGCTCAAGAAGTGGCGGTACTTTCCAGAAATGGATAAGTATGAACACTATTTTAGACCGAAAGAAAATTACGCCTAGCCTGGCCTCATGAATACCACCTATTTGGATGAGAATAGACCAATCCGGACCCCAAAAGTTTCTGGAGGCCTCACTTTACAGTTCAAAGCCGGAGCCTGATTGACGTTCAAATAAGAGCGGAGGTGATTTAAACCGGAAGACACTTATTTGTCTGCAACTTAGTAGCTTTTCAAGGGGAGAGGGGTGGCCAATTATTGATCGCCGCTACAATCTGGTCTACCAACGCGGCACTGTTAGCAGATCTGGACAACCCTTGGCGAATGGGCTGATTATGATTGGGATTGAATAATATTTGTAGTCCTTTATCAATAAGACATTCTTGTGTCAAAATCGAACCAATCTCAATTGAGTTTTATGAAAGTAACTGAATCGTAGGACAACACGCTCATTTTCAACAGTCAATAAGAATAACCTAGAAGCCCCTGAAGATAGTGATTTGTTTACATGGCTCTTAATGACATGGCTCCATCATACTCCATGGCTTTTCCTTGTTTTCCAATGTGTTCGAAAATGTTGTCATCATTCAGTCCAAAGTCCTGTTCATTTGCTCCAGGATGAGTCCTGTGGACTGTTGACTACTTACGTACTTGAACGTACAAGGAATACGTACACCATCTTGTAGCATCTCCTGTACTCGGATCTCTTGCTACCGGGTGCAGTAGGTAAAAATGACATGATATGTACCCTAGAAAAAGATAAATCAGCTAAACTTGCGGTGCAAAGAAAACAAAGTATAAAGCGATAAGTTGAAGAAAATTGCACATGGGCGGGGCTAAGCTAAGCCATTTTGGTTTCGAACTTGGTAGCATTTCACATCTGAAACAAATCAGGCTCACACTCAATTCAACTTTTCAAACGACTTCATGGAATGAGTCAAGTGAAGTTCCCATTTTAACAAAGTCCAGTAAGAGATCACTCGATTCCAAAAGAAATGATGATGGCAAATATCCAACAGCAGGTTTTTGAGGTAGAAGGCCACACGCCGCGCACCTCTTTGAATTGGATTTGATTCTCATTCAATGTTGTAAAAAGAGACAGATTTTTCCGTGATTCACAAGTAAAAAATTGATAAACTCGTAGCTTCAAGTTTTTAATAAATGATTTTTGTCCGCGTACCTTGGACATTTTAGCCTCCCTGGAGTCGCTCTGTAGATTTAAACCAAACCAAAACCGTGGTCGAAGGGCTAATATACATTGTCATGTAAATGGTGAAAAACCGCGATGGTGAATAACCGCGACTGACCTCGAGTACAGCCTGAATAAGCCTCAGGGAAGCAATGTATTTCTTGAACAGAGGCCAACGTGAACCTTTAAGCCAACCTGGACAATCTAGTCATGGTGATATTTTTAGTCATGTCGCATCAAAACAACTTTGAACCCATGTTCTACTGCAATTGCAAAAAAAAAATCATAGAACTATTCGTTCGTTCAAAATTATTAAATGTAAAAAGGCCCTTCAATTTTCGTTTTGCCATAATTCACAGCAGGGGCAGATCTTAGCATTGATCTCGGCTGCAGGAAAGACGATTTTGACAACTGGATCCCAGATCTAATCTCGTCATGTCTAAATATCACCTTCATATCGAATAACTAGGAACTTTAAGGGCTAAATTCAGTGGTGCAGCTTTCTTGTTGCCTCTAGATTCTTCATTTCCAATTAATTCTCATTTGTACAAAATAAAGCTTGGACTAGTATACACATTCCTTCTTTTACAGCTCGATGACACAAGTCATCTGCGTCATAGCAGTGTTGCCGAAACGTGTTTCTCGTTTCGGTTGACAGTCGCAGAGAGAGGTCTTATGCATTTGTCCATCTCGAAAAATCATTTCCAAAACCCTTCCAATTTTAACCAAAAAGCTAAACGATACATAGCTATCGTACATAGCTATTCGATAGCGTCGAATAGCTATAAATCAATCATAGTTCATCTCGGATTCAACGAAAGATCATTGTCTTTAGTACGTTCGGTACTCCCAATCTACCGAACAATTCTGATCTGAAAACGTAGTTTCAGCATCCCTGAAAGCTGAACAAAAACCAAGGAAAAAAAGAAAGAAAGAACGACGACGAAGACAAAGTGGAGAACAAGAGAAAACAAGGAACGAAGGAAAGAAACGAGTGGTCAACACAATTATAACACCATCCACCACCGTCATCCGTGTCTTTGGCTCTATTCTAACGCCTTCATGTGCCATTTCCCTCGCTTCCATGGGCTCCAAAATCTCGACGAGGACCGCCATTAAAACTGGTGTCTGATGTATGAAAGCTGATCTCCTTCTTTGTCGTCACATCAAAAGAGTTCAGGGTTCAATCGCATCATTTTGCCCACTTTACTTACTTACTGACATACCCATTAATTTGTGAGTGGATTGCCCTTTGTGGATTGTTTGGCGGTTCTCCTCATTTCCTTGGTCTTTGCCCGAACTCATAGCGTTGAAGGCGGTTTGATGTTGAGGCAAGTGTTGGATTGTATGATGGGCAACTGTCTGAAATCCTCGGGTGCGGACGATGTGTCCCTCTTGAGAGAAGGCGCTCAGCCCAATCCCACCTCAGACCCACATCCCTCGGGACCGCCACGGTCGTCCCACGACCATCAGAGACCAGCCCATCCAGAGTCCGACATGGACACACAACAGGTACGAGTTGATCTATGATTGATTGCTTCTATGGCATGGACCTCTCAGACAGAATGAGTTGGTCTCTCGCATCAAAACCAACTTGATAACAATACCCATGATCCTTGTCTCCTGCGGAATTCTTCAAGAACCGCTTTGTTGTTGAAGGGTTCGAGTCGATTCTCTAAAGAGACAGATATGTCCTCAAATATGATGTTGATTATGCGCTGAACTTTAAAGAGATTTGAGGCTCTGGGGCATGAAATCCGTAAAAGAAATTTAGCACTAGAGGAATCCCGCTCGTTTCAAATATGAAATTGTAGCGGGATGCAGAGCCTTGATTAGAACATCAAAATTGTTTCCGTTGAATTAAGTGATGCGATCGTTACAGAATTCGGGCGGAGGAGGAGGTGGGTCTTCCACGCTCTATTATCCGTCTCCCAATGTGTCCCGCCCTGCGAATCAGTTGACTGAGGAAGAGCAAGTCAAGATTGCCCAACGTTTGGGTCTCATTCAGCATTTGCCCGTGGGCGAGTATGATGGGAGTAAAAAGAGCCGAGAGTAAGTTCCACCTTTGAGTTCAGACAATCATTTACTTTATTGTATTAAGGAACACACTCATTCTGAGCGCATTATTGCACTCATCAGACGGTGTTTCTCAAGCACTGTGGCTTCCTGGGATGTGCATCCATCCCATCTAGAAAAAAAGCCCGACAAAGTAACTCTAATCCATGTTGCTTTCTAGATGTGTGATATGTATGATTGAATTTGTGATTGGCGATCGCATTCGCTACTTGCCTTGTCTCCACACTTACCACACGGACTGCATTGATGATTGGCTAATGCGCTCTTTTACGTGCCCGTCGTGCATGGAACCCGTGGATGCGGCCCTTCTGGTCACATACGAGACTCACTGAGTCCATCGGTCTGTCTGTCTGTCTCTGTGTATGTGCGTATCTCTTTGGCCTGACTGATCACGATCACTGCTTGGGGGTGAAAAGAAGCTACAGTTCGATGGGGCTGGCTAGAGATGGGATTGGCTAGTCAGTTGAGGGGCCGTTGCTACTCGTGCTTCTTCTTCTTCTTCCCTTTTACAATTTCAGTAGAGTACCCGCCTTCCCCCAAAATGTTCCCGGGGTTGGAGGTAGGTTTCATAGACGCCCTTTTTATTAGTGTGTCCTCCCCCCGTGTAAGTTACATCCATCCATAGCACACCCTAAAAATGACCCGCCAGGGCAACGAGGCTGGCCCCGCCTTGATTTCGTTCGTTCCAGTTCCACCTAATTCATTCTTGTTCCCCCTCGTTAATACATTCGAAACAATTGGCATTCATTGTCTCTTCATTGTCATACCTATCCAGGTTTCATATTGTTATACATTATTCTACCACCCCAACCCAATCCTTGTAGTAGTATCTTTGTTCCCTGAAATGAGCCGGAGGACGTTACTTTTGCGGTAACTACCATGAAACACACACCCTTCTTGATTGACTCCTCAATGTTTATTTGATCCCCTGAGAAAAAATAACTTGGTGCAATTAGTGGACATATTTTATGAAAGGAAGTCCACGCTTTAATCTCGACGAAACGGCCTGCCTGTTTGGAGAGCATGTATTGGATTGAATATTGAGATCAAGTGGCTTCAATTGTCGACACACTTGTCTGCCACCAACCCCCAAATATTGTCGTCCGTAAGCAAGAACAATTGTTTAGGTCATTCTATGACGGTGGAATCCTGTCATACCTTATTTTTACATCGAAATCCGTGGGCCGACGACGTGTCATAATACCCTTTTCCGCAATAGAAAACGAAAAACCCACCCTCCTCTCCAGTTTTGGTCAACCATTTTGCACGCGCACCAAAGACGATGGGAGCATTTTGATTCTCTTGGAACAACACCCTCTCTAATCAATCACGTTGTCTAAAACATCTTACATATGAAATAATTGCCATACCGACCTTATTGATATACAAATAACTCGTGAACACACAATTTTTTGTTATTTTACTTCGTATTTGTATTTGGCTATCGATATAGGGCTACTTATTGGTGTTGTAATAACATGATGAGTTGACAAATGGATTTCAGGACGACGAAACTCGTTCCAAGTCCGCTGAATCCTCGGTTTTCTGTTTCTTGGCGAAAGACAAGAAGACTTGCTCCAACGTAGTTTGAGACACCGAATAATCTTCCACATCTGACAATCGAGATTTCAGATCTTCCATCACGCGAAACAGTTGTTCCCACGTGGTGTTTGTGTCACCAATGTGAAAGTGAATGTAATCCTAGAATGGGGAGAATATTCTTCAAATGAAATGCGTAACGAGTGTTCAGGCAAAATTTGGAATATGTAGACTATAGCCTAAAAAATGCAAAACAATGCAACCACTTTTACACAAAAACTGAATTTTAGGCCAAACCAATGAATCACCAATTCATTGTATACCAAAGAACCTTACGTTTTGAAAAATAGGCTTCTTTCGAATATTCATAGAACAATAATTTATCTTGGTAGTTCCTGTGAATTTTGTAATTTTCATGGCAAGGCAAGCTATGGATTTTCTAAAAGTCTGTTTGGACACCCTGTAGACCCTCAAGTGGGCAAAGACTGACCTTGTGCTCGTCTTTAATGCTAGTTTCACTCAAGGCCGACTGTAGAAAATGCTTGGCTCGATCCGTGGATTTCTGACTATCCTCGTCAGACAGGTGCTTAGTATTCATTTTGAGCAATATCGTGTAGCCTTGAGCAAACTTGTTCTTCAGATGAGTGGATTGTCCCAAACATTGGAACTGTCCGTTGACCATAATGGCCAAGCGATTGCAAAGAGCCTCGCACTCCTCCATGCTAAAAAAGAGCAGCGAACATCGCGAATTAGTTCCAAGACATGGCGAAAATGCAAAACACTCCTCCCTCACCTGTGAGAAGTGAGCACGACAGATTGTCCGTTCTTTTGAATGGAAGTGATGACATCCCAAAGTTTCCTTCGAGCCACGGGATCGACGCCACTTGTGGGTTCGTCCAAAAAGATCACTTGAGGATCGCCCATCAAGGCCATGGCCACATTAAGTTTCCTCTTGTTGCCTCCACTGTATCGACCACACTGTCGGTCTTTGTAAATGTCAATCTCTAAAGGAGCAGAAGCGATATCAGTTTTTGTGTTGTCCTTTGGTTACATTGGTTGGAACACGATGACGACTCATCGTAAAGTCTGCTCTTTTCTTACGTAAAAAGCGCATCCATTTCTGGATTTCGGCCTCCGTCTGGCTTTTTGGGATACCTCGCAAGGCCGCAAAAAGCTCCAGCATTTCTTGTCCCGTCAAAACCTCGATGATCGAGTCAAATTGTGGACAATATCCGATTTGCTGCAAAAACTCGCGCCTTTGATATTTGAGGGACTTGCCTAAGAGAAAGGCTTGACCTTCATTTACACCCTCAGCACCAGTCAACATCCTGGAAAGAACATTTCATATTCATAATGTCTCATCCAACACCAAAGGGCTAGAAAAGAAAAACATGGTCTCATGGAGAAGTACGAACTTGAAGGTGGTGGTTTTGCCGGCCCCGTTAATGCCGAGCAGGCCAAAGCATTCGCCGTGATGAACGCCAAAACTTAGGCCATTCACGGCCGTGAACCCGCCGTAGTTCTTCTTCAATCGGTGAACCATCAAGGCATCCTTTTGGACGGACGACTGGTCGAGCAAACTGTGCATGCGATGTTGTTCCATTGCCACGTCCTCGTCTAGTGGGTCATTTTCGTCACTTGGTTTTTGGTGCCTTCTGGCCAGGAATTGTTGCCAAGCTTGGTTGAGCTTCGTTAGAAAGCCCGACTCCAAAGCCACAAGTAATCCAAAGTAAAAGACCAAGTTAGCCGTCAGAATGAGGAGATCAATGTTGATTCCGGTCAATGAGCTCCACGTGTACACTGTCTCCTTGGTATGACAGGGAGGGGCCTGAGAACAAAATCACATGGGTTCAAAACTCTGTTACAAAAAAGAGGAAGTTCTTATTGCAAGAGTACCGTAATTTCAATTGGACCGAAAGGAAACGTCTGACCACAAATGGCAATGCTGGGATCGACGTAAGGAGCTTCACAACATTGGGCGTAGTTCCTATTGGCTTCTGGAATTAGAGTCTCTGGTCGATTCGTGAACATGGTACACCAAGCTGTTAACGTGTCTCTTTTGATCCCAACCTCGCACAAATTGTTCTTCTCTTGGATCTAAAAAGTGCGCAAAGAAGTTTGTAATCTATACGCTTTAGGTAGTGTAACCCAAGCATGGAAATGCTCGCTCTTACTTGAACCAATGCCATTATTGCTCTTGACATGGGAAAGGCCGGAAAGAGGGTGAAAATATAACGAATAACATCAGAAGCAATGACTAGACCAATGGTGTCATTGTAGTCGCCAAAGAATCGGAGGATCCAAACTCCGGTGGGACCGATCGCCCCGGATAAAACGTTCAGAATGATGAGCAGAGCAAATCCTGAGGCGGCAGACTCACACGTGTGACTGAATACGTAAGCCATCGGAACTGATCCCAACCCAAAGAGTCCGATTAAGAGCAAAGTCACGCCTATAACGCAACAGATTCGACCCGTTTCGATAGTTGTTCTAATTGTGTCGATTAAGACACGGAACATTCATTACCTGCTGCTTCGCCAGCGAGAAATGTTTGCTCTTGGTCCAGACCAAAGATGATCGCCATCATGATTATCATAGCCACGATGTACAGCAGAAAGTCCCACAAGAGGTTGGAAAGCCAAAATATGCCCGGGTGCAATCCTGTCATGAGTTGAACTTGTTTTGCCCCGGAGACCCGTTCCAAAAGGGGGAATATGACAAAAGCCGCAATGAGCACACCCATGCCTTGGGGCAAAGCGACCCCGTATGCAAACACGTATGGGGAGATGAACTCCTGGGACAGGATTTCAAAGCGCCACTGAAAGGACAAAATCCAGTTCAACGTTACTTTGATCTTTTTCAGACGTGGACAACAACTCTCTTGCCTTTAGATTGAGGGGCAAAGGATGGGAGCCCGTTGTAATCGAGTGCGTCTGACTGGAGTCCCTCTCTAAGTAAGACAATAACGTGTTGCTCAACAGGTTCTTGGCCAAAGGTCTGGCATGGTTGGGTACCGAATTATACACAGAGTCCAAGGCCAAGATCTTGGATTTGATCGAGGGGCAATCATCATCGAAACATAGTTCTGGCTTTGTCTGGAATGTTTTCTTAGGCTTTAAAAGAGCTCTGTTTTCTGTCTTCTTTTTACCTGAACAGTGGTAAAAACATACCTTGAAATCTGCGGCGAGAATGTATCTACCGCGATATTCGGCAATGTTAGCTTCCCCTCCTTGTAATATCGTCTGAGTCAAGTTGTCGGTTTCAATAATCTCTGCTCCGGAAAAAATCAAGGTCTTGAATGTTTCTGCCAAGGCCTGAGCTTCTTGGTTGCCCTTTTCTCCTGAGACGAAAACAATAGGCTCAGGATAATTGGACAAGTCGAATTCGCGTGGCTTGAACTTGGCCAAGGGAGATTTGGTGTCGTTAACCACAATTTGACAAATCAGACCGTATAACGACGGAATCAGCATCTAAAATGACGAGAAAATGTCAATGCACCGTCACTGACGAAAAATTCAGTTGGTCGGCCTACCATGATTATGTACAGGATTTTTCTTCGCCAAGTGTAAATGACTCGTTTCTTGAGCAGTCCACCCAATTCTCGCCGTTGCAATGCACGACCGGTAAGTCTTGCTTTTCTCGCCAAACTCCGCGTGGATGATGATATTTGTGATGACGATGATGATGGTGATCCCAGGTCGTCCTTGTCGTTCAAATCAAGATCGATGCTTTCGAAGGCCACATCCGTGTACTCAGTCATTTGACCCACCCTGAAATGCATCAATTTCAAAATCAAGGTTTGGTTGTTCCCTTTCGAGACTTTGCCATCTTCACTACTACTTCAGAAAGACATCTTCCATGGTGGTCACGGACAGGCCGAAATTGAGCACATCCAACTGATCCTTGTCGTGATTTAAAGCTCCAAAGAGCTCTGGAAATTTATGAGATTGGTCGTTTGGGAGCTGGAACATGAGTTCGCCACTAGCTTGTCCTTTGAGCTCAGCGTGCTCAATGTAATTGCGGATGAATTCCGTGGTGGCTGTGACGTTGCATTTCGGTCCTCGGGACATGGTTAATGTATACCCATTGCCGAATCGCCGCTTTAAGAACATGGGTGAACCGGAACACTTGACTTGTCCTGCACTCATGATCAAAATTCGATCCCCTAAAAGCAAACACCGTCATCCACATGCTCTAATATTATTACTCTTTTGATGCCCATCTTCCATAGTACCTAAGACATCGGCTTCTTCCATGAAATGAGTGGTGAGCAGAATTGTGCGGTTTTTCTTTTCCGCTTGCAAGAGGTCCCAAATTCCTCGTCGGGCTTCTGGATCCATTCCCGAAGTTGGTTCATCTAACATGACAACTTTAGAATCTCCGATAAGAGCAATGCCCAAATTCACCTTCCTCTTCATTCCACCCGAGAGATTGCTAGATAATTCATTGGTCTTGGTATCCAAATTAAGCAGCTTGATATATTTCATGGCTGCCAAATTTGCCTCCTTTCGAGACAGACCTTTCAACTAGACGGCCAAATTATTGATCAAGGTTGGATTTTTTTGAATAAAAACTATGAGAGGGCTACAAACCATTCCGAAAAAGAGCAAGTGCTCCCTGACGTTCAAGTCGGTGAAAAGCATGTTATGCTGAGGACAGAGACCCAAATGTTGCCGAATTTTGTCCATTTGACTGACAATGTCACAACCAAAAATAGTTGCTTGTCCACTTGTCATAGAATACATGCCTGAAAAAGTGAGACATTTGAAAGACACTCCTGTCATCGAATTGTCAATTCACGCACCCGTGAGCACCGACATAGTGGTCGTCTTTCCTGCCCCATTGTGACCCAAGAGTGCCGTGATTTGACCGCTGAAGGCGCTAAAACTGACTCCGTTAACGGCAGTGAATGGAGCTCCTAAAAGAAGCAGAACATAAAAATGTCCCATTGGATCTCAAAATCTCAAAATTCAAAGCCAATGAAAGCTTCATTTCACCTGTGAGGGATCGAAATATCTTCATAAGATTGCTCACTTGGATCCCTGGATTGCCCTGAGGCTCATCTTCCATCATATCATTGGATGGATGGTCATCCTTAGCAGCTCTCGCATGATCCAAAGTGCTATCTTTTATCTGACCAGGCAGCCAATAGCTCATCTACCATAGTGCAGAAATAAATGCTTCATTCAAAAACACTGAACTCATTAAACACCTACTTGAAACGGAAAGTACCATTTCTTGGCCACGCCATATTTGCCAGGAAATATGGCATCCACGTACCAAATGATAATGCCATAGATGAGCATATCCGCCAGGAGCATAGCCCATACCACACCCATCGTCATTGGATCCGAAGGTTCAGGCCTGGCGTTCAAATAAGAGATAATGAGCCTCGAAAGAAAAATCTAAATCAATGAACGCCCGCACTACTTGCCTGTCAAAGAGCGTGTTCCATTGGAGACCCGAGCCTTTTCCTTCCTCGATAGAAAGGATTTTGATGCCCCACCACAGTCCCACATTAGGCATGATGGCCAAAGCCAATTTGGACCCAAAAGCCATGGTCATGTAGACTTCGTCGTTGATGCTGGTGGATGGGCCAATGAAGGTCAGTACATGAACAATCACGCCAGTGGCCAAGGCCAAATTAGCTGGGGAAAAATCGAATTTCAGATCCTGTCAGCTACTGTATTGTACAAACTTACGACTGTCGAAGAAGGTGGAAATGGCGAAGAGCATCAAAATAAGAGGCATGGCATACATGAGGAAGAAGATAAAGATCAGAAATGGATCCGAGTAGTCGAACACCCTTCCCGTTTCTGGCTTCCATTCCACACATACCAAAAGAACAATGATCAGGATCGTAATGAGCGACGTGAGAAGGGCGTTCAGGAACCAGGAGACCCAATGCATCCAACTGGGCAATCCCATCAGTTTCATCAGTTCCTATTCCAAATCAGATGAGCGAATTTGAAACATTAAAACTTGAGCCCTATGATAGAGAAATAGCTATTCATTCCATTTGAGTTTGTCGTTTGTATTGCAATGTTCCAACGATCGATTTAGAGGGCCCCCTTCACATATTTTGATTTTTTTTTTGGCGTTTGAATTAACTTAATGGCAAACCAAATGTATATTTGTTCATCAATTTTAATCAAGATCTAAGGATTTTTTTACACAGCGTGCATAATTCACCATGTGCGTAAGTCCCTTTTGTGTTGTTATGGTGCGATTACAAACGGTCCCTTTTTTACTTCTTAATCAAACTCATTCGAATGTCTCGGATTCAAGACATATTGTAGTGTTGACATTTTTTAGCCTGTTATTTTTTGAAAGCCTTGACTTAGGAAACTGTGGGTGGGCTTTAGATTAACTTGTTAAAATTGAACCAAACGATGATCACATGAAGCAAAAAAATTGGTTGGAAGGAGGACATGTTCAAATCAGGACAAGAGTATCATGATTGATTGATGTTACCTTCACTCCAGTTTGTTTTTCGTGGACAATTCGCTTCATTAAGGGCGGGACGATGAAGCAAAAACTCAAGATCGTGAACATGGGGAGCATGAAGCCAAGGAAGATGGCCACATTATTTTCCAAGTAAGCTGGATAAGGCATGATCCTCTCACTTGACATCTGGAAAAGTTCATAGAGGGAACATTTTGGGATCGCATATGACATTCGAACTTGTTAATTGGAATCATTTTGAAATAAAAATGCTCACAAATGGGAGGCGAAGCAGATCCAGGGCTGTGTTGGGTAAAAGTTGTTGTTGCTTCGTCACAATTTCTATATATGCTAGATCGATCAGGTTTTGGAACTTGACAATCTCGTCGTACGTGGACGCTGGAAAGGACAACATTGTAAACGTAGAATTGAGTTTGGTTGATAAGATTTGGAAACCTGTCTGTAATTGACCTTTACCTGCATAACCTGGACCTGAGAGCTGAAAGATGGGAAACACGAGGTTGGTCTCCAAGTTGGAATACTCGGGCTCAAATCGCATGATGTAGTGCAGGTCGGGAATGTGATCATCTGGACCATAGTCGAAATGAGGCGGAAACACGACTCCACCGTAGAACTCGCCGTTATAAAGATCCATATTGGCCTGATATTGTTCACTTTCCTTCAAGATGTCATCTTCACTGTCACGGTACTCGATAACTGAATGGACAAAATGAGCTTCGTAAAACCCAGGCTTGACTAATTCAATGATGAAGGATCTAGTACAGAATACCATTTACGGCCTAGTTACAGCAAAATTGAATTGTACATAGTGAAATTCAACGGAGCATCAACTGCACTCAAATAACCTCTCATTTTAGTACAATGACAGGCCTTCAGCTGTACTTCTGTAATGTCCAAGACTAATTAAACGATGTAATAGGTAGTTGGGCAACTGGCACAGTTAGTTTTCTCTTTTAATGACTACAAACATGTTGTACATTCCATTGCATTAAATTAAGCGAGGATAAAAACTTTCAGATCTGGAAAAATTATTGATTTCTTTGAAAAATTATAAAGAAAGATTAGCTTTTATTTAGCGAGAGGCATTTCAAGTACATGATCAAGCATTTTATTTTACATCTTTTAAATAGTTATACATAAATTATAAGTTATATTATAAATAGCTATATATTATATAGTTTTTACATACATTTTCAGTTTTTTGTTGGCAAATGTAGTTATTGGCCCCTGTGAAAGGTAAAGTGGAAAAGTTGACGTTAATCAATTTCGTCCAGATTCTCTCTATGTCATAGGTAAACATGACAAGCTCGTCTCAAGCAAGTGCGTAGGTTTCCAGGTTTCCATTAGAAATTTGATCACAGATATATCAAAATATACATCAAAGTTTACGCAACATGCCTATCTTTTACGTAACTGCCTACATATGTAATGAAAAACTTAGCAGGAAATCGCTTTAAAATCATATGATAGAACCTCAAATTGCGGTTGGGATGTTGCTTCCATTACTCCTCGACTTAACTACGATTCATCAAAAAGTAACTTTTGCTATCCTACATCCACCATAACAAAAGAAATAGAATCAATCACTTGCATAATGATCCGTGACCAGTGTCGGTGAGATTTAAGATGCCCAAGGAGGATCGGCAAATAGGCCACAAAACCTCGGCCACCACCATCTCCACTCTGCCCATGATGTCATGAGCCAATTGAGACACGTCGTTGTGTTCCTCCATTTTGGGGGGTCCTTTCGGAGATGGGTGATTGGTGAAGGTTAGAGTACGATTGGCCAAAGAGCCATTGGTGGTGTGCTTGAACAAGGTTTCACAATAGGCCAAGTAGTAGGGCACAGAATCATTAACCACGGCTGGACGAGGCGTGGGCGTAATGTCTTCCCCTCCCTTCACTCGAATGGCCACAATGCCCATGAAGAGCAACGTGGGAATGATGATCTCGCAAACCGTGAGGATCCAATGGCGATATTTCAAAAGAAGATTCTTCCATTGAAGGATGAAGAACTTCCGGAGAAAGTTGTTGCTAGTCCCCGCCATAACGGCTGGGTCAGTGGGCACGTTTTTATCAGAGAGCTTTGGGGGGTGAGTGTCGAGAATTTTGGATTCGCCTTTTTCTCCCCTGTTAAATAGGGGCACTTGTTCTAAATCGGGCAGTGATTGAGTGCCTTGTAAAACGAAAGTAAGGGTCTATCTAGCCGAATGTAACGTATGACGTACGTAGGTTTGTTGAGAAGATAAGGCATGACTAAACAGAGAAAGATATTTTTTTTATGAATCATGAGGTTGAATGAGTACGGACAAATAAGATTGGCAATGGAAGCATATGGCTTATGGAACGTCTACAATAATTAGTCATGATGACTCTATCATAAATAGGGCTGCACATTTCATGAAAACGCACTTTAATTTACCTTTTCCGATTTTTTTGCATTTTTTTCATTATTTTGTTTGGTTTGTATTTCTTTAAATTTTAGACGGTTTTTTCGTAACTTGGTGCATTTTTCTGGCAATTTTTTTTCTCTCTTATTTGCATATTTGGTATTGTTGTCGAAATTTGGTGTTTTCCCCAAATTCTTAAAAAACATTGATAATTTCTTGCCTCTAATATTTTTCACCAATTCCAACCATTTTCCTGTCTTTTTCCCTTTGAGAGGCTTGAATGACATTGTTTTTCAGTTGAGGCTTTCATCATCAATCACATGTATTCACTCCTCAAGTGCGCTTCCTTGATTGGATGAAAGATATATTGCAATTGAGGAAGAGAAGAATTTTTTGAGCACCATGTTGGAAACTGCTTTCTTTAAAGGTTTCAGATTTCTCTTTGATATTTATATTTCAAGTATTGCCAATCGTTTTTCACTTAAAAATTGAGTATAAAAACAAATCTGAGAAAGAGCTTTCAAACCCATAACGCAAAGTTTTACCTCATTAACAACAACTTGATTTGCAACAACCATTTTATAACTTAGTAAATCTTTAACGAACAAACCAAATTTTGAAGTATTCAAAAATTATTTCTTAATTTAGTTCAAATGTTCCTCAACTGTGCACTCTTTTTTGCATTTTCTTTTGCATTTTTGGCATTTTTATTTGCATCATTTGTGCAGCCCTATCATGAAGCGAAATGAAATGTTTGTGCATATTTTGAGGGATTAATGGTGGTTATGTTGAAGACATCCATCGTTAACAACCTCTTTCGGTTTGGAGGGGCATCAGTATAAATCAAATTATGGTTTGGAAATGGACCTCACCAGACCTAACCAATGTTCTCCCTTTAGAAATCGACGTTGGACTGGACTCCATCAAAGTCAAGGTTTATTTTCATGCAACATTGAACTTGCAAAATGCAATTTGTATCAACAGGAATCTGAATTTGTACTGGCATATGATAAACATTTCTGCTTGTAAACATCACACGTAACGTTAACCAACATGAAGGCATATGTAGATTGCGTCAGCTTTGCTAGGGGATCCTGTCACCCTCAATGGTGAGTGGCTCAATACAGGGTTTGGAGCAGCACAGCTAAGTAAGTGGCCAGGATCCCGTAAAAGGAGAGAAGAAATCCCTTGGAAAAGTAAATGTAGCCCCCGGCCGAGATGCAGATATCACTTAAGGTGCTCACGAACAAATCAAGCTCCGTAGCCAATCCCGGGGTTTCCAAGCACATTTCCCTTTGCACCTGAAGCTGCAACAGCAAGATCTGTTTCGTTTGCATAGCCGTATCTGAAAGGGAATACAAGAACACATCGTCATAGGTTGGTTATGGGAACCAAGAAGACATCGCCGGAGAAAGTAAATAGAAATGGAAAGAACGAAGATTAAGAGGCATTTGCCTTACCATTTTTTTGAAATATGGGCTAAAAAGAGGAAACTCTTTAGTCATGATACGTAAATTTGATAAGAAAAGTCCTTTCGAGTTTTGCAGAGATTTAGCATGCAGAATTTCTTCGTATTTATAGAAAAAACTATTTCTACCGTAAAAAACTACAGTGATTTCAGCCTGCCTGTTACTGAAAGTCATGCTCCAAAATGTCTGAACTTAGGAAATGTTATTGAGAGAAGTCAATGGACCTTGCACGATCTCAAAAGGGCTGCATTCAAAGTTTCCATGTCTTTTAATACTAAAGCTGCTGTTGGAGCACGATTTATTCGATTTTTTTTTGATGCGCACCATCTTTTCTGCAACAATAATAAGCCTGCGTGTGTATTCCTAATCCAAATTTTGACCTGACAGGCTGAAAAAAGCAGCTTGTCCGTCTATTTTCAACTACTTGGGCGCAACAAGGTCGGCAGGTCCATGGTAAACTCCTAAAAATTTTCAAACAAGTTGCAATTTTGTGTAGATTTTTTCAGATGTTTTTTCAAATCAAAAACTTGACTTTGGTAAATCACTAACTTCCCTTGCAGATGGACAATGCAATGGAGCCGGTGAAGTAATTATGAAAAATAAAGCCTAAATCTACGATCTCTTCTTTTGAATATCCCAACACGTCTAATTTCCATGGATTGACCAGAAAAAAAAAATCTACGAGCAAGAATTAGACTTGTTATTGACACTCGTCCTCGTTTTTTCTTTCTTACGATTATTTTAACACATAAAACTCTTTATATAACCTCATTCTCAGTCTACAATTGGCCAAGAAGCACTGGAATCATGGATTGGGAGGCTATCACTGAGAATTATGATTTCCAGTAGAAACGAGTCAATAATGCTAATAATCATTGAATTTCATTGGACTTGGAGGCTAATGAAAAGAATCATGATTTCCAGTAGGAACAAATCAACTACGTTCTTCTGCAAATTAGACCTTGTCTACGTTGATTTGAATTTGTATTTCAATTTTCAGCTCAATCGAACGCCGGAGTCAAAAATTATGCTCACTCAAAGTTCAGTGCAAATCCTACCGAGAATGAATGAACTAGCCCTTTTCTGGTAATTGTTTTGCCACAAAATGGCAAGTTCATTCATTCTATGCTCTCTTCAGTACATGAATTTGAGAAGGCATACATTGGGTTGAAATTTGAAATACGTGTTCTTCTCCATGCAAGCCAGGTCTCATTTGCAGAAGAACGCAAATGGTTTGTTTCTACTGGAAATCATAACTCTCATTTCTAGCCTCCCACTCCATGATTTCCGTGCTTCTTGAATTGTCCCACTGACCCGGTAATTACTTGCGAAATATGTAGTTCAAACTGACTTTCCGGGGATAATCTAGGAATGAAATCAATTGGAAAGTGAAGATTTCTCTGCATCTTTATTCTTTATGGCTACTCTATGGCTGGCATCACCACTTAGAACTTCTGCTTTCCACAACGAGTCCGATTTGAAACGAATCCGTGGACTTTCCGTTTGTGGTGGTAATAGGCACCTGATGAGTTGAAGATCTTTCCGCATTCCTCACAAGGACGCTCACGTTTGATTCCTTCGTGGAAGCCCTCGATGTGCTTTTTCAGGCCTTGCATTTGAGCAAATTGTTTGCCGCAGATATGGCAGGTTTGATAGAGGACCAATTCGGAGCTCCCATTGGTGAAGCCTTTGGCCCTTAAATGCATCTTCCGATGGTCCGTCATGACGGCCTTGAAATGCGTCGTGTAGTCGCATTCCTCACATTTGTACTTTTCCGTCCCTCGATGCGAGTGCAAATGGCCTTTGAAGATCACCTTGGATTTGAATGACTTGCCACACTCGTCGCATTGGTAGAAAGACGGGGTCGAGGGGCGTTTCATTTTGTCTTTGTTCCTCTGATAGTGCATTTTCGAGCGTGTGCTGGCCAATTTCGATTTGGCCTTGAACGAGGCCTCAACGCAGGCTTCATAGTGCTCCAGAAATTTATCGTAATGAAAGTCGCTCTGACAAATGGGACACGTGACCTCGGGGTTGTCGGGATGGAAATTCCGGACATGCCCAATCATGTCCTTGGCGAAATGACAATCTAATCCACACGGAGAGCACGCAAACGTTCCCCAGAGATGCTCTTTCCGTTTGTGATTGTCGCACGACGAATCAAATGGGAACGGCTGTTGGCACACTTCACACGTGAAACTGATCCGTTTGAACTTGATGCGACCGTCTTCCAGTTCTTGGCGTTCCAATCCATGAGTGTCCGGAATGATTTTTTCGAGTGTCTGAAGGTGCTCCTTGCTCAAATGGAGCTGGAGATCGTAATGAGTCAATTGGGGTTCTTGGCATTGATCACACCGATAATCCCCGAGGAAATGGCTTTGATTGCGGTGTCGGTGGAGCAAGTTGTGCCCGTTAAAGATCATGTCGCAAATGCCGCACTTTTTGGGCTCCTTCATAGACTTGGCCTCGTCATCCTCACGAAAGAACACGCTGAACTCGTGCATTTTGTCCTTGTGATCCGTGCTGATGTGATCGAGGAGCAATGCCAATGTTTTACATTCATAATCACAGCCATGGCATTTGTACACGTGCATGCGGTTCACAAAGCGAAGATGACGCTTCAGCGAGGTTTTATCGCGGAATAGCTTGTCACAATGAGTGCAAGCTAAACCACCCCGACCATTGCCACTCATGGCCAAACAATCCGAATCATCTAACGAATCCTGTCTAGATTTCTTCTTTCGCCGTGCTCTTTTCGCAGGTTTCGACCCATTTTCATCCTCGTTTTCTGATAGTTCCTCCTTGATATCAACATCGTCTTCGTCATCTTCGTCTGCGTCTTCCTCGTCCTCACCTTGTTCTTTGTCGTCTTCGTCTTCATGATCTCTCTGACGTCGATATTTAGGGACATAATCGCTATCTTCGTCGTCGTCGTCAACGTGGTCATCTTTTCGACCATCTCGAGGTTCCATGGGATCAAAGGTCGGATCTTCTGGGTCACCCCCATTAGTTTGGGCCATGTTCTTCTTACTTTGGGATTTTCTACCTTTCGAAGCGACCTTTCTTCCGCGTCTGGTGGGCTTCTTGGCTAAGGGTGTGTCATCTTCTTCCATGATCTCGTCCGGATCTGCATTCATTTCCGGGATGAGAGCGCCGCTTTTCTCGAATTCTCGACAAGATTGGCATTGATCAAAGGTATTGTCGGCAATGGGATTTTTGGACTTGTAAAAAATCATGCAATTGGAAGACATAGCTCGTTCATACGGGAACTTGAGTCGCTCAGCCCCAATTGGGACCAAACTTTGTCCCTGTGATTCCATTTTGGGCAAAGAAAGCCCTCGACAGGGCCTGACATTTAAAAAACTCGACCATAATGCCTCTTTGAGTTCCTCGCAGGAGCTCACTCGTCCCTTAGTCACCGATCGATCAAATATCCTTTGGCGATATTCGCCAGATTTCAAATGAAAGATGAACGTGACCGCCCAATGCGGCTCAAACTCTTCAAGACACACATCGGATTCTTGACGTAGAACGATGATCCAATCCCCCACCTTCACATAAGTCACTCGCAACACTTCCTGGGCCTCCTTCAAAGCCCCGACAATCGTCTCTAAAGGGACCGACTCCAAACCCATTGGGGGTTCGGTCTTGAGCTCGAAGGCCCCTTCATTCGACAAATTGATTTCCACTTTGGGTGGTGCGTCACTCTCTTCTGAAATTGACACCGTCATTGGCGGTGAACAAGCCAGACCAGTTGACTGAGGCACTACTAAAGGTGGCCCACATGGTTGAGTAGGTGGGTTTGACGAGGAGTATTTTGAATTCCTGGGGACGATGTTCAGGTCTGGATGGTCGTGGAACATCATTCTAGGCAGGAACATACTTCCAGGAGGACCGTGATAAGCGGGCAAAGGGTATGGTGTTCCACTTGGGAGTAAAGATCCAGGACCCGATGGGATCGGATGGCTTAGAACAGTTTGAATGGGACGATCTTGATCGGTGGTTCCTACATCGGATTTGTCCGTGCCGTCCATGATGCTGAAGAAGGCACGCCCAGCAAGGCCACTACTTGCCCAGGGGATAGATGGATGGATGGATGGAGCGAAATTATGACGGAATCGATACTGATGTTGTGAGTGAGTGTCTTGTTTTGAAATGCCGGGGATGGAGAGGAGAGACGGCGTGATATCTGAATTCCACTCTTGATCGAGCAGTTCTGTCTTGCCACTGAATCTGGGTCGCTTTGGGAGGTGAGCCTGGACGGCGGTTCTAGAGATCTTTCTTTCTTTCTTTCCTTCCTCCTCCCCTTCCTCTCTGCAGTCGTTCTTTCCCAGATCTGTGTTCTTTCCTCTTTCGGCACCGTTTTAGTACAAAGGCTCCTTGGAAGCCATTCCCAATAAGGCTTGGAGGGCGGAAAAACGCTTCAATGACAGACGGTCATCAGTAGGGCCCGGAAAAATAGTTGCAAAAAAGTGACAAAATATCCAATCTATATTGTTCTTCAAACGACCTAATATTCAAAAAAGCCGGATATTAAAGACTTATCTTTTGACAAAGCCATTTTTTTGTATTTTTGTCTGTGTTCATCGATTTTCCAAATCTGTTTTTGGAGAATTTAATGCATTTGGCATGTTTGGAATACTGATGGGAACCAAGTAAATTTAACTAAGAACAAACAAACAACAGCGTACCAAAAAAAATTGAATCCCAAATAAAAAACAAACCGATCGGAAAAAACTCAACAGATATCGATTGTTTTGGTCCTGTATAAAAAGGCTGCCAAAAGGGACACGCCTTAGGCGTAGGAAAAAGACCAATAGCCAGCTAAGGTCTCAAGAACTTTGGAAGGTCAAAACTAAGTGTTACAATTGTATGGAACATACTTCTTAGACCAATAAATTCTTTCAGCAGAATTAATTATTGTGAGGAAAATGATCATCAGACATTCTGTTTTACAAATTACTACAAATCATGACGGCAACACTGCTTATATTTGGAAATGATACAAATTCACCCCAAACAAATACACAAACAAACAAATAAACAGCAAATTAGTACAAATCAGTACTTTTTTACTTTTTTACAGAGGTTTTGAGATGTCAAACTGAGGTTTCAGGGTGGTGTGATTTTTTTACAGAGCCAAATGAAAACTTGACTTGCAACCTCAAACAACATGGTTGTATGACTCAAACGTTCAAATGTCAATGCCAGAGACTAAGATCACAATTGAGGGGGACTCTGATGCTGTGAAAGTGCCTGAAAGCCAAGATATTCGAGAAGTGGTATGATTTCAAAGGCTCACTTGAATCAATCTTCTGCGTCCCTCATTTGTTGTTATTTGTCTCAGTATGAAGGTGAGGCGTGATCTTTCTAACAAGAAAAGATTTCGAATTGCAGAGTTGACCCTGTCGGAGTTTGCCGTGGCTAAGTTGACCGGGTTGGAGTTTACTGTGGCGGAGTTTAATGTGGAGGAGTTTACCGTGGGGGAGTTTACTTTGACGGAGTTTACCATGGGGGAAATTCCCTTGGCGGAGTTTAACATTGCGGAGTTGGCATTGTTGGCAATGTTGTGGGAGTCACTGCTGGGGGAGAGAGATAACCACCAATTGATTTAACAATAACAGTATCAATTTGTCTCAAAAGATGGCGCAGGCTTTCGTATATGACAATGAAATTTGGTTGTGAATGTCTAATTTCAGTATAAATCCCATTTTGTAGAGATTTTTGTATTTTGGGTTCGTTTTGGTTAAGCCCTTTTGAGCATTGATCATTCATTTATTTTTCTCAATTTTGCCTGAAATATTTTTTCCGACTCAAATAAATATTCGAGAAAATATTTATTTTTTCTTGAAACAGCCAAAATAATTAAGAAATTGAGGAAAAACGGAGATATATTTTTAGAATGTTTTTTTTATTTTAGGAAAATTATTTCCGGGCCCTAGTCTTCAGTCACGAAATGTTGTCGAAGGACCACTCCACTAACGCGAAGTCCAAACCTGACGCGAAGCACTCAATTTGCCGGATTCTATTACCAGGATGGAGGTCATTGTTCAGCCAAACTTCGAATGTCGAGTGATAATCTTTAATTGGGAAAAGTAAAAAAATGGGCCTGATGTACTTAGAATATTGTCTTCGGCCGACCTGATGCACTCTGAAAAGTCAAGCATTACGGAATGCCTAATCAAGGAGTGGCCAAAAACAAAGTTTATTTGCTAGTTCGAAAAATCAAAATTTGATTCGAGTAAAAAAAATCCTAAACACTAAGCTACTTGAAAAGCTTCATTCTGTGACAGTTTTTTATCCTGGATGTGGGGAAGCCTGGCCAGTCATTCAATTTGACGTTCTGAGGCAGTAACTACTGAGTTAGTTATTATCAAACATCATGTCAGTTATCAGTTAAATTTAAATGTCGGTGGCACAGGGCAAATGAATAAGCGGATTCTCCCCAAAAAACACTTCTCGGTTGAACAACAGAGAAACAAGTTAGAAAAAGAATAAATCGAGCTGAAAATATACTTCCAAGCTCTGACCAGGACCAAGGATTTTTTGACTCACCTTGAACACGGCCAAAAATGTATAATCCAATGAGGGCTCGAATGAAATACTGGGTTCCATTGCCAAAGAAAACAAGAGCATCCACAGCGGTCGTTAAAGGGGTTTTAACAATTGTGAAGAACAACACACAGATCATAATAAAAACTTGAACGATGAAGATCACCAATAGAGGGCCAAATGCCTGATTGAAAATTTGAACGCAGTTTTGGGCCCTCAAATGGACATCTATGGCATTGCGAAGAGCCGCAGATTGCTCCACTTCACAATCACGTCTGCATAAAAGGTCAAAAAATAATAAGATATCGTCCAAAATCCTTATGTAAAAGAATTTTTTCCTCTTAAAATATGGTATCTGCCTGACTTACTCCTCTGAAGAATTAAATGAATCTTCGCCAACCATGGCTAAAACGATTGGAGAGAGGGTTGATGTCTTTCCCTTGACACTGAGTGCTAGACAAGCTTCCTTGCATTCTTTGAGACGAATTAACCCTTGATTGACCGACTTGAAAATGGCAAATTGAGAGGATGCAATAAACATTGGGATTACATCGCTCATTAGACTGGCGAAAAATCCGTGCAAGAGGGTGAAGCATTGGAGCAAAACTGTTAAAACCACGCAAAAGGTCTGCAACACGTGTCCCATGGACGGATCGTCGGAGTAAAACAGGCTGCTAAAGTAAATGCTGAAACCTGGTTTGGCAATGTTGTGTATGGTCACAGTGGCCACGGGAATAATACCACCAAAAATCGTCCAAATGGCAAGTAGCGCCAACTTTGACTAGATTGAAGAGATCCAAAGGACGTGAACATTATTACTCAGATTTAGATTCTCTGGAATTCTTACATTCAAGAGTTCTCGCTCGACCGAAGCTCCGTGATGGGTTTTCCTTTGAGCTAGACACGCGCAATAGTACTCCATGATACTTTTGCGTTTAAGCAATAGGACCCAATGAATCAAGTTCACTACCAGATGAGCAAAAAACCAACCCAAGAATTGAAATCCTGTGGTAAGGCCAACCCTAAAAGTAGTTGAGAGAGCGCACATGAGAACCAGGCTTTTGTTCATTTTATCCAGTTCTCCGTCCTGGAGAAAACAGATAAGTGTTCTGAACCATAGCCAACGACTTTCACTTCCCACCTTGTAACCTCGCAAATTTAATTTTCAATTCACACATGCGATCCTGATCATTAAAATTTTTAGAAGGCTCAGAAAAAATTCGTAACGGCCTCCAATTGTTTCTTACATTTAACACTTAAAAGATCCATGTTTCGTACTTTTCCACTTACTAAGAGACCGGTTGAAAAAGAGCGATTAAAACACAACATTCTCTAATGGCAGGACCAAAAGAACAAAGTACAAAGAATTCTAGAAGTAAATTTATGAATAAACGGATTGCCGTTCGGAAATCCGTAGACTGAGTTTCATGCGTTTGCTTGGTTGAAAAGAGTGGAAGAAGGTCACTCAAACGTCATGTGGATTGACCTTAAAGGCTAAATCCCTGAACAAAACCTATGAAATTCAAGCAACAAGCTCACTCAACAATGGTGCTCTTTTCATCCATTTTCCTATTTGAACATTTATTTTCCACAAACGTCTGAAAAATTAAATTCAGCCATACCAGGGAAGCTTTTACCTGCTGCTTTCTGTCAAGAAGACATAGAAATGAAATGCGGAGAAGCAATGAATTATGATCATAACAAGTAAAAAGTAAATCGTTCGCCAATTCCGCCAAGAAAACTTTAGGCCCTCTTCACATGAAATATAGGGCGTGAATCCGAACACATTGCTAAGTCGAAATATGAACATATCCAATTGAAGTGAAGACTGATACATCCTCAATTATGCAATCAAAGCCCAGAAACAAAGGAGAAGTTCGACCGAAGTAGGAAGGAAAAGCGGATATTTGGACTTGTTCCGTTCCGAAAACTTACTGAACTGGGAAGTGTGACCTCAATTTACATGCTTGCGCATACTTTCCACTTAACCACTTTGGAAGAAGTCACGAATTCTTATGGTGAAAGACCTTGCGAGGAATCGACCGACGCCCATGAATAATACACCTGGGAGTTCTAACCGTCACAACGGCGAGAGCTAATTAGATATTGTAGACATTACTCATTTATGGAAAGAGAGCTATAAATACACGGTTTCATAAACTTAAAGGGACGAAATATCAGATACCAAAATGAAACTCAAAATGAGATTTGAATTCGGAGCGGAGCTCAAAAACAAACTTTGTGCTAGACGAACCACGAACTTATCAACAAAAGTGGAAACAGAATTTGATTAGGTGACAGAACCTTGGAACATGCCAATCCCACTTGTAGTCAAGCTTGAGCAGAGCTCAGAAGGACCCAGTATAGTGTAGTTAGACCTTGTGAAACAAAAAGGTTTCAAGGGTCTCTGTAGCCGGTACAGTTAGATCAAGATGATACTAGTTTCTGGACTGAAAGATATAGAAGTTATGATGTTTTCCCCACTCCTGTGAAGTATTTGTAATTGAAATTGCATTTCCAGGTAATTGTAATTAATTACATTTGAAGTCAAAGTAATTGCGATTGTAATTAATTACATTTGAGGTCAAAGTAATTGTAACTAATTACATTTGAGGTCAAACTAATTGTAATTAATTACATTTGGGGTCAAAGTAATTGTGATTGTAAATAATTGCAATTGAGGTTAAGGTAATTGTAATTGTAATTAATTACATTTGAGGTCAAAGTAATTGTAACTAATTACATTTGATGTCAAAGAAATTGTAATTAATTACATTTGAGGTCAAAGTAATTGTAATTGTATTTAATTCTTTTGCGACCAATGTAATTGTAATAACCTACATTTTAGAAGTAATTGACACAGGTCTGGTTTTACCAACAAAATATTTGTCATTCAAAGAATTCTATCAATAGTGGGTTTTCTAACGTGAACTTAAAGGAAGGATGTTTTTTGAGAAAACCATTCTGATACTGGACTTGAAATTGCCCATCGGAAATGATTTGGACGATGTGATCCTCGCTGGCCGTGCGAATCTCAACCGCCTGACCCTAGCACCCATAATCCAAAAACAAAGAAAAAATGAACGAATTTTCAGGCGAGTAGCCTAGTGTTTACCTGAAACTGTTTTTGAACTAAACTTTTTAGACCTGAAATGTCAAGGTAATTTTTGTTTTGTGATAAGACCTTTATGCGTGAGTGCGTGACAACCTCGTATGCTGTCAGTCATGTTTGATTGTCAAAAGAACCTAATGATAGGGAATTGAAATACAAGCCTGAAATACAAACCTTTGTGCTGGCTTAGTAATTAGACAGTTTACCATTACCATATACCATTTAAACTTAGAAGTTCCGTGGAATTGAGTTAAAGTTGAATTGAAAAGTATTTGATATTAGGAAATCTCTTGATGCATGATAACTTTTTCCGCTCTCCAAAACTTCTAATTATCATGTTGCGTCTCTTGAAAAAGTGATATATTTTCTTTTTTGAGAGATATTTTACATGTAATTGTGGCTGTACTTTTTAATCGATTTATGACAATCACCTAAATTCTGTTTCAAACATATGTCAAATAGCATCTCCACAAAAGACCACAAGTATAAAAAACTATGGCCTGTTAATGGAGTTCAATTTTCAAGTTCGGTTTTTTCATTTGTAGGTTATTTGTCCGTTATTTTTGGTTTCTTCGATCACGGGTTCTTAAGACAAAAAAGACTGTTAATTGTTGAAAAAGGATATAGAGAAGAAATTTACGTTTGGTCTACAGCCTTGGTCTGCACGGTTTTGGTCTTGTGGGCAAGTGCAGAGTCTTGGTGGCAGGTGTAGTGGGTGCCAGAGGCCACATAATACATCTAAGGCTTGGCCACATCTTTGAGAACGTTCAGATAGACCTCTGCGTTTATCTTCTCCTTGGGCTTAACGAACTAGGGCGGCATGACGTGCCCCTCATTGCTGATGATGCCCAGGACTTAACTTTAGTATTAAATTAATTTACGGATTCATTTTCGTATTGACCTTTATGAAGCAACTTGCCCCAGATTTTAGAATTTGGGTCATACCTAATGGTTAAATGGGATAATGGTATTGATGTCAAAATACGCTCAGAAATGAGTAATTGCCCAGCATATGGTAGCACTGCATATGTATTAAAATTACAAGCATTACAAGCAACAAAGTAACCAAAATCCTTATCGGAGTCGCTCAATCAGGAGCAACAATATTTATTAGTGATCCACGGTTGTGACGACCTATGGCTAGCTGTAACACTAATACTATGAACTGATTGAGAGATTTATTTGGAATGTTCACGTAAGGTTCTTTATTCCGTGGTAGGGGGTTGGTAGCACACACTCGAATTATCAATCGGATATGGAATCTCAACAACTGAACCATGCTTTTGCGGTTAGTTATGCCGACTTTAGTGACTTTTTTTCCAAAAATGGGCTTTCAGAGTGGATGAATTTTGATGTTATCAAAATCCCAAAAGGAACTTTGAAGGATCCACTCGTTTGGATAGATCTTGAAGGTTGGAAGGCTTCAAGGTCCCAATGCCAGCTCACCCGCAATCACAAAAAACAACGAGCTGTCTCTTACAAAGTGCAATAACTGTGATGTTACCAAGTCCCAAAGGGAATCTTGGAGTATCACCAACTTGGGGTATGATCCTGAAGGTTATAAGTAGGGCTGAAGGAAATAGGCAGTTTTGGAGTCTAGCAGAATTTCCAAACGTTTCAAGTTCCAATGTCAGCTTATCGCTGACAAGCGAAGAAGAGAGAACTAGAGAGAACAAGTTTCTCAAAGGTCTAGATTTCCCGCTTGACGCCAAAATTGCCTATTTTCTTCAGCCCTAGAACCTATAAGGCTGCAAGATCCCCACGCAAGCTCTACCGCCATAAAAAATGCTGCTTCTTCCACAGTTCAATGACTGTGATGCTCTCCACTTTCCCAAGGGGTTTCAGTAGTATCAATAGTTTGAGCTTTGATCTTGGAGGTTGTGAGGCTTCAAGATCTCCGTGCAAACTCTACAGCATTGTTGTAAGAGCTTGTGTTTTTGTACGTCCTACATTTTATTTTTCTTAACTGGTTCTTATAAAAAAATATCCTTTTCTCTCATGTTAGTAGTAAAATCAAAAGGGTATTCCTTTTTGGAATCGCAATTGTGGGTGAAGAATACATCTGATGCCCTTGTATGCTACAATTAATCGAAGGTTGAATGATGAAAGAAGGATGTGATGGCTGTTAATGTTGCATTCTAGGTCTAAATAAAGCTAAATGTGCAATAAAAGAAGCTATACCCGTTCATTTTCCTACTTGCCTCGAACGGTGTTGTACGACGTAGAGAACGTAGACGCGCTTAGGTGCCTGGGAAGCCTGAGGTGCAAGAAAAGGTGCAAGAATGGAAGCGCTTCTCTACAGCGTCTAGAGCAAGGTTCGGCAACCGGTGGGCCGGGGCCCACATGTGGACCCGTAATTGTTTTTGGTGGGCCCAAAAGCTCTTGGGATCTTTGTTCAAAATGGGGGCCCAGAGCTTTAGCAGAGCCATTATGAATGGATTGGTTAAAAATTGAAACTAACCACTTATTTTGACACTTTCAAATGCTGTACAAGAAAGATGATAAAACTCTCCTTTAATGTGTGCTCAGTTAAAAAAAGTAGAAAGCAAGATTTTCTGATAAACTGAAACAAAATTGCAGAACAGTAATTTACTCCTTTATATACCATCATTTAAATAAGATGGTAGAGTTATGACGATCCAAAACCTTCTTGTTACTTTCTCTAGTATTTAAGCATCATTTTTGCTTGAATCCTTCAAGCTTATTTTCCTTTTTAACTAATTTGCAAATGCAAGCAGATTTTGATTTCAAGTGAAATATGCTGCTACAAAAAGGACCTGAAATTGAAAGTTACAATTCATTTGATGCGGAAATTGATAAAATGTGTAGTAGTATAACGAGAAACGTTCGTGTCACACATATTACTCATTCTAAATGTCACTTTTGATTGTGGCTTATGGAAAATTTTTAAAAAAATGGATGGGGATCAATTCAAACGGGCCATTTGCATTACTTTGCATGCAAGAAATGATTTGGATTCCAAATTGCATTCAAATAGCAATAGAACAATAAAAAATACTAGAATGCATTAGTTTAGAAAATTATGGAAGAGCTCATTTTGGGCACTTTTCCTGCTCTTTTGAAGTTGTTCTTCGACATGAAATGCTTGATGCCGGCTTGATTCCGATTTCCAGAAGGCTTGAAACAAGTCTGGCATCTTTCGGCCTCAAGCCTTTAAAAGCTCGGTTCGTCCCATCAGTACGTAATTGTAATTTGGATTGCAATTAAGTCACAGGTTTGCTTCCCATTTAACCAACGATTATTATTCCTTCACAAAAACAATGGGATTGTATGCTCCTTCAAGTTCGTTACATTAAAAAATTGAAAAATCAAATTCCACAGGGCACTGAAATTTTGAGCAATTTTTTGATTCAATGAAATTCCAAATTGTTTCCAAATTTGGAAAAAGTACCGCCAAGCACCATTCAGAGGTATTCCCATCCGTGTTAGTTTAATTAGTACTTACGTTACCTCTTGCAGTTGGTAAATATTGTAAATTTCACTTCAAGTCAGAGCAATAACCTTCGTTTTTCTCTAACTTTAAGAAATGTTGAAATGCTTCCAACATCACAAGATCACGTCCATTCAATGTCCTACCAGTGTATGCAAAAGCTCTTCTAATCAGTACTCTCAGATTTGGGTAATATTAACAAATCTAGGTAATTTTAGACCCCTCTTGGTATTAAAATTCGTCAGTTGGTAAATTACCAAAACACCGATATTTGGGGAATTTTGAAGTCCAAACAGTCCAAACTCTTGGACAGCTAAATTTTATTCATGCAGGGTAAAATTTTGCGAAAAAAAGTCTGAAAAGTTCAAATGTGTTTCGAGTTTTCAGTGGTGCCAGTTTTGACTCATAGTTTATGTCACTTCCCAAGTATCATTAAACACTTGGATGCCTCGGCTACCGGTAAAAGCCATTTTTCGAATTCTGTGTTAGGCAGAGAAAAATCTTATCAAACCAAGTGTTTGATTGGTAATGCAAAGCTCGCATGCTTAATTTCAACTTGATCGACTGAAATTTGTGGCCGTTAGAGTAATTTGAAGCGTAGAGCATAGGACGCTCTTCCGACCGAACATTTGCACCTACAATCGTCCAAAAGGATGATTGTAGGGTCAATTTTTCTCTCGTTTCCGCGAGTATGTATTGCGACTGTAGCAAATTTGAAAACGTCGTTTCTCGTGGATGGAGTAATGTACCATGCTGAAATTCAGCAAACGACATCTTTATCTGATTGTTTAATCATTCTTATCAAAACAAAGTCATTTACTTGAATGGAATTCGATTTATAAAAAATCCACAGCTGAACGCCTGAGCGGAGGCTTGCTTCCATGTCTTACGATTTCTTTGCACTTCCCCAGTAAAAGTCTGCGTGAGGTAATTTTTCTGGCCCAAAAACCTAAACAAGGACCAATGTCGCAACACTTTTCCAAAAATCATAGTGTCGAACTCTAAACACTTCTTTACAATGCCTCCTGAGTCCAGATAGATGAGGGAAAACAGCACAATTTACAGAGTAACTAAATTTTCGCGCAAACTAAACCCCAAAAAAGTGCAAGATTAGCGTGACAGTGCAAGCAATATAAGGAGACTCTGCATCCATGGGAGGAGGATGGACTTTGCATCAGGGTTGCCAGGTGGCCGCCGCGGCGGCCAAAATTTCCAAAAGTGGCAACTTTTAACACCTGATGGCCACGAGAAAAAAATTGTGGCCGCCGGGGGGAAACTGGCCGCCAAATTGGCAACTTTTGAAACCTGATGGCCACGAGAAAAAAATTGTGGCCGCCGGGGGGAAATTGGCCGCCAAATTGGCAACTTTTGAAACCTGATGGCCACGAGAAAAAAATTGTGGCCGCCGGGGGGGAATTGGCCGCCAAATGGCAACTTATGAAAGTTAATGGCAACGGGAAAATATCGAAAGGCTGCTGATCATTATGTGAGTGCCAACCAGGGTTGTCAGGTGGCCGCTGCGGCGGCCATAATTTCCAAAAAAGGTAACTTTGGAAAGGTGATAGCCACGAACAAACGTTAGTGGCCACCGGTTGAAATTTGGCCACAAAATGGCAACTTTTGAGGCTGCTGAATGGCCACAAGAAAATTTTTGTAGCATCTTAGCCGAATTTGGCAACTTTTGAAACTTGATGAATCATCAAGTACTTACCTGTAATTACCTGTATCATCAATGATGACACAGGCAATTACCAAGTAATTGCTAAATTGCGACACATGCAAATCTTTGGCTGCCAGTTGAAAGTCCATTTCAAACAAGTCCTCTAAACAAATACTTAAGTTAAACATTAGGTTGTGCCTTGTTTTTGACTGCAGTCAATTGTGGCGTCTGAATCATAGCGATGGACGAATGCGCTTTTGGGCAGAAATTTTATTTTTGATGTCAGTTAGTGATGGACCAAACAAGATCATAACCAAAAGTTTTCGTATAAAGAGGGCTTAACCAAAACTGCAAGCAACTGATTGCAGTTATATACATGCAAAATTCACTTTAAATTTAAATTGATTATGTGTTCAACATCATGAAAAACTCAGTTTTGAAAAAAACAATTTGGTCAAAAGAAGTTGTAAAGGTTTTTGAACCAAAAGTATCTTCGGCTTCTTTAAAGTGCATGTCTGCTTTTGGTTTAGTTAAGCATAACTGAAACCGAAATCAAAATTTCGGCTGTAATTTGATAAGCACAGTGAGAAAAAAGGTTGTTGATTTTGTGCTCCGTAGTGTTGCGCCGCCCTTTTCTGGTGATTCTGTTCTTTCCTGTTCTGCACTCGATCAAATATTTCAAATGGTCAGTTGCTCCGCAACAAACGGTCGAGAAAGAGATGCGATCATAGAATTTTTGTGAAGCAATGAGACTACAGAGGCAGGAACCTCTCACCACAGGACGCGAACTTCAGCTGACGCGTAGCCCAATGAGGCCCTTAAAACGGTGCGGCTTTGCAGTGAATAATGACGAAATTGCCAAAAAACGATAGAAATAGGTGTTTGATAGCAAACATCGCTTCAGAACATTGTTGTAGCATTAGATGGCGCTCCTTTTCCTACCATTCATTTTTATAATGCTGCTTTCTGTTCTCGGGAATTAGTCAAAACTGAGCTCCTTCAGACCAATATCTCGCACAAAATGGAGAATGGATCTCGAATAAATGCATATGTAACTTAAATATAATAATACCAACTTCAGACAACGAGTTCAGTTATACTTCGATCAAGTTGCATGAAGATTGGGCGTCTTTTTAGAAAACTGTGGCCATGTTATTAACAATGACACTCACAGCCACAGTATCCACACTCTTCCCCATAAAAACATCATTTTAAGTCAGCATTTTATCGTCTGAAGTCCTTGAAATCCATTAGATGCCAAATATCAACTTTTTGATCTGCCAAACCGAGAGGAAGCACGAGATTAAACAAATTTTTTGTCAACTAATAGTTGAGTTGTTGATGATTCCCTCACACTGATTATTCATGCAGAATGCAGTGAAGAACGGATCACTCTCATGGAGCACTGTATTCTTCGCTTTGATGGTGTTGTTTGGTACTTATAATCTGAAACCATTGGTATTTCAGGATAAGTTGAATAGGGTTGATAATGAGTGGTGAACGTGATTTACCCAAGAGTGGGTTGCATTTAATTATCTCTAAGAGACGGAAACACAAACTAGAATCATGTCTAGACAATTTGTTCACTGATTTAACATAAAATATTGAATATTGAGTCCATAACACTTCTCTATCGTTCACTCCAGAGGGCCTCATTGGGCTCTCAAAAACAACAACAAACAGCTGTCTTCGCATCCTCTTCTGTAAGTATATCCATGACAGAGGCCACGACTGTGCTACGGAGTAAACAAGCAGGCCCAGCTGATGTTTACTGAGCTTCCCTTATTTCGGCCGAAAGCGCTTTCATTCCATCAGCAGTTTCAGTTATGCTTACCAAAACTAAAAGCAGACATGCACTAAATAGGATGGATTTTGATTGTTAAATAATTTTGTATAAAGACTAAAGATGAAACCCTATGCATTTAACATTTCCGATTTACAGACACATAATGTTACCTATCGGCAAAATTGGGTCAATACCAGCTTTATTGGGCGGGGGAGGATCAACCCTGCAATCCTAGCACCTAAGGATTCACGTTAACGTCAATTGTCTATAATGCCAAGTTGACGCTTTGTTCCCATGAAGTTTCTTACTAGAACGCACAATACAAAAAATGTAAAGAAGTTTAAGATAATATATATTTTACAAAAAATGTCTTGAGCAATGCTCCTTACTTATACATTTTTTTGCAATGTGCGTGACAATTGAACAACAATAATGAAAACAATGAAAATAAAAAAATGGCTGCCAAGTGGCAACTTTTCCTCATTTTTGGCCGCCAAAAGGCAACTTCTGATTTTAAATTTGGCCGCGAGCCCTCCGTGGGACCTGGCAACCCTGCTTTGCATCAGCTCACATCAAAGAGAAATACTGTAGGAGTAGCTTGTAAACGTTACAGCATATTGGCAAGTGTAATACAGCTAATGTAAACTGTGAACAGTATTTCTTGTTGTGATTTCAACAGGCTGTCCACGCGTAAATGCATTTGAACTAGACCTCGTCTCAATCATAGTCAAGAAGAGCTTGATGTAACTAGTTTTTCGAAAGCAGAGAACATGAGCCCTTAGTTTTTTTAAGCTGCCTGTACCGTATTTCTCCTTGTTATGATACTGTCGCTCAATTAGCTGATGCAAAGTCAATCCACTCATACATCGCTGCTGCTGGACTGCGATGACAGCTTCACATTTGATCATCCTTGCTCTCATTCATGAGAATGTGCGTTATTTTACAGGAGTAAAAAAATTTTTATATTATAATTCTTCACTTATTTCGATCCTGTGATTGATATTTACATGCACGTTTTCATATTCTTTGTTTTTGATTTATCATGAATCTTTTTTTTTGTTGTTATTGTTAACGTTTGTGAATGCTCTGCTTTGCTTTGCTTTGCTTTGCTCACTCGATATCCTCGATCTTTGATGGGGTGTTTTCCTGTATCCGCATTATGTTGTAAGTTAGAGGCATTGGCCATTTGGAGTCGAATTTGTTTCCCTTCCCACTTATCATGTGGCTGGCTCTTAATACTTGTATTTCTTGCTTGAGAAAGTTTAGAAAGCCATCAATTAAATTGGTTGGTTTTTTCCGTTTAGTTTTCCATATGTAGAAACTCATTACTCATTAGTAGGGCCCGGAAAAATATTTGCAAAAAAGTGACAAAATATCCAATATATATTTTCTTCAAAAGGCCAAAATATTTGGAAAAAAGCCGGGTATTGAAGAAATATTTTTTTTTGACAAGCCGAATTTGAAAACTTTTGAAGCTTGATGATACAGGTATCTTCCAAGTGACTGCTAAATTGCGACGTATGAAACTCTTTGGCTGCCAGTTGAAAGTCCATTTCAAACAAGTTCTTTAAACAAATACTTAGGTTAAACATAAGGTTATGCCTTGTTTTTGACCGCAGTCAATTGTGGTGTCTTTAAACACTTTTAACTAACTTCTTTTGTCAATCGCTAAATTTTAGTGATGGACAAAATGCGCTTTTGGGCTGAAATTTCATTTTTGATATCAGTTAGTGATGGACCAAACGAGATCATAACCAAAAGTTTAGGTCTAAAGAGGGCTTAACCAAAACCGCAAGCAACTGATTGAAAAATTACATACATGCAAAATTCACTTTAACTTTAAATTTATTATGTGTTTAACATCAGGTAAAACTAAATTTTGAAAAAAACACAAAAGAATTTGTAGTGGTTTTTGAACCAAAAATATCTTCGACTTCTTAAAAGTGTATGTCTGCTTTTGGTTTAGTTAAGCATAACTGAAACCGAAATCAAAATTTCGGCCGTAATTTCGGCCGAAAGCGCTTTCATTCCATCAGCAGTTCCAGTTATGCCTACCAAAACCAAAGGCAGACAAGCGCTAAATAGAATGGATTTTGATTGTCAAATTATTTTGTTTAAGAAAAAAAGGCGAAACCCTATACACATAACATATCCAATTTACAAACACAATGTTACCTATCAATAACATTGGGTCAATCCCGGCTTTAATGGGCAGGGGAGGATCAACTCTGCAATCCTAGCATCTATGGATTCCCGTTAATGCCATTGGCTTTAGTGCCAAGTTGACGCTTTGTTCCCATGAACTTGTTTACTAACACGCACATTAAAAAATGTACAGAATTTTGAAAGTTTATTTTTTATAAAAAAATATCTTGAGCACTGCTCTTTACACTCACATTTTTTGTAATACAAGGTAGAAATTTGAAAAAAGCCCTCCTTGGAACCTGGCAACCCTGGTTGATAGTGATGCAATTTGAAATTCGGGCTAGTGTAGTGTAGGCGGAAAATGAACTCGGCATTTGAAAAACTTGTTGTTTCAAGTGTCCAAGTAAGTGAATAGTATTGTTATTAGTAATTTTGTAAACAGTTTTTCAGCCAACTTTTATTTTCAAGTTCAAAAATGTAAAATGCGACGAATTTGAACATCAGTTTTTATTACACATGCTTCCATGCATTGAAAAAAAAAAATTGTGTCAGGATCACTTTTCTAACACTAGTGAAATTTTGAACTCGAAACAAGGGAGGAGATGTGGTATTGTGGTTAGCGCAGTTTCCTGTAGTGAGAAAGGTCCCAGATTCGATTCTCCTCCCCGACCTCTCTCAGGGAAACTTTTAGACGCTAATCCACACCCACAGACGGAGAACCAATCTGATACTAGACACGAGATTGCCTATCGGAAATGATTTGGAAGATGTGATGGCTGGCTTCGCTGGCCGGGCGAGGCTCAAACCTCCGACCCTAGCACCCACAATAAAAAAAAAAATTATGCATATCCTAAAAGCATACATTATGAAACAATTGCTCAATGTCAATGAATCCAATCTGCGTCTGTTTCTTTAACTCCCCAAGTTCATTAAAACCACTTTTCATGTTTTTGGTCTTTGTCAAAAATAGTTGTTCTCGTTTTTACGTCGAAATTTTTCACCATACTGCCATTTTTCAACTACCTTTCTCTGTTACTACCACTGAGTTTTCTGCACTGTCATTTTCTTTATTCCACTGACTATAAATACTATCATTTTCTTTGAAAGTAAGCAATCTTCATTGTTTTCAAATGCTTAGTTGAAAACTCTCCTCTTTACTGGATCACAAACCGAATTAATTTTCTTCAATCTGTGCTAGTCTTTTCTTGTTATTGATCATCAATGATTTAATTGACATTAGCATGATGATTTTTAAACCAACATATATACTGTCTCTCGCCAAATGAACTAGACTCATCTTGTCCCTTTCAAAATGCCTGAACGATAAAGAGATTAAATGAACAACACTTGTGTTTGATTCTGATGCTCCACCCTGCCATCAGTGCCATGTACAATTTGTAATCACCAGTGTTGCCATGAGCTAATTCAAACAATCTCTGAAATTCACACGTTTAGCATTCCATCCGTTCCATTAGATCTAAACATCTAACAGACAAGTTGAGTTCGCACATTGAGTTGCTTGGGCCCAAGAAAACAATATCATCATCATGAGAATTACTCTCACGTCTGAGTCTGGCCTCCAAATGGCCAAATTTGAGATCACTCTTGTTTTTTCGTGGCCTGCAACGGCGTCCCTGATTCTAGCATCCAGTGATTGAGTCAATGTATTTTTCAGTTCTTCTTCTTTTCGTGGCTATGTTTTGGCGGCCAGACGCCCGTTGGATTTGGCCCGAAGCCCCACTCGCTTGAGCCTGAGTTTTGGCCCGCCGCCCGCGTGATGACGCCAACTCCCCGGGCGTCTCAGTTCGCCTCACCGGGAAAATCGCGCCCAAAGCCCCGCGAAATGGCCCCCTTGTTGCTCCGCTTTAGCCTCAAAAACAGGCTCATTCTCCGAATAGCGTTTTGGCGCGGTACGTTTTGCCCCGTTTCCTCCGTGAATGACAAGGGGGTTAGATTGAGCCTATTCAGTTCAGGACGGATAGCTGGAAGCGCCCTCGCCCAACGGCCGAAATTCTCGGCCCAAAACGACAAACATAGCGCTCTGGCCAAACTCGCAAAGCGAAACTTTATTTTCCTCGTATGAACGAGTGATATGGCTCTGATAGAGGATCGTAGACGAGAGCTACTGCAGCGAAATTCCCTGGCACTCACTCACACACGCTCAATATGAGCCTTCAGAATCCGTGAAGAAAGGTTCCGTCGCTGCTGCTACTGCTGTTGTTGTCGCTGTATGTTATTATCGAGGATTCAAATGATGAGATTATCGTTCGGATTGATTCGATGAGGATCCTAAGAATGATGACCGGCAACGTGATTCCGCTTCGACGAGTGAACAGAATGACTGAGGAGTGATTTTAAATTCCCTAAAGACGTCGTCCTCTATTTTCGATTATTCTAATAATAATCGTCTCGTGCACCATAGTTAGTGTTGAAGAGATTCATGATAAATCATTCCTATCATCATGGAGGACGCTCCGAGTGACTAAATTGTGGTGGATGAATCAATCTCCCGTCCACATCAACGTGAAACGAAGAAGAAGACGAAGAACTCGCTCTTGGAAGTGAATCTATTGATGCGTTGCTCGCTTGATCTCTGATTTTGGCTATTGGGTCTTGATCCTCCCTCCTCCTTCTGTTCCTGTTCCTTTTCATTCATGATGTCGACGACGTCGATCCTCTTGCTTTTGGACGATGGCGAGATGCACCCGTTTGTGCCCAATTCTTCGGGAGGTTTGACTTCCCCCGGAGGCGGCAATCTCGTCTTGACCACCTCGCGTTCGCATTCGGGAGGCGGTTCGGACACGCCCACGTTGACGTACACCGTCGATGGCAACATCATCACCACCGAATCCGGCGAAACCATCTCCTTGGGCTCGCATTTCCTCACCGCCGACAATGAGATCCAGCCCAAAATCGAAGTCGATGGCATCTCCATGCCGGTAAGTAGTCAAGTTGGGTTGGGGGTCGGGTCCACCCATTTTCTCCTCAGAAGAAAAGAAAATCCGGCCCAGCCCTCACACCTAAAATAGAATCTTTTGAGCGCCATCAGCCAAGTCAAAGAGACGCGCCACCTCTAAGCCATGGGCATGCGTTTTCCGTTCTGGCGTGTCCAGAAAATACTGAAAAGAGCGAAAATTGTCAAATTTTGGTGTCTAGGGGCAATTTATGAGTGTTTATTAGCATTTCGACTTCTCAATTCTAGAGAGTGTAACCTCCCACTCAGCCGTCGTGGAAAGGGCCCCAATTTTTGGGTTGATTGCGGATATCTTACTACCGCTGCCATATTAAATGAAATTCCCCATGTTCATACGATTTTATCAAAGGCGTAGTAATGATGCGTTTTAGCGTGACTTTAAGAAAATGGAGAGACATAATAAAAAGTGGCCACACTCAGGGTTTAGTTGCCATCATTACTTACACGGTTACGCAAAACACAACCATTATTCCACCCTGAGTAGCGTGAACTGTTGGCGTCGGGATGGACACGCTTTTCCACCTCCTCCTCTTTGTTAGCCCTTATTTAATTGTACTAGGTTCCAACCTAATGCCAACTTCTAAAAGACTCAATGAGAACGGCATCCGTTGGTCGGTAGTCTCGAAAAGCGAAGCTCGTTTCATCTTTTCATTGGCATAACAAAGCCGTGAATCGAGTATTTGATCTCCCGGATATTTAACGTTCGAATTTGAATTGTTGCTGTTTTAGGTGGAAGTGGTGGTGGACAAATCGGGTCAAGCGATATCCTACAAGAAGAACCGCAAATTCTTGGACGCTAGTCTCTCCCCTTCCAATACGATTCCGGGTGTCGGGGCCGAAAATGACAAGAAAGTGTGCCTGTGGCCCACCGGAAATGGAACCACGTGCGGAAAAACGTTCACCAAATACGACAGTCTCAAGCGTCATCTCACCGAAACTCACAAAGGTAGTTGACCCGGCTCACATTTTCAGGCTTGATCTAGCCAACACAGGCTGATCAAACACTGAACCCAGTTTGTTCAATGCATGACGGTCCTTAATTTGAATCCTAGGTGTGAGACCGTATGCCTGTTCCATGTGTGACAAGACTTACGGTCGTCGAGACTACTTACAACGTCATCTCAAGTCCCACAATGCCAGTTATGCGCTGAATTTAGCGGGTGGAGGCGGCTCGTCTACCGTTCTGACGTCCAATACCGTCACTTTAGTGAACAGTTTGCCGACGGCTTCGGCAAACTCCATGGTCCAAAAGATCAAGATCTCCCCGCAGACCAGTAATAATGTTCAAATCGTCCAAATGCCTCAGACCGTTCAGAGTAAGCCAGCACCCTCCTGAATAGCTTGTCACCCCTTTCGTTGTGCTTCACCCGTTTTTACTCTTGCTTTCTTTCTTACAGATTTGAGCGGAGTACAAATTATTCAGCATTCAGCCAGTGGTACCAACACCGTGATGTCTCCCACCACATCGCATCACGCCGTGGTGAGCCCGCCTAGTCCGGGGAGTAATAGCATGAGCTCGGGCTCCACCCCTTTGGCCACCACGCAATTGCCGTTTTTCACCCTGAACGGCTCTTTGCCGCAAGCCAGTAAGCCCATGGGCTCCAAGATCTGTCGGTGGGTGCAGAACGATGGCACTGTCTGTGGAAAGGCATTTTCCAAGCTGGACAGTCTCCGTCGACACGTCAATGAGCTGCACAAGGGGGTCCGTCCGTTTGCGTGTCCATTGTGCGAAAAAAGCTACGGCCGAAGGGACTACCTTGATCGGCATATGAAGACGCATGAAAAGAAAAACAAGTCATCCTCAGGTTCCGGCATGGAGTGGGATGATGGTGTGCTCTTGACGGGCGATGAAATGCCGCCCCCGCCGCCCAAGATCCCCAAGAAGAAGCGTAAAGACATTCCCGCTGAAGAAAAGAAGATCTGCCTCTGGATTTTGGACGATGGCACGGCTTGCGGGAAGACCTTCACCAAGTTTGATAGTCTCAAGCGACACGTGTCGGAAGCGCACAAACAAATCCGACCTTATTGTTGTACGTTGTGTGGGAAAAACTACGGACGGCGTGATTATTTGTTACGCCATCTTCGATCTCACAATGACGTCGAAGTATCCAATTTGAACATTGCCAAAGTGACCAATAACCCGTCGACGGGTAACACCGCCACCATTGTGGCCGCTCCCAATCCCATGCCCGGTCAGTCATCGTCGTCAATAAGTTTGAGTCAACTACCTGCCATCTCCACCAATCAATTGGGCGGAATTCTGCCCCCATCACACACCTCCAATGCGTCGTCGAATGCCGGTCTCTCGGGTCATCGAATGGCGCCCACTATCGCGGGTAAAAAACGCCCGGCTGATGATAAGAAGACGTGCAAGTGGGTCCTCGATAACGGGACCATTTGTGGTCGAACGTTTTCCAAGTTTGATAGTTTGAGACGTCATGTGGCGGAACTGCATAAGGGAATTCGACCATTTGTGTGCGAGATCTGTCAAAAGAGTTACGGTCGTCGGGATTACCTCGACCGTCACATCCGGTCCGCCCACAAAGAAGGCTGTGGAGCCGGCGGCGATTCTGATGGCATCACTGAGATGACCACACATGAACTGGATGAGGCGCTAGATGGCGCCACCATCGTGACCGTGGGTGGGACTCATGATGAGGACGACGACGACGAAGATGGTCACCACCATCACATCATCAAGACTGATCCAACCGACTTGGAGGAAGTGATCTTACCCAGTGTGGTGACGGTCGTCACCTCAGACGGGATGTAGATCTCGTGCTCATTGTTATAATTCATACTACTAATTTTCACATTTAGCCCTTAGCACCACCACCTTCGTGGGTATGAAGTTGCACGCTAGTAGAGTGTCAGCGAGCGAGTCAGCCTTTTGGCCTTTCACACACCGGCGGCCACTTTGCCCACAACTACACCATGTGTACCTTGTCGCGATTATCATGATTGCCAATATCTTGCAATTATTATTATTATTGTTATTATCAACATCCCTACTACTAGCGCTATTACTACTCTATTATCATTATGATTATTAATGCAATTTTTCAATTCTTATCGATGTCAACTCGGCTATTCCTTCAGCGTCCTGTTATAAGGAATGGCTTATTTTGATCTTCGTATTGCCGCCTTCTTTAGTTACGAAGGTGGCTTGTTAAGAAGCGAGCGTAGATATTTGTGTCGAACCGCCATTTTTGGCGTCTTGCAGGTGTCATTAGGGCTCTTTTGTCTTGTTTGTTTGTCTGTATCTGTCTCTGTAAATACGCGAAAACAAAGAAAAAAAATGTACCCCTTTCCAAATCTCTGATCTATTGTACAAAGTAGTCAAACTTATTATGGCAGCAATTAAACATCTATTTTCGTGAACGAGGGTTCGTGAACGTGTAAGCAACTTCTTGTGTTGAAACCAAGAACAATCGTCCTCTAAGGTTGATTCCGTAGAGTTCCATAGAAAGGCCAATGTCGTCATTTTGTCTGCCTCGTTTATTGCTGAAACTGGCCAGAAGTTGCGTGAAAAGGCAAATATTTCAGAATAATATCGGAAGATACTTGCCCAAACAGATGGAAGATCTTAGTACAAATGAAGGTGCACAAGACAATTCTTCAACGCTTTCTACAAATACGTTTGTTTGGGCAGGTTTAAACTAGTCAATGATAAACGGCCCTTGCTGCCTACAATGAAATTTCACGACCGTGCTCCGGTATCTCCACGCTGGAACTCTGTGGGTTTTGGGCGTTTTGGGGCATAGTTTTGTCATTTTGGTCCTTTAGGGCCAAAAAGCTTACCACAACTTCTCAATAGGCAAGAAATCGAAAATGAGGCAGCACTGCCAACTCGAAGTTTGTCCTACAAAATGGACTTCCCCTGCGCACTTTGTTGGCAAACCTGGAACAGATAAGGTACGGCTTGTTACAGATTATCGTATTCTCAATAAGGCAGTGCGTCGACCTGTTCACCCTTTTCATTCTGCACATGACCTTGTACCTCAGGTGCGTCCGGATTCACGTTGGTTCGCGAAACTAGATGCCATATATGGCTATTTCCAAGTACCCTTGGATGAAAAATCTTCCTTTCTCACGGCTTTTATTCTTCCAAGAGGCAAACATCGTTATACAGTTGCTCCCATGGGTCTCAACTAATCAACTGATCAAGGGGGGACCTGACAAATCCGGAGATACAATTGCATAGATAAGGGCTTCAGATCTTCCGGGAGCAGATGTATTGAAAGAAACTGTTCCAGAATTACGGAGGCAAGTTCCATTGGCAGCCAACAAGCGAGTTCGCGAAGGTATTGGAACAACCCCAGGAGGTAAAGCGAATTGGGAATCACCGTTCGTGCTGCCCCAGTATCAGCAATGGCATCAATGGTGATTACCGGACCCGAAGGGAAACGGCACAACAATGAGACCCGATGTGGATGAGGAGGCAACATTGACACAACCGAAAGGCGGGCTGAGCTAGGGCTGCGATTCCTTTGACGAATTGGCGTCAATTCACGGCGAAAATTGCGCGTTGGTTGGTCTCGATGTGGGGATCGACCACGCTCTTGTGTTTGCCCTTGACGAGCATGGCAGACACGAGCAATATGTCCCAATTTACCACAACTATGACAAGAGTTATTTTTAGCGGGACATTGGTTACGTGAATGGTCAGAGTAACCACAGCCCTCACAATTGCGGCTAATTGCCAATTTTTCTGATAATCCTTAACGCCAAATATTAAAACGGGATTCAGCGTAGTAGTAGCTTTCGCCTGCAAATGGCGAGCCGATTCAAAAGCTGTTCCAACGTTGATAACGTCTTGCAACGTGGGGATTGGCAATTCCAATAATTTGATGAACAGGTCCGATTCATGGCGACATGCATAAAGTAGCTGAAACATGAATAGATCATTAGTTGAAAGTTTGTTTAGTTCAGCTTCATTGCCAATCCGACACAAGTCATCATAAAATGATTTGACGGACGGACTTTTCTTCTTTTCCAAACGGAACCCTCCCAAGCGCCGTTCAAATAAGGGATGTAGTTCTAAAAACCGGGTTTCCAACAAGGTAAAGCATTCCCAAAGGGGTTGATGCATTGATGGATGGGCGAATCATCAGGCATAGACTGGGTTCAAGACATGCCAGAAATTGTGCATGTTGTTGGGAAAGACTGACCAGCTCCATGTGAGTTGCCTCGAAAAAAATCTCTGAATCCACTGATCCAATCGCGCATCTCTGGGGGTGAAGCATCCAAAGATAGCAAATGGGGTTTTTAAGTCAGACACAAGCTTGAACTGAGGCAACCCTGATCCATTTCCTAGTTGACGGGTGTTTTCTGCCTCAGGATTCAAAGACGCTATTTGATTAGCAATGGCAGTTGCTGAGGAGATGCGATCCTCCAAATCTTGCTCAACATTTGCCTGATCAGCGGCTGCTAAGGAATCCTAACCCGCTAATTCCTCAAACAATTCAGATATCTAGGCCCACCGGTCGCGGAGTTGAGTGATAATTTCTTTTACCCATTTCACATCCATGCTTACAGCCACATCTTCAAGGTGTTTTCTGTCTTTGGTAAAATGGCCGCGATGGGAACGGATCCTGTTCCTCAGTGACGCGATGGCCGTCATTGTTGAAGGGTCTGTTTTCAACGACATGCTCTACGATGAACAAGTGACCTTTTATACTAAAACATCGCCGTGTAATCACATTGGGGAGCGAATTCTTAACCCACTAATAGGTTTCCGAAAGAATGCGCCAAGTATGATCATTGATCATTAACACGGACCATCTAGAAATCACATCTTACTCGCGATACTTCAAAATGATAACTAGTTTATTGTTGTCCATGTTTATAGATCGGTTGTTGAGGTACTTTGAAAGTACAGAGTGGGGCAGAAGTATCCGGACAAAACTTTGAACATAATTTACAGCATCAAGAGCTATTTCTAGCCAATTGTGTATTTAACAAAAAAAGTTTGGACAACAATTAAGAACATTTTTATTCAATATGGTCACCGTTGACCTTAATGATGGCGTCCAAGCGGCCGACAAAGGCCGAGCAGGCTTTGGCGACCTCGGCTGTGGAGAAGGAGGCCATGTTCCGCTTCACCGACGACTTCAGAGATGCCAGGCTGTTGTGGGGCATCTTGTTGACCTTCCTCCTCAGCTCGGACCACAACTAGAAGTCGCATGGGTTGAGGTCAGGGCTGTTTGAAGGCCACTTGTCTTTCTTGACCACCACATCAAATTTGTTGTTCAAAAAGTTCATGGAAACATTGGACACATGACATGGAGCAGAGTCCTGGATCCACATGAATTTGATTCCTGATGGGTAAGAGGTTGCCAGCCAGGGCATCACGACCTTCCTTAGAAGCTCCACATACCCAGCAGCATTGAGCCTGAATTTGGGAGGGAAGACATGGGCTGGCATCACCTTTCCGTCGCTGCTGATGAGGCCAAAGACTATAATCTTGGCAGGATTCTTTGTCTTCATGATGAGAGGCACAACGGTTCTGTTCTTGGCAAGCCATCGGTTGTTCTGGGGTTGTACGCGCCATCCACCGTGAAGATTGACTCATCTGAGAAAAGTCTGACCGTCCTTGGATTGACCTTGCAGATTCTGCGCAACTTCTTGCCCCTCTCAAGCCTGGTGGCCTTCATCTTCTCGGTAAGAAGGTGGCGTCTGCCTCTGACGTAGGAGGTCAAGTTCAGGTCCTCCTTGACGGCCCTGGCCACAGTCCTCTTGCTCACGGACCGCCTGGCTGCGTGGGCCGATATGGACACAGCTGGGTTGGCCTTGATGGACCTCCTCAGGCCCGCCAAGAACCTGGGGGTACGCTTTTTTGCCCTGTGTGGGCCGCAGGGGGCGTGGCCTGTCCCCCGGCCAGACTGCAGCCTCTTCACGACCTCGTAGACGGTGGCCCTGGGGTACTTGGTTGACTTGATGATGGCTCTGGCGTCGTTGCCGGCCACGAGCAATTCAGCAATCACTTTACGCTTTTGTTCCTGGAGCTTCATATTTCCGGATTTAAACAAAAAAAATAAACAAACCTTCAAAACCGGTTTTTGGTCAAACCAGAAAAAACGCGGGAAATAAAAATATTCCTCTTGCTTCATGAGATATACGTCATTCAAGTTTTGTCTGGATACTTCTGCCCCTCCCCGTATAGTAGAAGCACATCTAGAAGCATGGAAGAAGCATAAAAGAAGCACATTACGCGCAGTTGAAATAACTAGATACACTAAGATAGATATTGGCATTCGTAGGCTAACACACGGTGCCGATGATTCACGCTGGTGATTGGTCAAGAGCATTCAGTTGAACATCCAGCTAATTCTAACGAAGTTCAACAACAAACCAGAGTACTTCTGCTTTGTTGATTTTGTAGTGATCTGACCTGGTGCTGGGGTTGCCAATTTTCTTAAGTGAAATCATATTCTCCACTGTCTACCAGCCTTCATAAACAGGTTTTTTTCTTTAAGAAGCGACAAAAGGCAAGGCATCCCTGACTATCGTGACTTCTGAGCAGGGTTGCAAATCAACCTCAAATTCGTGTTTGCTCATATACCAGAGCAAAGCACCCATTCTCTAAGAGGTAACCCTACCCTGCCAGCTCCCGTGAAAAAACTTGCGCAAGCCGAGATTTCACATCACTGAGATTTTGTTGTCAATCACCGGATCATGTGAATTAATCGGCCCCTGTTTAAACTCCACACTAGTTGAAATTCACTTTTTGCATATCGGGTTAATACCTTAGACACATTTCCAGCAGACTTGAGGATTTTCAATAACCAAACTGCCCTATCAGATGAGCGAAATAGTTTAGATGTGTTTCTTAGAAGAAAAGGTTCCTTTAATCATGAACTTCGGCTTCCCGCATGATGAATGACGTCACAGACAGTCCGTGCCGGGTCAGGCAATCATAGATTTGAATGCCAATCTCTGCCTTATAGTATTTCTAGAAATAACCATGCTCGATCAAGTTTCGCTACATAAGCTACGATTGAAAAACGCAGCTGCTTTTGAAAAACACAGCTTATGTATGTAGCGAAACTTGATGGAGCATTGCTGTAGCCATAGAACTTCTTCATATCCCGTGACCCCAACAATTTTTCCTCATAATTGCACTTACACACTTTGATTTCACGTTTCAGGGCTGTTTTCATTTTCTTGAACTCATCGAGACTCTTGAGATCATTTGTAGTCATGTAGAGTTTCCATAGTCTGGATTTGCGTCTGATTACAAAAGTTTTGAAATGGTTTAATTTTTTCTCTCTTAATATCATTCAAACCATCTTGGGCATTTTTGAGGATTGCCAAAGAGTTCGATAGTGACAATCCGTCTTCTTCCACTTGAGTAATTGAAGAAGAGAGGAAGCTCAGGTGTGCGTGGATGAAGGCGAGGTTTGCCTTGAGGCTTGGTCTTTTTGAGCATGGCCTGTGCTTCCTTAATCGCTTGGGCACTGTCACTTACAGGGTTAGGCAGAATTAATGAAACATGGATATTATGAAATAACTCTTTACCAACAAAGTCAATAGGAAAGGATTGTTCTAAGAATTTGGTTCGCATACAAGATACTTTAATATAATGGAATATCATTTGTCATGTAACCCTCTGAGCAGAACCACCGCCCCGAACGTATTGATATCTATGTTACAACTTGCACGCACCTATTCCTCCTCTTGGTTTTCATCCCATGTTGCTTCAACTATAACCGAAAGTGGTCCTTGTTACCCTTCTTGGCTTTTTCAAGATCTAACCACAAGTAATGGGGACAAATTTTAGTCTTTAGCCAACTTGTTCATGGATCAAGCAGGATTTCAATAAATCTTACACGTAGTGGCCTTGACCAACGTGGGAGTCCTTACCCTCTTTTTGCCACCTTGTCCAGGGTTCCATGACAATATTCCTGTATCCTGTTATGGTTTTAAACCTTTCATTTGAAATTATGGCTCACGCCAAGGGCCTCAATCATGATCTTGAATCGAATGTTTCACTAATTCTGCCTAACCCTGTACAAACGCTTCAACAACGTTGGTAATGTTGTCGAAGTGTTGAGCGTAGAATGAGGCTGCGTCAATCCGCGTTCCCCGGGTCAAAACTGGCTCGGGGGGTAACGGCAGATTGAGACAGCCTTCTCTTTTGGCAGTAGGGTGGCAAAAAAAGTCTCCTAGACTTCCGAAAAACCATTTTCATTGACACAATTAGCCTGTTTACGTCTGGAAACATCTCGGAGGCAAGATTGCAAACTCTATAACAAGGAAAAGAAGTACTATTTTTTAAGAAAGCTCATTAAAAAACCTTTTGTTTCATTCGTCTAATTGCAAATAAAGGTCCTCATACCATTACTTTTTGGCCAATTGTTTACTAGTGGAGGGCATGAGCCGTGCATGTGACATGGAGCAGGTGGGAAAAAAGACCTGGAGATCTTCCCCACAAATAATCATGTAAGGGGCGGCGTCACTTAGGAGAGTGTGAAGTCTGTCCCCATCAAATTCAGGATTCAATTTCCGAAGAGAATCACTAACAAGCCTTGAGAATAAAACACCCAATCTGGTTTGCCATAGTGGCTGTAAAATTAAAACTCAAAATACCTGGCCATTGTGGCAGCATCAGCCCTTTCTAAAAAGGCTACATTGATATGGTGTTTTTTTTGAAATTCTTGGCTAGTCAGTTTCCCCACAAGTACGTTGGCCGCCTCTCGGTTTAAGGCATCCCTGGTGCAGTCTAGTCTGTAGTAACCCATAGGAGCCGTTTCTTCAAGTCCTCTTTGATCCATTAAATGTTTTTAATAGCATTTGGGCAAATGTTTGGCCCTTAACATGGGTTCACGGGGTAGTGTGATGCCAGATATAGTCTCAAGAACGTCGCAAAGAACAGGAATCATCATTTTCTTTAAAGGAATTTGGCTGCAAAAAATCCCTTGCAAAGTTCTCCTCCAAGTAACTCGGCTCTAGAATTAATTAATTATTATGGTCTTGAAACATTGGCAAAAGCTGCTTTTTTAGCGCTTTACTTTGTTTTCTTGGCTTTTTCCTTGGGTAAAATGTCCCCTAACAAAGCTTGAGAGGCAGCTCTTTTCTTCTTCAAATCCATTTTCTTCTGATGCCGACTGGTCTTGGCGAGTTGGCGGAAAAGCTCTCTCTGGGATGGCGAAAAAGTTGAGTCGCAATACTTGCAGAAACATGCGTTTGAAGACTTCAAGGAGACGTAGACATACGGAAATTGGTGCCTCTCATTAACTTCCTTCAGATGCCTCAGCTTTGTGGCCATTTTCTGGCTGGGCACACTTGAAGAAGCACATTGTATCGGAAAAGGATGGACAAAATTAGTGCAAGGGGTCACGGGTAGTTATTTCCAGAAATTTTTAATTTCAATGGCATTCCACTTTCAGTGGTACCTCACCATTGGCTTAAGTCTTCGGAAGAAGAAAATGCAAAAATTAGTGAGGCCTTACATTATTACCTTTCAGTGTAACAGTGCTGATGTTTGTAATTAACTGATCCTTGGCCAATTTCTTGACTTGAGTTAAATATGATTTATGAGTATCATTACCACCTCATAAAAAGGGACAAAGATATTCAAGGCACAGCATGTTCAATTAGTTTGTGAAAGTGACTTTTACATCCTGTATCTACTGGTGATTAATTTGGATCAGTTTGGTGCGTCCGAGACACGTCCTCATTGATCATATGCTATTGTGTGCCAGCCTGAATATCATTCTGCAAATGACTTTTTTCTTGCAAGAAGTCCCACATGTCAATATTGCAATCACAAAATGACCGTTGAGACGACAGTGTTAAGCTGACAAGGTCAGGCGTGCAGTGCTCCAGAAGAAACAAAACCTATTCCGAGTTTGGAACAAATTTACTAGTGGTAAAAACCGATCCTGATAAAATATTGGTGCTTGTGACCAACTTGGAGGTATTCAATAACCTCTGAATTGACGCCTCCAGTGTTTTTCGAGGCCGAATCCCATTTGCCATCTCGATCTTCAAAAAGACATCGGTCAGCAGACGAGCTCCCTTCCTACGAATTCTCAGCAGCAAAAATCTAGTTGCTATTGACAAATGAAAAACAGCTTACACAATTTTGAGGTTTATCAGCTGTAAGCTGTGAACATCTTTTTCTTGTTTTGATTTCCATAGAGTGACCGCACATCATGCGTTGAAATCTGCCTCCTCTCGATGGTAGATCAAGACGAGCTTGATGAAACAAGTTTTTTTTCAAGAGCCAAAACTCGAACCCTTAATCTTGGCAAGCTGCTTGAACAGTTTTTCTCTTTGTTTTGTGATTTAGGTTTTCGTGTTTGGGTTCAACGACTGGATATCGCAAGGAATCGTTAGCGATGGAGTGGAATCAGCCTTCCTCAACTAGCCTCTCCAAAATCCGTTTCAGTATGGAAATCGCCAACAATGCTGATGTCTCCACTTAACTCTCCTTAAGCACAATCCTACTTCCTCACGAAAACCAAGGCCAACATCGGATTCGTTTGCAATAAACGTCTTCGATACTCTCTATAAGTTTCTCAAGCCCTACCTTTCTGTGCCTCCATTTGACAACGATCTTCGGACGCCCCTGAACCCATTTTGTGTATGAATCCAAGCCCAGAGTGTTGGGGACCTAACGTTTCCGAATGTTATATACGGATAATTGATATTCTCTCCAGACAAGAGCTCAAAAACACGTTAGTGTCGACATGCCTTCAGAATAATGGTGGTCGCACACTTCGTCTATAACCTATCCAAGTTCCATAAGAGATTGGAAATGACGATTTTTAATTGGACCCATCCGCTCTATTACAATAACAAATATTGTTACCATCTCTTCGGCTTTTACATACCATATATAATGCTTGCTCTGCACATTTTCATTGCTTTTACACGTGTGTGGTCACGACGAGAGCTATAACTATTTGTCCAAATAGTGTCCTAGATGAAAGATATATCTTCATTTGAAATCCTGCGCGTAAAAATTGGTTTCCTTGCATTCACTATATCTTTCTTCTTTGCATTAGCTTTTCCATATTCTTATGATTTTTCTCCCTTCCTTTTATAGGAAAATACTCTATTTCACATAATTGAATTGTGGTCAGAGTGCCAGTAGACAAGCAAAGGACCAGAAGTCCACGTAGATAATGATTAATGAACTTTTGTAGTGAAAGTATATCTATCAATATGTTCAAGTTGAATTACACAAAATTTGTCGACGAGACCAATTTCCATTTAATTGGGACTTGGCGGCATTCTGGAGAACCGGTCATGTATAGTCGTATTTTTTTATTGCTTAATTTTGATGAAAGAACCGGAAACTGAAATCTTTCATGAAGTGTTTTTATTTGGCCAAAGACGGATAGTTTTGATCGTGGAATTCAAAAATTCGGCTAGGTATTTTTGATCAGACTTGGAAAAGGTCAGTTCTTCATTTACACCCTCGAATGCGTGAGGACCAAGGTTGTTGAGAAGCAATTCCTTCTACGACGTTTGCACTATGCTTGTTTGCTTCCTTCCTTCCAGAGGAGTTTTGATTGCGTCAACCAACTCCCCTGTGCCAATCTCCGGCAAGTATCGATCCGCACGCGTCTTCTTCGTATGGATGATGAAGATCACAATAAGCGACTCCGAGATCCAGTCGGGTTGATGAAAGTATGTTAAGAGATTGTCTTCAGAATCTTGAAGGAAGTTCTTCGCAAATTTGGGCCCGGACAAGAAGGGGTGGGTGGATCAGCGAGATAATTTGAGCGCCTCGCCGCCTTCACCTTGTTTGTGTACCCTAAGTACTCTGAAAGATTACCCACGTCCGTCTAAGTAGCCCTGTCCTTCTTCAGCGCTCGCTCGTCACTTTCAAGTCTTAAAGGTCACTTGGTCCATCCATGACCGACCCACTCCTTGTCATAACCACCCACCCACCCTTTGAGGTTATCCAGGATCATCCTTGGGTGGTCTTACTTGGCACGGATGAAGGCAGCTGATATCATGAATCGCCTCAAGAGAATCAGTGTTCCTTTCTCTTGTTTGTCAGTAGGTCAAATCTATTCTTTGCCACAGGAATGCTCAGCTGATTCACTCGGTTTTCACATGCGCACGAACTTTTCTTGGCCTCACTGTCGACGAGTGTAGTTGCAAAAGGGGAACGAGTGAAGGAAAGTATACGTGTCGTGTGTACTTGCGCCTCGCAACTATACTTGGGTTGACGTTGGATGACAAGTACACTCGCTCGAAGGGCTTTCGTTCTTAAATCGGTATGTTAGCGCGAAACTCGAAGCGAGTATACACAACTATACTTGCAACTATACTTTCGTGTTTGAAATAACTACACTAACATCCGGGCTACTATTATCGATGAACTTAAGGCCTTAGCTCCAGGGGAATCCATCGCCATGTCTGACGCCCAATTGCAGCTCCTTTGTGCTCAGCGCAATCTCCAAAATCGGTTATAACTATCAAATGAAATTAAAGCAAGTCCGTCAATACTAAATACTCTGTTAAAACTCGGCCCGTTTGCCGAGAACAAACTAATGTTCGTCCTTTACGAACCTGTTAGATCCTGTGACTAACTTTGCTTTCACTAATTCGTTGCAGAAACGATTACTCACAATCGAGAGTTCGTGAGAGAGCATACCCGGAACTTCAAAAGTTCATCGTTTCCAACTCAAAGAGTTGGATGGCACAACAGTCTTATGACTAGAGATGTCGCATTGGCGCAAAATGTTTTTTTACACTTTTCACAATTTTTTTGCACTTTTTGCCATTTTTGGACTAAAATTCCAAAAGTACTTGAAATGCTCATTTTTGAACTTATTTTTTGAACATAATTTTTTTAAATCTGAAGTCAGAGATTCAATTTTCTTGAATTTCTCTGTTGTGCTTGACATCTACAAACATTCACATA
>JAAGOF010000250.1:7567-57297 GCA_010645155.1 Tigriopus japonicus | reverse complement strand
CCCTGCTACCGGATACAGACAAGGGAACAACAAGGAGCAAACCAAAAAGCTCCTGTCCTCCTCACCAAGGTAACAAGTTTAAGCTGACAAATTTGAAATACACACTTCCTTCTCCGGTTGGCATTAGATCGCGTGAAGTCACCTCAACCACATGAGTTCTGAGTAAGTTATTTCTCTTAACGATTTTGGACTCCGGTATATTATTACATTCTTAGCTAAACTCAGACATATACTATCCCTATCTGCTGCGTTTCAAACACAGGAGTTGTCACAAGTATAAACTCGAGGCCGGTTTATCTGATTTGATTTTCTCGCTTTTGAATGAGACATGCAGGGGGAGGTTTAAGTGATCTCTTCAAAAATCTTATCGCGGGCGGATGAAAAAAGAGAAAAGGCTTGTTCGTCAATGTAAGATTTTGGTCAGTGCAGGGGTTTTCGCGTTTTACAGACCGCCCTTATGACTTAGATGCTACAAAAAAATGTCGAATTGCCAGTTTGGACATTTTGACTCTCGGTTTTGTAAGAATTTGCAAAATTATTCTTTTGATTAAAAAATGGCAAGAACTTAAAAAAAGACCTTTGATATTGAAAAGAAACACGTACAAACCACGGCATTTTGTTTGGTACCTTGATGGTTTTGGAACTTTACAATACAAATCAGTGCTTATAACATCACTTACACTTGTACTTACCCAAAAAAAGTGTCCTTTTGTTGAGAATTTTCTCGTGCAAGAACGAGCAAAAACAGTGTGCATTTTTTTCCAAAAATCCTAACCAAAGGTGTTCAAACTTGCAATTCGACATTTTTCATGGCATCTAATTCACAAGGGCGGTCTCTAAATTGCGAAAACCCTTAAACTGCCCAAATTCTCACGAGCCACCCACTGTTGCCAAACAAGCCTTTTCTCTTCTTTCATCTGCCCGCGAAAAGATTTTTGAAGAGATCACTCAAACCTCCCCCTGCATCTCTTATTAGGTGCGACAACATGCGGCCTGCCGTTGTACGACCGTGTTGTTTGAGGTTGCGAGTCCAGTTTTCGTTTGGCTCTGCAAAACATCACACCACCCTGAGTTTGACATCTCAATATGGCTGCGGAATGTGTGAAAAAGCCATTTCAAATGACTCTAAGGTCAAGCAAGAGTAGAAAATGAGAAAGCAAATGGGAAAACAAACAGGAGTAGAAAATGAGAAAGGAAATGGGAAAACAAGCAGGAGTAGAAAATGAGAAAGGAAATGTGAAAACAAGCTGGAGTAGAAACTGAGAAAGGAAATGGGAAAACAAGCAGGAATAGAAAATGAGAAAGGAAATGGTAGTAGATCATTGGAAAACAAGCAAGACTGTATTTCAATTCCGTTTGTTTGACTTCCTCTTACCTAGTACATCAAGTAAATTGACGGGATTTTGGAAGCCTGATCAACTCAAAAAAATCAAATGTTGGACAATCAACAGAGAATTCTTTCAATTAGCACCTTAAATGGGAACAATCGTCATGCGCTATGCATTAGAGCTGTGCATCGGATCCGAAAGGTCCCCAAAATTCAATCCGAACTTGATTTCTTTAATCCGAATCTGAATCCGAATCCGACAGCTTCCATTCAATCCGAACGAATCCGAATCCGAAAATTTTTGCCTAATCCGAACAAATCCGAATCCGAAAACTTTTGCCTAATCCGAACGAATCCGAATCCGAAAATTTTTGCCTAATCCGAACGAATCCGAATCCGAAAATTTTTGCCTAATCCGAACGAATCCGAATCCGAAAATCTTCTGCCCAATCCGAACGAATCCGAATCCGAAAATTTGGCGGCAAGATCGTCAGGAATCAGTTATGCCACCTAAATATGGTTGTGAGAATTTTGAACAAAAATTTTGCCCCTTTTTATTGTCAAATATCTCGCCACCAAATTTAGGAGGTGAAATTTTTTGTCAAAAATCTCGCCACCAAATTTGGGAGGCGAAATCTTTGGTCACAAATTTCGCCTCCCAAATTTGGTGGCGAAATTTTTGGTCAAATATCTGGCCACCAAATTTGGTGGCGAATTTTTTGACTAAAAATTTCGCCTCCCAAATTTGGTGGCGTATTGGTGTACACTACATATTTATGAAGGGAAGAGGCAGAATCGAGCTTTGACGCATTCACAAGATTGACAAGCATTGCTACGTCATTCAGCAAAAATAATGGTAGCATGCCAATGAAGGTTTTTGAAGAGTACCCGTGTTTTCGTCACTTAGATGGAACTGCCTGTGCTTAAGTTGGAGTGCTTGGAGTGCCATCTCTTATCCTCAAAATGATCCCTTTGTCGCCTTTTCTTGACGTCAAGTTTGCCTTTAATGAGGACGTGAGGAAGCAACAATCAGGGCCATCTGGCGGTAAAAATAATTTTGGATGTTTCGGCGACATTTTTGGCGCCACACTATGGTCGCACACTACAAATTTTCTTGCCATAAATAAAAACGTAAGCTTTTGTTCCATGGGACTTTTTTTCACAGTTGCGTGCATAGAAATAGTTTGTAATAACAGATTTTGACAGATTTTCTCACGAAAAACTTTAACGCCGAAATTAATTATGGAAGATCGAATTTTTGAAAAATCATATCATGTATTTTTCTTGATTTCTGATCCACGGAAACACTCTAAGACGTTGAACAGGCATTGAATTTGTGGTCCAAAATTTAAAATGGAACATGGGAAAAGAAAAGATAGGCAAAATAACGAGCAAAACTCAAATATGGTATTGGTTGATCAAGCTTCTCGGGTAATAGCGAGTTTATTATGGGCGATCGAATTTTGGAAAAATCATATTATGTATTTTTCTTGATTTCTAATGCATGAAAACACTCTCAGACGACAAACAGACATTGAATTTGTGGTCCAAAACTTAAAATGGAACATGGGAACAGAAAAGATAGGCAAAATAACGAGCAAAAATCAAATATGGTATTGGTTGATCAAGCTACTCGGGTAATAGCGAGTTTATTATGGGTGATCGAATTTTGGAAAAATCATATCATGTTTTTTTCTTGATTTCTAATGCATGAAAACACTCTCAGACGACAAACAGACATTGAATTTGTGGTCCAAAACTTAAAATGGACATGGGAACAGAAAAGATAGGCAAAATAACGAGCAAACTAATAGCTATTTCTATTACGAGAGAAACATTCTCCCAGGGGCTGAGAAAGGAGAGAAGAGGATAGAAAGTTGGTTGAGGGCACCTCTGAACCATTGGTCAACCAGATTCTCTTCCGATTGAGTTGTTGCTAGTTGGGGAAGGAGGTGCAGGCGCCAGGGGTGGAGGTGTAGGAGTGGCCTGCTCCTCTTCCTCGCTCCACCGACATCTCTGGCACTAGCCCACCTGACCTAGGTAGCACCAGCTCAAGAGGAAAGAAATCTGGTTGGCCAGTGGTTCAGTGTTGCCAAAAAACAACTGTCTCTCCAAATCAAGACTTTCTCAGGCCCAGGTAGAATTTTCCCAAGTGATAGATGCAGTTTTCCGTCAAGTAACATGAATTTCCCACGTACTTTTGATAACATGGTTCTTATTTTATAGCTACTTACAATTGCAAGAAAACTTCAAAATGCCAAAGGGCACAGGAAATGCTACCTGCTTCTTGATATTGATGTTTCTTGGCTAAATAGATACCCATTAAGCAAAAAAGAAACTCTATCCAATAAAAACATGGCCAAATAGTTGTGATCTGTACATCTTTCTCCATTTGTGATCAATTTGAATTTCAGGTGGCATTTTTGGCACTTGTTAGTTCATGAAATCTGGCAAAGTTAAAACTAACTCATCACAAAGATTTCGTACTTCTGGAAATCACCTAATGGCTTTGGGTAGCAAACGTGTAGGTTCCTATCCACATTTTAATCTTCCTCTGGTTGCAACTAGGTTGAAAGGATTGCCATTTTTGAGCAAAAGCAAAGCTACTTTGGTTTGAAACGAAGGAAAACATGTATTTGAGTGACTTTAATGCAAACTTTTGGCGTTCCTGAAAAAGGTTCAATGTGGTGAACACAACTTAGAGAAACCAGGCAAGGTATCCTATTATAGTGTTATGATGAAGGCAATAGCTTCTGGAAGTGTGATTAACCTTACTTATGAACAAATGCAAGTGGCAGCATATTCATATTGGAAAACAGTGTATGAGAGAACTTTAGTGTTGGGAGTTGCCTGGATGTCCAAGGGATAAAAGGTAGGTCAAGAATTGGAATTAGGTTCTTCTGAAAACATATGACAAAGAGAAAACTTAAAAGTTAGGACCCATAGTTTTTCATGCTTGATCTAACACATGGTTTGGAATCACAATACTTCAATTTAGAAAAAGACTTAAGTTTTTTTATGTTTTTCCCAAATTTGGTGGCGAGATTTTTGACAATAAAAAGGGGTGAAATTTTTGTTCAAAATTCTCACAACCATATTTAGGTGGCATAACTGATTCCTGATAATCTGCCACCAATATTGGGTGACGAATTGTTATCTTTCTTGTGAAAACCGTATGGGTAAATTACCTATGTTGACCAAATTTTGAAAGTCACATTTTGTCACCAAATTTGGTGGCGAGATTTTTGACCAAAGATTTCGCCTCCCAAATTTGGTGGCGATTTTTTTGACAAAAAATTTCGCCTCCCAAATTTGGTGGCAAGGTTTTTGATCACAAATTTCGCCTCCCAAATTTGGTGGCAAGATTTATGATCACAAATTTCGCCCCCCAAATTTGGTGGCAAAATTTTTGATCACAAATTTCGCCTCCCAAACTTGGTGGCCAGATTTTTGATCAAACATTTCGCCTCCCAAATTTAGTGGCGAAATTTTTGATCACAAATTTCGCCTCCTAAATTTGATGGCGAGATTTTTGACAAAAAATTTCGCCTCACAAAATTGGGGGCGAAATTTTCGTTCAAAATTTTTAAAACCATATTTTGGTGGCATAACTGATTCCTGAAAATCTTGCCACCAATATTTGGTGACGAATTGTCTTTCATTTGAAAACCGTATAAGTAAATTACCTATAACAATTTCACCTTTCAATTTTGTTGGCGAGATTTTTAATAAAAAAAGTCGCCTCCCAAATTTGGTGGCCAGATTTTTTAACAACAAGTTCACCTCCCAATTTTGGTGGCGAGATTTTTAATCAAAAATTTCGCCTCCAAAATCGGGGACGAAATTTTTGTTCAAAATTCTCAACCATATTTTGGTGGCATGACAGATTCCTGAAAATCTTGCAACCAATATTGGGTTACGAATTGTTATCTTTCTTGTGAAAACCGTATAGGTAAATTACCTATGTTGACCAAATTTTGAAGGTCACATCTTGTCACCAAATTTGGTGGCAAGGTTTTCGGTCACAAATTTCGCCTCCCAAATTTGGTGGCGAAATTTTTGGTCACAAATTTCGCCCCCCAAATTTAGTGGCAAGATTTATGATCACAAATTTCGTCACCCAATATTAGTGGCAAGATCTTCAGGGATCAGTTATGCCACCAAAATATGGTTGTGAGAATTTTGAACGAAAATTTCGCCCCCAATTTTGGGAGGCGAAATTTGTGATCAAAAATTTCGCCACTAAATTTGGGAGGCGAAATTTGTGACCAAAAATCTTGCCACCAAATTTGGTAGGCGAAATTTTTTGTCAAAAATCTCGCCACCAAATAAGGGAGGCGAAATTTTTTGTCAAAAATCTCGCCACTAAATAAGAGAGGCGAAATTTTTGGTCCTAAGCTAAAAAAGCCTAACTTTTAAGTTTTCTCTTTGTCATATGTTTTCAGAAGAACCTAATTCCAATTCTTGACCTACCTTTTATCCCTTGGACATCCAGGCAACTCCCAACACTAAAGTTCTCTCATACACTGTTTTCCAATATGAATATGCTGCCACTTGCATTTGTTCATAAGTAAGGTTAATCACACTTCCAGAAGCTATTGCCTTCATCATAACACTATAATAGGATACCTTGCCTGGTTTCTCTAAGTTGTGTTCACCACATTGAACCTTTTTCAGGAACGCCAAAAGTTTGCATTAAAGTCACTCAAATACATGTTTTCCTTCGTTTCAAACCAAAGTAGCTTTGCTTTTGCTCAAAAATGGCAATCCTTTCAACCTAGTTGCAACCAGAGGAAGATTAAAATGTGGATAGGAACCTACACGTTTGCTACCCAAAGCCATTAGGTGATTTCCAGAAGTACGAAATCTTTGTGATGAGTTAGTTTTAACTTTGCCAGATTTCATGAACTAACAAGTGCCAAAAATGCCACCTGAAATTCAAATTGATCACAAATGGAGAAAGATGTACAGATCACAACTATTTGGCCATGTTTTTATTGGATAGAGTTTCTTTTTTGCTTAATGGGTATCTATTTAGCCAAGAAACATCAATATCAAGAAGCAGGTAGCATTTCCTGTGCCCTTTGGCATTTTGAAGTTTTCTTGCAATTGTAAGTAGCTATAAAATAAGAACCATGTTATCAAAAGTACGTGGGAAATTCATGTTACTTGACGGAAAACTGCATCTATCACTTGGGAAAATTCTACCTGGGCCTGAGAAAGTCTTGATTTGGAGAGACAGTTGTTTTTTGGCAACACTGAACCACTGGCCAACCAGATTTCTTTCCTCTTGAGCTGGTGCTACCTAGGTCAGGTGGGCTAGTGCCAGAGATGTCGGTGGAGCGAGGAAGAGGAGCAGGCCACTCCTACACCTCCACCCCTGGCGCCTGCACCTCCTTCCCCAACTAGCAACAACTCAATCGGAAGAGAATCTGGTTGACCAATGGTTCAGAGGTGCCCTCAACCAACTTTCTATCCTCTTCTCTCCTTTCTCAGCCCCTGGGAGAATGTTTCTCTCGTAATAGAAATAGCTATTAGTTTGCTCGTTATTTTGCCTATCTTTTCTGTTCCCATGTCCATTTTAAGTTTTGGACCACAAATTCAATGTCTGTTTGTCGTCTGAGAGTGTTTTCATGCATTAGAAATCAAGAAAAAAACATGATATGATTTTTCCAAAATTCGATCACCCATAATAAACTCGCTATTACCCGAGTAGCTTGATCAACCAATACCATATTTGATTTTTGCTCGTTATTTTGCCTATCTTTTCTGTTCCCATGTTCCATTTTAAGTTTTGGACCACAAATTCAATGTCTGTTTGTCGTCTGAGAGTGTTTTCATGCATTAGAAATCAAGAAAAATACATAATATGATTTTTCCAAAATTCGATCGCCCATAATAAACTCGCTATTACCCGAGAAGCTTGATCAACCAATACCATATTTGAGTTTTGCTCGTTATTTTGCCTATCTTTTCTTTTCCCATGTTCCATTTTAAATTTTGGACCACAAATTCAATGCCTGTTCAACGTCTTAGAGTGTTTCCGTGGATCAGAAATCAAGAAAAATACATGATATGATTTTTCAAAAATTCGATCTTCCATAATTAATTTCGGCGTTAAAGTTTTTCGTGAGAAAATCTGTCAAAATCTGTTATTACAAACTATTTCTATGCACGCAACTGTGAAAAAAAGTCCCATGGAACAAAAGCTTACGTTTTTATTTATGGCAAGAAAATTTGTAGTGTGCGACCATAGTGTGGCGCCAAAAATGTCGCCGAAACATCCAAAATTATTTTTACCGCCAGATGGCCCTGATTGTTGCTTCCTCACGTCCTCATTAAAGGCAAACTTGACGTCAAGAAAAGGCGACAAAGGGATCATTTTGAGGATAAGAGATGGCACTCCAAGCACTCCAACTTAAGCACAGGCAGTTCCATCTAAGTGACGAAAACACGGGTACTCTTCAAAAACCTTCATTGGCATGCTACCATTATTTTTGCTGAATGACGTAGCAATGCTTGTCAATCTTGTGAATGCGTCAAAGCTCGATTCTGCCTCTTCCCTTCATAAATATGTAGTGTACTGTACACCAAATAGATGCACTCCCTACGAATTGCTTACCTCGCCCAACTTAATTTGCGCCTTCGGCAATGAGGTGCCTCCATTGCACGCATTGATTCCATTGGCTGTCAATTTTGCAATTTCATTCACTTGACTCGGGAGCGTCAATGAACTGCTCTCTGTTTCAACCCTGATTGTAATGTTGCCTAATCATTGAACTATGCACTTCAATGGATCGCGAGGAAGACGAGTTACCTAACGAAGAGCGGCTTCAAAAGTGAATGGAGTTGAAAATAACGAGTCTGCGGCATCAGGTTGGATCTCGAGCGGCTCAAAAATTCGACCTCAACACCTTGTGCAAGATTGGTAAGGGCAAGTTGAAAATATCTCATAATAAAAGTACAGCCCCTTACAAATCTATCAAGGACATGGAGCAGTCGGTGAGAAGTCTTTGAAGCTTTAATTTATAGTAATTGACATATTTGTAACTGAAATCTATAATATACGTAATTGATTGGGTGGCAAGTCAGCGATTTAGTCAGAGTGGTCGTGTCTCAAGGGTGGAAACAAAGAAAGATGGGAGTTGTCCTCAAGATTGGATGCGGAAAGAAAGGCCTCGTAATTCGCCCTCCTTCCATGCGTCAACGCCGGAGTATTAAGTGCAACTTTTAGCTGAGATGGTTCAGAGGCCCCATCTTCCGAAGGCAGAGCCCGACTCATTCGATGGATTGGATTTGACGTTGTTCACGTCCTTCCTTCAAGCTTTCGATAGACAAATTAGTTGCAATACACGATCAGCGGCCGATCTTATGTATATATTACCTCGAAAAGTATGCTCGAGGAGATCCGAGAGACCTTGTTAGGAGTTGTTTGCACATACCTTAATATGCCCTGAAGATGGATACGTTGAGGAAGTTGATACCAGAAGCTTGCTAATCAAAGAATATGGAAACGAATTTCAAGTAGCTTCGGCATATCTTCAGAAAATAGATCACTAACCACCTATCAAGTCAGTGACGGCCCCGCCCTGAAAAGATGCGCCATTTTTCTTTGTGGATAACAAAATAATCTCCAAACTCAGAGAAGGTATGAAAAGTATCTGATACTGTATGTACGTATGTTTTCAAAAACATTCATGGGCTCTGTCCTAACCCAGGATTTGAGATCAGTTGTAGCGAACGTAAAGGTTTTCCATGCGCTCTGAGTGCACCTCCAAATCTTAAAGAAACTAGGCTAGTACGAACTAGAGCACTATGATAACATAGTGCTCTATTACAAACAATGAAGTCCTCCTCTCTTCTTTTTCGGGCTCCTTCATTGTTCAACTTGTTGCCTACTTGTCTTCGTCGGGAATATGTAGGAGCTGATCCTCTAACAGCATTTAAGGCAGGATTGGACAAATTTTTAAACACTATTCCTCCTGACCAACCGGCTATAGAAGGGTTGTATAGATCTGCCAACAGTAACTCATTGGTAGATCAAATTTCACATAAACATTAATTATAGAAACTATATTAATGATTAACTCTCTTTATAGGGAATCCCATTCCTTGTAGTGGTACTAAAAAAATCCGTGAATTCGCGAAAGATATGAACTAGTTCGGACTGATACATGTGAGATTTTATTTAGGCAGAGTTGGTGAAACATGAATATTGTGAAATAACTCTTTACCAGCAACGTCAATAGGAAAGCATTTTTGTAAGAAGTTGTTCCGCATACAACATGCTTTAACAGAATGGAATATTATTTATCACGCCCTCCTTTGACCCAAACCACCGCTCTAAACGTCTTGATATCAATGTTACAACTTGAAAGCACTTAATCCCCCTCTTGGGTATCATCCCATCCTGCTTCAACAACAACCAAAGTGGTCCATGTCGCCCTTGTTGGCCTTTTTACGATCCAACCAACAGTTATGAGGATATATTTTAGTCTTCGGCCATCTTGTTCATGGATCAAGCATAATTTCATGTGAATCATTTGAAATTGTGTCTCACACAAAGGGTCTTAATCATGATCTTAAATCTAATGTTTCACTATTTCTGCTTAACCATGTACTTCTCCCGAAATTGGAAAGAGTTAGGAATTACGTCGAATCGAGGAATTGCCCCCAATGTTTTATATCTTTCAGATTGGTGGATCCCGGTCTCGGGCATCAGATGTATAATCAAAACGAATTAAAAAAGAGCCTAGTTTCTGTTGTTGCAGAGTTCTTCTTGAGACGTGGCATCAAATTGGTCAAACTCGAGCAGCTCTGCATGAGGAATATTCGCTAAGTTTACTTGAATACATATTTAAACCAACCACTCAGCCCGGGCGTAATCTAATCATCCGGCCTCTTCAAGTCCCTGAATGGTTGACTACTCTTGAATAATCACACATTCATTGAGGAGATCTCTTTTGAGTTCTCAGTCGACTACCATTTGATAGTTAACCCTTCAATTCACAATGATTTGACAGATCAACTTAAAAGGCTGGCATATTACACCCTCACACACATTCTCATCCGTGAATGTATTCATGGTGCATTATGAACTTAGAGCTGTGTACAACACAGTATGACCAGGAATTGATGGTGCTTCGGGAAAAGTGGCTTTTTTAGTTTGAAAGCCAAGGAGAGACAACATATTTTCGAAATGTATCATCGAGTTCGTGCTCTTTCTAATGTTTCTGTTACCAGGCAAACAATATTGAGCAATGTGTGAAATCTTGGCTCTGAATACATATGACAAAGAAACACTCTTAGTTGGACCTTTGTTGCAGTTTTGCGTATGTACCAAAAGCTGTAACTCTCAACCATGCAGATTTAAGATAGCGTAACATGACATCAAATCAAATAAAGACGTCAATCGCAATAAAAATGATTGAATGTGGTATTTTAAAGTGTATTACGGATGCAGATAATTATGATTAGGCAGTCCTATCAGCATCTGTTTAAAGGCAACCCTGCAAATCATTTTCTTCTACCTGGAAAGCATAACTTAATTATAGATGATATACTGTTGGAGTTGATGCATTGTCCGTCCTTGATAAAAATGTATATTTGACATAAAATTACTTTTTGAAGTGCTTGGTTCCTTTGTATATGTAGAATCTTAACACGTTAACAGAGACAGGGACTTCAAGCCACAGATATGATGTTTGTTAAAATTACAGTGAGGTCCCAACAACTCTTTTGAGCTCTTTACCTTTTATGTCTTATTCTTCAGACAAAACAAAACATGATGCACCATCTATTCCTGGACATCCTGTACTTCTTAAATCCATGAAGATGACAATCCGTTGAAAACCGATAAAAGGGTCCGTTATCACGACACAAACAAGGCTCAAAGGACAATAAATTATGTGAATTATGTAGAAGAAAAAAGAGAAACGCAGAGATCCTAAAAGATTCTTAAACTTACGAATATGCACTTCATCAATGGTTTGGCTCCCTTCAATTAGAGACTGGGTCTTGACAAAACAGACTTTCAAATTTGTCCGTGAACGAACGTCCAGAGAAGTGTATTCTAGTGAAAGAGGCTTCTGTATAGCGGCCTGTTGAACGGCTTAGAACAACAACAGCTAGGCCAGGCGAGTGGGTTGAATAAATGCTGAATGAATGGTCGACTAATCTGGGATTCATGCCTTTGGTGATGCCTGATCAAGAGGACTTTTATCATGCAAAGCTCTTTGTTGTTAGCTCTTCCTGGATTTTCAGTCTCAAGTTATTAGTGGGGGCATTTGATATGTGAAATATCTTCAGAGGGGAAGTTCAGGCTCAAAAACCTTTTGTTCGCCACGATTGTTCTTTGAACTGATTCATCATGGGGCCAATTATTAGGCGATGTTCTGTTTTTTTGTGGATTTCAGTCGTCCATACTTGTGCCAAGAAAAGATGAAGTAACAGAGTTCTTTGTTGTGTGTACGTTTTCTTAGGATCTCAGCCTCAAGTCATCGACCATAAGAAAATGAAATCATATGGATATTTCTCTATAATTTTGTATCTCTTGACTGCCACAATTGGTCAGAAATACTCGCAAAATTTCCGATTTCAGTTGCACCTACCAAGATCGCCGGAAGGCAGGTGTCCTTAACCATAAAGGTATCAATCACACTTCCTTGTGTCCAATGATTAGAAAACAGATCTCAACATTATTGTGCTAGCTAAATGAAAGGGTCGTCAATTTGCCCCAATAGAATTAAGGACCATGACCAAGCATCACAGTTATTGCGGGAGACAGACGGAGTAACGAATACCTTTCGGGACTTTGCGTCGTTACAATTACAAGCAATTTTGAACAGGAGTGGCACTACCGATTTTTCGAATCTGTTTGTTAAGAGCTTCGTGTAATTATTTGGACGAAAGCTTAGAATAGAAGAATCTAGAAAATAATAGCGTCAACTGTGCATCTTCAGAGCAACATCACTTCAGCTTGATCTTCCAATATATTGAAACCTTGTCTTGGAAAAAAAGCCTCAAGGATAATATTTTGACCAAACTATGACTTTGCCTTTTCCCAGTCAACTCATTTATTATGTGTACACTTACCACAGTGCAGTGGGTACACAATATTGAGTTTGGATGTCCTCTATTGACTCAAGCTGTTTTGATAAGAGCCACTTTGGTGGGTTGCCCTTGGCGCGTCTGATGCAAACTGGGATCAAGTACTGTAGCATGTGTGCCTTCCTTTCCATGTCTCATTTTCAGTCAACCGAGTATGCAGTTTTTACGATATGGACATTCCCAAAAAATTCCTTTACTGTGATTTGATATCAAGATTGGAACTACCTTTTTTGATTTTGAAAATTGAGCACATTTTATCTACAACATTGCTAAAAATGCTGAAACGATGGTGATGATGATGTTAAGTATCAGTTTTGACTTGACTATGAGGCTGTTTCTCCAAAGTTTGATGGTCTTACTTTTGCCATGCTTTTGCAGACCCCAAGAACTTTTGTTGGTAACAAATATTAATCAGTATTCACGTGGATATTTTGGTATGTTCATAAAGTGAGACGAAATATCAATCAGAGCTACGATTGAACATGCCAACGATGTTGTCCATGTCCATGTTGTTAAAAAACTTACGATCGAGGCAACTGTTTGAATTCGCAATCTCATGACGAAGGTCTGAAATACTACTCCTTATGAGCTGCTCGTCAAGTTGTTTTAGACTTCTTGGACGTTTGGAAGATCTCTTCATTGACCAGAGTATGTTACTTGTCAAGCAGTTTGATTGTTTTCTTCAAATTCCGAAAAGAGCGAATAAAAGGCGAAGGGGATTGAATCTCGTGTATCATTGTGTATTGATCTTGATTAAAATCCGAGCGATTCAAGTGCCCTTAAAGCTAGCCACCCAAGACAACTCCCTCCCTCTTGCATTTGCTAAATCCCGTCTCATTCTGGAGCCATCATTCCACGTTTGATTCGTTTTAATGGCGGGAGGTGGGCAGATTTAGATTTGATCCTCCCTGATGATTGAAAGTCAAGCAGATTTGAGATGCAATTTACAGAGAGCGGGAATGGAGTGACGCATTCAAAAACCACTGACAACGGAGAAAAACACACTTGAGCTTTACTTGAGCCCAATGAGGATGAGGATGAGCTAGCATTGCACCACGAAAGATGGCAAATGCGACGGTGTCCAATTCAGGTAAATAGCCATGGTTAGTGAGTAGTCTCATCTCATGTGCCAGAGGAGGTCTTAGCCAGGTGATGATGCGTCAATGACCCGACTCTTCACTGGTCATGAAACCGACCACAAAAGAAGTACGTTTACAATGTGCGCAACTAATCTATGACTTATCTGAAACCCTCTCTTTCTCTTCTCTAATGTGCATTAGCCAAAGGGACTTTCCGTCTCAGATTCAACAAGTCACAACTCTGCGACTGCCTGGAAACGAGCCCCATTGCATCCAAGTCAACGGGGTCGTAGACAAGTTACGCATTTCGGGTGAGTGGACTCTAAGACGATAAGAAGTACAACTACCAAGATGTGTTTGAGCTGTGGATGCTGTGGCGGAATGAAGGATCCGCTCAGCGGTCAAACCAGGCATTAACCAGCAACAAGGAAGCAGGTAGCGTGCTCGAACTCCATGTGAGACTCACTCTTGGGGTCGTACGCATTTAAGGCCTACCAACGTCAACGTGTTGCACAGCGTGTACGCACCAAAGGATCTACGCATCCTGCTAAGATTATGACGACAAGCATGATTGAAACATGGACTGACGAGCGGCTTGCGCCCTTCTTTAATGCATGTACGGTAGATATGGATGGATGGGTGGTTAGATGGATGGATGGATGGGGGTACGAGAGCTCTTTTGGTTGCCTCTTCACTACAACGAGATAGCGTGCGTATTTGATTCACGGAGAACCTCCAACCAACCGATAATGAGGACGAGGACGAGGACGCTGCCGATGATGATTGTGATGCCTTCTCCCTCTCTTGGCCGATGCTCGGAGGCACTTTGCATCGAGCGAGCAACAAGCCAGTTCGTTCTCTCTCAGTTAGCTTTGCGACGTGATCGTGTGAGAACGTTCAGCGTCGTTGGAGACACACATGATTATTATTCTCCGTCAAAGCAGCACACCAACAACCAACTCCCAGGAGTACAATAACATCTCGAGTCGATGCGTGAGTGCTCTTTTTCCCCATCGAAACGGACAGCCCCACTCGAACAATTAATACCCGTTAAAGCACCCGTCACAGAGTGGTTCATCCTCACAGGAATAACCAGCTGAAATCAACACGGAGACTACCAACTATCATGAATAGCATACAGGAAACCCCCACCATGGTCACCCCGACACACGCCAAGAAACCGGTTCAGCGAGGGAACACCTCGGGTTTGATCGGATTGTGGAACAGTCGGGTCATTCCCGGAGAAGATAGCCTTTCCGACGATCTCGGAAGTGAATCTGTGGACCGGAATAACTCGGATCTGCTCCAGATTCGGGAGCGAGCCATGCGTCGAATCAGTGTGCGAGATCCGCCCTCACCCGCCTCCCTTGAGGCCAATAGACGCAAGCCATACATGCCACAAACACTGAGTGCCCCAAAATCAACTGGACCGTCCTCGTCCATGTTGGGTGACTCACTTCGGGTGGATCCGAACTTGAAGACCAGAAAGACCAGTGAGTTGGTGCGACCCACGTTTTCCATCTTGAAGGACATTTCCGAGGAGAGAGGCCTATTTGCGGGTGGGATCCTCCATGAGCGACCCCATTCGGCTGCACGTGAAAAGGTTTTACCCACAGTGATCATTGAGAATAAGGCTCTCACGGATGATTCCATCCAAAGAGCCAACACGCCTCGTCGAGGATCTGGAGCGGGTTTGGGACGATCCAAAAGTGTCAAGATCAACCGAGTCAAGTTCGGCCTCATGCTCGATGCCACTGAAGGTAGGATAAAGTTTTAGGACGTCCTCAAGCATTACCGGTTCAGTGAGCGGAAGCCCTTAATTTATGATCATGGCTTGTCTCTTGGTACAAACATCCTAAATGCATTTTTGTGATGGTTGGTAGTCATTCCAAGAGCAAAGACATTACTAAGAGCATCAACAATTCGGTAAATGACGAGGTGAACCCAGGGGATGAGAGTCGGTCGATACATGAACGATTAAGATAAGTAAGCAGACCCAAATCCTGTTGAATATCTGAATTGGGCTCACTTCAAAGCAATCAGGATAGAGATGTCCAATTTGAATTGAGAACACTCTGCCCATGCCAAAAAAGGGGTTCTCCCTAATCTTTCTTCCACTGAAGGTGCCACCGCCAACCGACCAATTGAGTCTTTCAATTCTACCACGGTGTATGTGTGTGTGTGAATGCCATGTAAATACAGTAGACCAAAATCAGCTTTTTAAAACTCCTCCAGTCATTTCCACTTGCAAAGCATCCCATTGAGGTATGTCACTCACATTTAGAATTGAAACCCTTCATGAGATTTGCATTGAACCAACTGGGTGACGTATGATGTTCACTGCAAACAGTATATATGGCGGTTGTTCATATTGACAAAAAGGGTCGTCGTGGTCGAGGTAAGTTGGTGGATGACTGACAAAGTAGGTTTTGGCAGATACCTCGCCAAATGGAAGGCAGTCAATCAAGAACAGAAAAAGGTTGAAAATGAATAATAGGACTTCTAATAATAGCAACAATAACACGTTTGAGAAGAGGGGGAAAAACTTGCTCCCACATCATCCAAGAAGTGGTTTGCAGCATCAGTGCTGCTGCCCAAGGATCAACTCGTCTTGCTTGCTGACAAAAATCTAAACGGGCTTCAAAAGAGGAGGAAAGGGTCAAGACCATTTCAATTCAACGAGGCAGTCGTAAAACCCAGCCATTAAAACTTGACGCCCAATTTGGACGCGACAAGGAGATGAAAGAGTGTTGGGTTCGAACAATTATTGGCCCATTAATTCAATGCGATTCAGGATGGATAATCCATCCCAAACATCTTCATTCCATGGCACTTTAAATCCGGCCAAAAAGATTTCAGACCCACTGTGTTGTTTCCTCATCCGCAAAATGGTGTCTGAAGTCTGGACATTTTGATGGATGACTGTCATCCCATCAAATCGCATTTCCCGTACCACCCATCAAGCAAACTCATCAAACGATTACTACTGCACGGAAGGCCAGCATTTAAATTGCCATTCGAATACAATCAGAGGGCTTCCAAAGACGAAAAATAAGCGAGTGGAATTGAAATCGCGCGTCGAAGTCACTTAAATTTGCCATATGTTGACAAGGAAAACTTATGCATTGAGGAAACTTGTCAACCGAGACAGATTTAAAATCTTGAATCCAACCCCTCAAAACTTTGGCTCGTTCCATTAGTCTACTAGAAATGTGGAGATGCGTTGCATTTCCCTTTGCACCTAAAGAGACCTTCCTTAGCCTAATTTCGTCAGAAAATGCACTTGAACTGTCTAGGTCATACATTTGAAACTTAACAAGGACTTTTTCTTCCTTTTTCCCTCCATCAATTTGAACTCGCGACAAAGATAACTTTAAAGTTGTGTGTCCAACACTAAGTTGTCTTCTACGTAGAAACCAGGACACGCTCAAGATTAAGCGATCAAACTAATTTGGCAATGAAATCAGGAAACCAGTCAGCCATTCTCACACTAGGCTTGCCAACTCCAAACAAGGTCGGTCACATTGCACCGTGGCATGGTTATTTTATGACCAAATCACATCTCACATCAATTCAAACCATGTCGTTCAAGGGCTATGTCCAATCAGGTTGAGCATGATGGGAACTCAATTCGACTGGGTTTGGCCCACGAGTGGATTGTTACATATCATGAACATCCACTATGCATCTACGTGTACCACATTGTGATTGCTCGTTCGCATGTTTGCACCTAAACAGTAACAAGTGAGAGCTTAACTACAGACCGTGAAAACTACTCCAAACAAACAATTCTATACGTATGTCAGAGAGCTAAACCTTTCCGTAACCCTGTCGCATTTACCTAGTATCGTTTGAAAACTATTCTCATTCCCTCAGAAAGATGAATTAACATCTGCAGTTCCATATCCGGAACCTCAAGCCGTCTATGTCAAAATGCTCAAACTCGAGTAATAATGTTTTTTGGCCCGTGATATATAACAATTGCCGGCGGAAAAGAGACATTTCGCCGAGATTGCTGAAGTGAGGTCGTTGTTGATTAGTGCGAGAACTTTGTTAATAGAGACCTCAGACAAATTGATGTGCTAGATCAGGGGTTCTTAAAAGATTTTGAGCCAAGGTCCCCTTAGCCCTTCCTGAGAAGCCCGGGGACCATTTCACCCTAAAAATTAATTAATTTTAGCATAAATTGAGATATTATCATGCAACTCCATGCTTTTTTCGCCAAAAAAAAAAATCTAAATTTTCAGGAAGTTTACTCCTGTAATTTAATAACTAAGAATTCGAATTCAAAAAAGCTACTTTTCATGGAAAATTGCTGCCTTAGCAAGGGCAGGCAAAGGAACAGTCTGTCCCAAAAAAGGAGTATTATACTTGAGAACATGAAACTACCGACATTGCCAAGATTATGGTATTGACATCCTACAAACTTCCTCTTGGAGCACACGATTCTTTCACAATATGCTTCTTGAATTTGAAAAACAATAAAATTGTTTTAGAGCATAGTTAAGAAGTACCGATTTGTATCAAAATTCAAAGTAATTTATGAACACTTTATTTTGACAAGGTGATCCTTTTATGTAAATTTTCAAAACAAATCCTTCAGGACCCCCTTGGAGGATCTCAGGGCCCCCTTTGGAGCCCCCGGCCCCCAGTTTAAGAACCACTGTGGTAGATAAAAATGTGCCGAAGTATAAAGTTGACTCTTATTTTCACAAGTATTAGTTGCTTCACTAAATGTATTCCCATCAGAAAGGAGTGACGTGGTTTCTGAGTCAAATTTGACAAAAAATGAGTAAAATTTTGCACCACGCTTATCAACTCATAGGGTAGAGTCTCGTCCAGAAAGGAAAGAAAAACCCTTTGCATGCAGATTTTAAGGACTTAAATTTGATCCTCACTGCAAAAAAGGGCATTTTGAATTTGCCTTTTTATGGACAGTCACAGGTCATACATACTAAGTTTGCCATCCTGAATTAGTTTGACGATGATCAGACTATAGAAAGTTTTAGATACCGATTGTGTTCATAGGTATTCTGTCAAGATTCTATTAAAAATGTTTTTTCACCATACATTTTCCGTGTATCCTTTTACTGTTGGTCCCTTAATCTCTGAGAGATCAAACTTAGAGGAAGATTGATGATATTTCCGCCTCCTTCATTTTCTGTCTAGAACTAGGAATACCTTACAATTCTTTTCGACCTTAAAACCTCCATTGTCTTCCATGTCAAATGATGAGAATCTCAACGCGTAGCTTTTTCACCCCTTTTTGCAAGTTTAGTGTGTTCACATTGAAGAGGAATACTTGCAGAACATCGCTCATGGAGACCATGTCGAAGAATGTCATATGGTATTGCAAGTTTTAAAATCTGAAATATTACAAAATGCAGAGAAGAAAGGATTACAATTCAGGGTTAGGCCACCGGCCAAGTGTGGGCCCAAGGGTGGTCTTTGGTGAGCGGAGGAGCTATGGGGAAAGTCCAAAATAGTGGTCCCGCTAGACAACCATGGCACTGTTCTCGTGGGCCCAAAGCTTGTGGGCCCCTTAACCTACCAACGTCTGTTTGGTAAGCCCCTGACAATATGAAATCAAATTTGGTGGGCCTTGACCCAATAGTGATTCCTGAACCCTGGATTACATGCACTTGCCTCTCAGTAGTCCCTACAAATTTACTATTTCGGGAATACAATTTGGGGATGCTCAGTCTGCGAAAATCGATTGTTAAGCCCTCATCTTGAACCTGCCTCACCCATTTGGGCTCCAATGAGTTCGAAGATGTTTCACTAGGAACATCACCGGAATAAGAGAGCTATCGTATTGGTAGAGACTCCAGAAATTAGGACTTTATGGTACACAGAGAAGGTATGAAAAGTATCTGATACTGTATGTTTTCAAGAGCATTCATGGGCTCTGTCCTAACCCAGGATTTGAGATCAGTTGTAGCAATCGTAGAGGTTTTACGTGCGTTCTGAGAGCACCTCCAAATCCAAGGGAATCGAGGCTAGTTCGAACAATGGAGTCCTCCTCTCTTCTTTATCGGGCTCCTTCATTGTTCAATTTGTTGCCCATCAGTCTTCGTCGGGAATATGTAGGAGCTGATCCTCTAACAGCATTTAAGGCACGATTGGAGAAATTTTTAAATACTATTCCTGATCTACCCGCTATTCAAGAGTTGTAGATCTGCCAACAGAACGTAACTCGTTGGTGGACCAAATTTTTTTTTTTAAATTCTATGCAGTGACATGAGTGATTAACTTCTTTACAAGGAATCGCATTCCTTTGAAGCGGTACTAAAAATCCACAACCAACCCAAAAATACATCATTGAACTAATAATGAAAAGTCAAGAGTTGTACATGCAAAGAAGACTACCTGACATTTTTCACAACTACTTTTTGAGGATCCTGCCACACGTAATCTATGCACAAAATTCAATAAAAAAATGTTTTTAGCCTTTCATCGCCATTTTTGTCCCAACACTTTACGAGTTGTTCCATGATTTCAAATGCAGCGATTTTCTGGTTCTTCTTCATGCTTTGAGGTGATACTCCTCATCCATTGAAGAAGTGACTGAAAGGAAGGGACTTAAGAGCGTAATGGTAGCCAGAAACCATTAGAAAAAAGAGCTTTGGGGAAAGTAGCAACACAAGACAAGCCCTGTCTTGTCTTGGATTCCATAACGACGTCTGTAATTTCAAGTTCAATGTCACAGCAAATTCTCATTCTTTGACTTTTCTGTAGGGCTATTAGCTTCATTTCAAATCATGAACACGAGATTGGCATCTCCAAACAGATGGGTCAGTAGATGCAGTTTGTTTATTGTTATAATTTTGGCAAGTTGCTAATTAAGTTCTGGCGCATCATTTCATCTAAGTTGTTGGATAAGTTTGGAATCAATGGAACCATTGATATTATTCCGAATGTCTTTTAAGGCACCTTGAAAAATATAACACGAACTTCTACACAACAACTCAAATCAATTTCCTTGACCGTTCTTACCACTAGTGTGTTTTAATCAACGGTTCAGTATGAGCATTAGGATGCAATTTACGTACAAGATACTAAAGACCGGAAATGTTTTATGAAGAATTCTGTCAAAAGAAATAAAGTTCAATTTGAATGTCGAAACCATTCCAATTTGAAATGTAGGGAACACTTGGACGGCTGGTTTGATTTTCATCACTCCAATCTTTGACCCTATCGATGACGCTAGTCGTCCGCTGTACTGTACATTTGTCCTTGAGGATTTGGAGTGCTGACAGATTACGGAGATTGTTGAGATAATGGAAATCCAATGCCAATAGAATTGACATTATTTTGAGCACCATTATTTGACGAGGCCTGACAGACACGCCAGCAATGATGACGTGCATGAATCCAAAGATGATGATGATGATGGTAGTGGTGGCGGTGGTGGCGATAATCTTGCACCCTGAGAACGGAACGAACGCCGTTGGCCTGTCTGTTCTTGGACGGATCATTTTTAGCCTTCACCCAGGATTGACAGACGGATCTGATGAAGGAAAAGTCTGAAAGGTCATCACACTGAGCACTCGCTGATATCTTCCTCCTTGAATGGATTACCACCATTCTGACACGTTCCCCGTAATGGACCATTGTTTCCCCTCTCGTTGAAATTGCCTGATTCGGACTCGACGAGACTTTAATGGGCGATGGTAATGGCATTTCTTTCACGCTCAAATTCTCATGAGCTTCCTTCTGTAGCATAACCTCAAAATGTTGGTAAATCGATGTGAAGCAAGGCTCCAGCTGGAGCACATTTGGCTAAAAAACGACATGCCACCCAAAAAATAAGGACGGGAACCCAATCGAAAAATCATTAATCTCTGACAACGAGGAAGTAACCACTGCCAGTACATAATGCCCATCTAGCGTTCGTTCCATTTCCAAGTAGAAGCGGGAGTAATTTTTGAGGGAGAAAGATGGAGAGGGGAAAAATCAATCCTTGGTCAATGCATTCATTGCTCTGGCTTAAGGACCCAGAAACGACCGTTGTGGAAGCCCATTTGTCAAGCCATAATGATGAATAAATAACAAAAAAATATGGTGATGTGCTACGGCCATTGGCAAGGTTCAGCATTAAAAATTGTTTATTTTAGTCCATCCAAGTCTCCTATAGTCCTTATCCAAGGCGGTGTGACATATGAAAAATGGCCCTCGGTACCACAAACCTTTGGAAGTGGAGTCTTTTTCAATCACTGAATTGTCGATCGCCAGATACGCAGTCAGTCGGTGGTTTGTGAGTTGCGAATGAATGGATTTACGATACATGAATGAGTGGAAGAATAGATGGATGACCAAACACGATGGATTGGTACATGAGAGCGATGGAAACACGTGGTGATTAGTCTTCCTTTGATAAATGGCTCGATACAAAAAATGACCATCGCTATGACGAGACACGAATGGGATTTGAACATTTAGAATAGCTGCAATTTTGAGCGACTCCCTAATCACCGATTCCTGGTCGAACCAAGGAAGAAAGGCACCACGGAAATTGATCACTGATCATTAGGGCTGAATATTTTAGGTTAACTTTTTGGGCAAATTATGACATAATTAGGTTGCCCAAAACTACGTTTTAGGTTTTTTTTAGGTTGAATAGATTACACATTTTACAGTGGCTTTTCAGACCAAATTTTGCCTTTTATCTATTGTTTTTCAGCACTTTACTCTTGGCAAGAGTAAAAGTAGTTGAGCAGAGACAAAGGCAATGAAAATTTTATTTGGCAGTGGGGGAAAATGCCAATATAGAAAAGTTTGTGCCAGTGAAATTTGTTAAGCGGTAGATTATGGCAGAAAGTGGCAAAAATGCGACCAAGAAACCCAGATCAAAAATTGTCGACCCAAAAAAGGAGATCGGCAATTTTTGACCTAAAATGAGACCGAAAATTGTCGACCTAAACACGGAGATCGGAAATTTTTGACCTTAAAACGAGTTCAGAAATTTTTGACCTTAAAACGAGTTCAGAATTTTTTGACCTTAAAACGAGTTCAGAAATTTTTGACCTTAAAACGAGTTCAGAAATTTTTGACCTTAAAACGAGTTCTGAAACATTTTACCTTAAAACGAGTTCAGAAAATTTTGACCTTAAAACGAGTTCAGAAATTTTTGACCTAAAAACGAGTTTAAAAAATTTTCGACTTAAAAAAAGAAATTGAAAATTTGCGCCCTAAAAACGAGTGAAATGACTGAAAACGAGACGAGAGAAAAATATGACTTCAAAAAATGACAGTGAGCGCCCTTTATTGGCAGTATGTCGGCCTGAAACCACCTGATAAAGCTAATTCGGTATGTTGTTGAGATGAAAAACATTGTGGCTCCCACTCTTCTACTTTCTTCCTTTTTTTTGTTTTAAAGACACTGGGGTAATTTTTAAGTGGGCGTAGTCAAATGACTTTAGGGTGAGAAAAAAGTTAATTTTAGGTTGAAAACTTAGTTTTAGGTAAAAATTTCCTGAAAAATGCGAGAAAAAAGTTAATTTTAGGTTGGAAACTTATATTTAGGTAAAAATTGCCCAAAAAAGGCGTTTTAGGTTAAAACCTAGGTTTTTATGTAAAACCTAAAATATTCAGCCCTACTGATCATTATGGTAATGTGTAATATTAAAGTCTTTTTAGCCTTCCAACCTCCATCTCAAAAGCCCATAAAAGGTTGGATCTTTTAGGTGAGGCAATTTTCCAAGTTGATGTCAAAATATCAACTGTTATTTTGTTCACAAACTTAATAAAACCAATTCATAAATCCAAGACCATCTTGATTTTCTCTCTTTTTCGGTGACCAAGTAATGTATCTTGTTGAATTTTTGGTTCTCCATCGTAAGGACCAAATTGTCATTTATATACAAATACGCTTTGCATGACTTTTCCTTACGAAAATACAAATACATACATACATCTTTGGATCATTGAAAACTTTTCGTTTGTGAAGCCAACCTTGTAGATTTCAACCAAATTTTACGCCCTAACAAATAAGCCAGAATGGCCGCCCGGTTGATCGTGTCGTGTTTAGAGCAAAGCGTTCATGTCTCCCCAAACGGCATCTATTCTTGCTCGTTTGTTGGGAGCAATTTTTTTCCAGGAAATCGCATTCCTAGTTGCCGAAATAAGAAATTCGCAAAAGTTTGAATAAAATAAGGTAGAAGTCTTTGGGCTATTCAGCATGTCCGTCTCATTTTATACGATTTAAAATGCAAGAAAATGATGACCAACTCAACTTTGTCCTGTGTCGAGATTAAAGAGGTGCGAGTAGATGAAAAGTCCAAATAAGGTGTTGCTTTGTCACATGACTCTTTTGAACGAGGAATAACTTTTGGTATTTATTTATTCAAGCACCAGGATCAGCACATACAAAATTACTGCCCATAAACGACGTGCATTCTAAGAATCATCTCTGTCAAGTTAGACTAACCACAAAAAGAACATTCCAAGGTCGTTTTTTGCCATGACAAGGAGTTTAATGAGATTGCAACCCAATTGCCATCGACTTCCTCCTAGTCTACAAATGGCAAGACAGTGATTTGTTGTCCCTGGATATCGACGTCTCAACTCTGATTTCGTCTCAAAGGGGGGCTTGATGGTAAACTTTTGACCTGGGGACTCTTGGTCACCTATTGACCTTTCCAGTTTACGAAGCGGTGATACCGAATTAAATCAATGACCTGATCTACAAGTTCAAGTACTGATGGGATTGACAGGGGAATACAGCGGATGGATCCAATTGATAGATGCTTGGATCTTTGCATAGTTCGTATGAGGTGTGTGAGCTGATGCGTAAGCAGTCAGTCTAGATAGAGCAATACCCAACGTGAGACTGTTTCTTTAAAGAGCTGACACACCAGGGTTGGTTCATCTGAAGGAAATCCAAGGACATTTTTAAAGACACATGGTTCAATAGAATTGGTTTCATTTTTAAATTCTTGTGAATAAATTATGATTTTGAACGGAGAATCGAGTTTATGTAATTTAATAATTTCTCCTGAAACTGAGGATATTATTCCACTATTAACATCATTTATTTTTACATGAACACATTCCGAAGTAAAAAATGAGTATTGATCCTTTAGAGTTTAAAGCATCCCAAAGGAATGGTACAATACATTTGAAATTGGAGAAAAAAAACCAATGAAAATCAGGGCCAACCCTGATGATTGTACGTGTGTTGTACTCATACATATTAGGCCTCTTCATGGTTGATGCCTGATTGGCTTACGTATATTGGCTGAGAAGCAAAAATTATCTCATTCAGAATCTCAATCCAATCAGGCCAACCATTCATTTTCCTCGCTCAAGTCGGTAATTATGGCACTGTGCCCGAATAATGCACGCAATGCAATAGCAATTGATACAGGTCAGATTCGATTGTGCGTGCTTTGCTGCCTTTCGTATCCTGATTGCCTAATGCTCAAATGGGATTCTGCTGCCATGTAATAAAGTGTCCAATCCTCTTTGGGGCCCATATTTTATTACGGCGCTCAAAAAATATGAAGCGAGTTTTTGTTTGCTGCTGAAGTGGTGACCTTAAGAATCCGTAATAGTGGCCTCAGACAATTAGCAATTACGGCTTGTAAAACTGAGGCTTGGAATAGACACAAAAAATTGAATAGAGCCCTTGATGAGTCATCCAAACTCAGATAGCATGACGGGGCTTTGAGAACAGATTTGAAAAAAAAAATCAATTCCGAGGTTCATGAATGGGTCCGTCAATCGAGATTTCAACGCCAAAAGGAAGGAAGTCTTATCACATGGCAAATCAAGTACTCGAAGTGACCAAACGTAAATATAATACAATTCGCAGTAAAACGTATACACATCAATCATATAAGAATTAGGATTCGTTGAATGGTTTCAGTAAGCTTTGATGGTAAAACCAAAGTGCGAACGGTGGGGAGGAAATTGAAAAAAAAGTTGTTCCTTTAAAGATTCAAATGGCGAGTACATGTCGAAATTTTTGAGTCTTCAAACTAGCATCAATTAACGACAGGAATATATGTTTACTTTCAAATGCAATATGTTTGATCTGTGGCAAGGGATGGTACAAGCTTAGCAAGCAATGAATATTGACTTCAAGCATATTTTGAATGTACTTAGGCACCATTTGCCTAAAATAGCAAGCTAGCTGTCTGGTCATTACTTGCTAGTAAGAATAAATCGTTAAGCTTAAAATATTTAAACTTCAATTACATAAAAAGGCCAGAAAACAGTTAAAATCCTATGAACGTAGGATTCCAGACACGCGTATCTCCAAATACGAGACAAATAACTTAATATGAACTATAAGGTTTATAATCGATTCTCGTGAATTCCATTTAGATTACCTCTCTGCACTAGCTCTAGTTCCATTTTAACTTGGGCTGAGACTTTACAGTACCTGAATGGTCCACTTCGTGATCAAAAAACGAAGAAAATTGAGATGTTTTGAAGACCACACAAGCACAGAAGGCCTTTCAAAAATATCAAGCAAGCAAGTTGATCTTAGATTATCATCGTGAATGAAATAAAGCGCCAGAAGAAAAATGTGCTCACAAGATTGTAAAATACCACAATGGCAACCTAGTCCCCATGGAGTCGTAAAAACCGGTCGCCTTTTTGTCCATATCAAAGCATGATCATCCTACTCAGAGAGTGCCTTTCGTAAATGTTTTATATTTGAACGTACGAGAGATGTGGGATGCTTGTCATAAACGCGTCAAAAGTATACTTAACACACCATATAAACAGGATGACGGGTTTTGCAATGCCATTCATCGACGTGTTTCGCTAGCCGAAAACTATATTCGTTTAAAAACCTAGTCTGATTATGAAAATTTTGTAACTTAGCACTTTTTGTTTTTTGGTTTATTTTGGATGTTTTTCCTTCTGAACCACTGAAAGGTCAATTATGGTTGAATTACGCTTCCCAGAAGGGAGGAATGAATGAGTACTTTTTAAGTAGACCTTAGAATTTAATGCAAATGAAAAGCTTATTTCAAGTCCCTAAAATTTCTAATTGGAAGGTATGTCTGATAATCAAATCAAAAATTGAAATACAAATACAAATGCATTCCTAGTTCATTCATAGTTGTAGGTTCTGCGGTTGGCAGCTTCAACCTTGACTTGATGGAAAAGATCCTTAATCCTTTCATAAATTCGTGCAATTATCATATTTAGTGTTTGATGATATTTTGATTAGGACATCGCATTCCAAAAATGTTTTTTTTTTGCAACAAACCACATCTTTTCTTAAGTCTACTTTTAACTTGTTTTGCTTTTTTCCAACCGACTACATTTCCTTTGAACATGCGTCTCAAAAATACAAAATAAGTCTTCTCAAAATAAGTCTTCAAAATTTCACTTTCCATCCTATTTGCATGTGATTCACCGGCCTAATAATCACGAAAGACGCTTAGCCGTAATGGGATCTGTGAAATCAACTAAATGAGGACTCTAGCCATGATTTTCTAGTGGTGGTGATACTTATCGCAAAAGCCAGCCAATCCCAAGCTACATTCGTAATCGTGACATTTGAATTTGCCCAAGCCTCAACCAAGGATGAACGTACGAGACACGTTCCTCGGCAAATGTGGAGCGTCGTTTACTGTCCCGTTTACCCTTAAAACGTAGTACCTAGTACATCCGTGGCCAACCGGTGTAGTGTACGTTTTGTACGGGACTATATGATAATAGCGCGGATCAAAAGAGAGTGGGTACAAAATAGAGCCAATCAAAAAAGTGCCACTTCAAAATGGAGCCAAATCAAAATAGAGCCAAATCATAAGAGAGCGTGACATTTTAGAGCCAATCATAAAAGAGTGAATCTTTAAAATTTCTTTCAACTATGTTTTCCTTAGACTAGAGTGAACAATGTACCTTTTAATTATTTGAAAGGGCCTTTTTGAGGAAAATTGTTCCATAAGTGTAGAAAAATTTCCTCATGATGGTCATCTTCCATAAAAAGAATAGTGTCAACTGTCTCCATTATCTCATCAATGCCAATAGCCCCTTCATGCCCAAGGGCTTCAAAAAGAAAATGTGAAAAAATCAACTTCTGTTCATTAACACCTTGGGATTTTGAAACTGTAAATTGAAAAAATTTCAAAAATTGTACTTTTTCTGATAGTCTTACAACGTCTACGCTATGGCTGCCGACCCTATTTGTTGAAATTTTTCTAACATAAAAAGAAGCCTTGGTAAAAAAAGCTTTTCCTTGTCCTTTTGGGTCTTTTTGAACTGTTTCAACATTGTTAGCTAATGTATTTGATTTGTCTCTTACACATTTCTCCTCCAACGCTATTTTTGCTCTAATTCAATTGTCTCTCATTTAACCTGGCTCTAATTTGATTCACTCTCTTATGAAGCGGCTCTATTTTGAACCGGCACTATTTTGATTTGCTCTATTTTATACACACTCTCTTTTGATCCGCTCTAATTTCATAGGACCGCATTTTGTACAATGGAGCTCAAGACAAAGTGGCCACGTGCATACATAGGTTGTCCATTTTGTGGCACAATTTGCCATTCAAATCCAATTGTCGAATCGCACTCTCCGGAACGCAGAATGTCACCCAAGACGGCAACACAAAGAAATCCATCGAAACAGCAAGTTCTTTGTCGCTCATCATGGCACGCTTTCAGAATCTCACGTCAGATCACTATTGCAACCCAAATTTAGGCTATCTCTTCTGAAACTGTGTATGCTGTATAGCCGAGAAGCACGGAAATCATGGAGTGGGAGGCTAGCAATGAGAATTATGATTTCCAGCAGAAATGAGCCATTTGCGTTCTTCTGCAAATGAGACCTGGCTTGCATTGAGAAGAACACGTATTTCAAAATTCAGCCCAATCGAATGCCGGAGTAAAAAGTTATGCCTTCTCAAACTTATGTACTGAAGAGAGCATTGAATGAATGAACTCGCCCTTTTGTGGTAAAACGAAAAGGGCTAGTTTATTCATTCTGGGTAGGATTTGCACTGAACTTTTTTTTTGATTGTGGGTGCTAGGGTCGGAGGTTTGAGCCTCGCCCGGCCAGCGAAGCCAGCCATCACATTTTCCAAATCATTTCCGATAGGCAATCTCGTGTCCGGTATCAGATTGGTTCTCCGTCTGTGGGTGTGGATTAGCGTCTAAAAGTTTCCCTGAGAGAGGTTGGGGAGGAGAATCGAACCTGGGACCTCTCTCACTACAGGAAACTGCGCTTACCACGACACCACGTCTCTTCGTGTCTTTGAGTGAGCATAACTTTTGTCTCCGACGTTCGATTGAGCTGAAAATTGAAATACGTCTTTTTGTCAACATATGCAAGGTCTCATTTGCAAAACAATGTAATTGAATTGTTCTAACTGGAAATCATTATTCTCATTGCTAGCCTCCCACTCCATGATTCCAGTGCTTTTTGGTATAGCACATGATGTCTTATACTATGAAGCGATATGGCGGAACCCCCCCGCTAAGTATCAAGTAGAAATAATTGGTTATTTTCAATGTCATGGATTCACGACACCTTCAGCCTTTGAAAGGATTAAATTGATTTTTAACTTGCCTTGCAAATGCTTCTTCAAACGGCATTCTGCTTAACTCTTTGGTTAGGAGATCTACGCAAATAATGGGTAGTTGTTTCGGCTGGTTGGAATGTCCAAAAGAGATAAAACCCTAAGGGGTTGTTATGAAGCTATCATTGTCACGTGTTGACTGATTTACTGTACAGAAGTTTCAGAGTTACACACACACATTTTCTGCTCAGCGAAGAATACATTAGTACATGGGAATGCCATCAAAAGCTTTTCCGCTCGTCCAAGTTCAGGTTCTTAAAGCGACGGAATTTGAATGCAATGATCGATTCAACCGTGGGGCTGTCTTGCTTAAGTTTCGGACCCAATTGCCACGCGTGGCTTGAGGCACTTTCCCAAATTTGTGTGAAGTCAATTGACCTTCAGTACGTATTATTACTGCTTGTACTTCTACACTACAGTGGCAGGCACTTTGAGTCTAGGTTTGGCATGAGGAATTTTGACCTACCCAGATGGCCAAATGAGTGTGTACATATGCGTGTGTATCCACATTCTCTCCGTGTCTGTAGGCTGTAAATGTGAATGTTGGGAATGCTTTTTCTACTTCTTCTGGGCAATTGGCAAGAATGGTCCTTGGTCAAAGTGCGAATATCTTGTCTTGAAATCTTGGAATCCTTTGACGGACGCAAGCCGTTTGATCGGGCAAAAACTACCGGCCACGAAGATTGAATACCAAACTTAGACGAAGAGGAACACAACAACCTTAGACACTGGCAAAAATGATACTTGAGAGCTCTAATTCAACCGATTCCAACTGCTACCCCTTACACATCTCCACTGTTGATCTAACGTTAGATGCGACAACAACCTATGGGAAAGATTCCGCAATAAGCCTCATTTCGTGGAGCTAACAATGTTTGGCCCATCCACAAACCTCGGCCATTGAGAGGGCCCTTTCATCCTGCTTGAAGGGTGCCATTTAGCGCAGTGTCAGAACAATGTGAGCTTTGAGCAATAGACGACTACGTCTGTATTGTGCTAGTCGGATGACAATCATCGACGACATGGACGATGGTAATGATGATAATGCTGAGGAACGACACCGAGAAGCAGGACGACCCCAACGACGACGCAGAGGCATCACGGAGCGATTTGTCAAGGAATTTACCATAAGCTTCACCATGACAATTGCACGGAGATACTGCAGAATGAGCATTGCGTTCATCCTTCTTCTCCTACTCCTCATCACCATCATCATCATCATCATCGTAGAAGGATCGATGAGGCATGAATTGCCTGACTGGTGCACATGCTCTATGTGGTAAAGTAGCGTTGGTGTCTCTCTCTCTTTATGTGCGAAATTGTTTTATTTGAGGAGGATAATCCAGACAAAACTCTTCCGTATGTGGTGGTGAATAAGGAAAAGGCTTAACATTCTTTGTCCCGCACCAAAACCCACCGGGGACAACAAAGAAACAGCGCAAGTCCAAAGTCTGTATGCACCCCGTCCGTAAACGCATGCCGATGTGGAAATGGCTGGGATAGTCTCGAATTGCCCAGTCATCATTAGTCATGACTCTTTTTGTTCCTGTTTTCCGATCCCTTCTCAAGAGGGAAAAGTCGGGTGGATGGAATGCAAAACAAGCCAGGATCAAGAGACGAATGAAACTCGAGGAGGTTCATGGACTAAGTCACGAAAAACATCATAAAAAGCCTTCTTTCGCAGGTGCACTTTGCTTCGAGTGAGTTCAGCCTTCAGTCAACTATGTGGCGGTCTCTAAATACTTTGATAAGAAAAATGAGCATGCCTAAAGCCATGCCCATATAAGCACCTCTTCCATTCTCATCAGCCTTGCTCGCCCATGCTCTACTCAGAATCAGAACCTGTATCCGTACTGTACTGTACTCTGTACCTTGATAACCTCCCCTTTCGTCTCTGGCTGGCTTTTGCTTTTGCTGCGTGATCTTGGATCGGTTCCAAGTCGTTTTACGCTCTTGGGCATCTTGCCCTCATCTCAAATCAACACCTTGCCCGTAAACACATTTCTCTCGAATCAGAGTGTCAACAATTTGAATGAGGGCACAATGGGTGCGTTAAATTGATCGGAAGTCCATGCTTCTCCTTTGTTTGTGGCGTTGTAAGATGGTCAGATGATATTCGAATACTTCAAAACATGTTGTTTGATGTTGAACCACTGACCCAGATCCCAGGAGTCTCAAGAGTTGTTAGCCATCAGCTGTCATTGGAACATTGGACCGCACCTAAGGCCATTTGAACGCTCCTTTGTGACCATTTGCCTTGTGTTCCATGCGCCCAAATTTGGAACCGTCTCAAGCTTAGCTTTTCATTGAAAAGCTCTTTCTACACGATTCTCACCGGTCAAGGCTGTTTGTCACTCAATTTGGGTCGTTCTCTCACCGATAGGCCTAAGAAGTAGCTGGTCACTTGTCCTTTTTTGGCAAGATCACTCATCTGTTTTCACTTGAGGATTGTTTCTTGGCGAAAGTCCGCGACCCAACAGAGGTCTCTGTCGAGTTGATCAAGTCAGTAGGAGTTATTGAGAATATCGAGGAGATCAGCCCGAGACAAGAATACCGAACTCTGGGTACGATCAACTATCATGGAACAATAAAAAGGGCTGCACCAAAACACACGACGATCGATCCTCATTAACAGGTAGGTTGTTGCACAATGACGGGCTATTGGCTTCACTTGCGAGAGTGAAGGAGGAAACGTGTGAATTGGCATGCATATGACCACTCGAGTAAACTTGCCAGATTCCGATAAATTAGCCAAAGTCCTCGCCTCATGGTCAGCAGTGGGTCAAATGGCCAAATGGGCTTGAGTGCGTAAGAGTAATGGCGAGAAAAAAACCCCAGAGATTGGTCAAATTGCAAACTCTGTCCGCCTATTAGTCACTTTTAACAAGGGAAGGGCCCCTTGTGCAGTTGGGCAAGCAAATTTGCAAATTTATGTGACTTTTTCGCCACTCGTGAATTGTGATGGATAGCTCTTCAGTTTAAGTTCTCGCCGTTCGCGTCCTTGTCCAAAAATAATATTTTTCCATCAAAAAAAGTTTTTAGTCTCAGATACTCAAAATTTACTTTTTTTTTGATAATCTGGAACAACCAGGATGTTCTTGATCAATTGTCTCTTCTTCAATTGATATGCTTGAAAATCAAAGTTATTCTCGAAATTGGAACTTAAAGTTACGTTTGCGTGACATTTTTGATGTGATTCAAGATTGCGAACAACATAGATATTTTTTTCGTGAACCTATGGTATACCTATTTTGTGAAGTTCAGTTTTCATCTCGAAACAGTCTCAAGATTTTCACAAAATCTAGTTCAGGTGCCTTAGGTAATATTCCTGCCTTGATAATCAATTGTTTTAGCCATTTCACGAAACTTTTTCAAAATCGACCTATATTTTTGACATGGGGGAAAGCTGTTAATGAGACTATGTCCTATGACATTGTTGGAGCACCTGACCTCATTAGATGAGCTTGTTATGACTCACCTACAATTGGTGGAATTATCTTTGTACCTTATATTTCAAAAAATTGTAAGCTATTGGTAATCAATGTATCCGACCAAGAAAAAATAACCTATGAGTACCTTTGAAAAATGTGCACCTACTAGCTTCTTCCTTTTTTGTTCAAATGAATGTCTGTTAGTGTCAAGTAATCTTATTCCGCGACACCAGCCATACTCTCAACGAGCCTTTGTAAGCACCAATGAAGTTTCACGCATGTTCAGGTTCAAAATATAACATTAAAAAACACCAGTTCGTGTTTGGAAAACTAGAGATTTACGTACTTTAAAAGAACATACCCATAACCTTCGAAATTGTCTTCTCACGTCTCGAAAAGAAAGTTGAGAGTTAATGAACCTGCAGATAAAGTGAGATTTGGCGCTAAGCAAATCATGAATAGCCTAGTTTCATTGGCGTTCGTTGACAAGTGTAACATTATTTGTGATGCTTGACGTGTTTCTGCATTAAAAAAGAAAGCTGCCCACCTTCCCTATTCCTAGATCATCATCAACAACATCTTCATCATCCAGTCTTTTATGCCTTCATGCCTTCACCGTGCATTGAACCTCGCCACTTGACCCAACGATGAGCCATCATCTCTCATCTCAACCGACGTATTGGGAACGTCAAGCCCTCAAAGACCAAGTGATAGAGTTGGCCAAATTTCAGGATTGGCAGGGTGTCCTATCCTTTTACGATTCACATCCCGATTTTCATGAACCCTTGCTCGTTTGGATCCGTCCCACGTGGGACACCATGGAGTTCATCCGAAAGACCCTCGACGCTATCCAGATCCACTCGATTCTGAGTATCGGATGTGGGTGTGGCTTGTTTGAGTGGCTGCTCGGGTGTGCCACTCCTCTTCAAGTCACGGGATTAGAGGTGAATCAGAGCTGGTGGGACTCTCGTCATGCCACACCATCTTTGATCCCGTTGAGTTTCACTGAACCCGGTCAAGTGCCACATTTGCCTTCTGAGAGCGCCTTGCTCTTCTGCTACTTCAACAACCTCGAGTTCTTTCATCAGTATTTGAAGCACTACCGAGGCTCCTGTCTTATTCTCGTCGGACCGATTGATGGCCAACGACATTGCGCACCCGAACCCTTCGATTTGCCTCACGGAAATGAATCGGAGTGGGCTTTGCTCGCAAGCCACGAGATCAAGGCCAAGAACAGGGATGTGATTGCCATTTATCAACGAAGGCCAGACATGAGACAGAGCCAGGCATCTTGAGCACCGACGATAACGTCAACAAGATCGAATTGGAACAAGCAGTGCTGCGTTCGAAGGAAACATGGAAAAAAGTCATCGTGCAAACTCGGCGGAACGTCTCTTCATATTCACAATAAATGGACGGCAGATCATTTTCTGCCCTTCAAACAAGAAGCATTGAATAAAATATCAAGATTTGTTTTTCCTGTTTCCACGCATGCGTTCCCTGTATTTCAAGGTTGGCTTTCTTCAACGACGTCTCAAAGATTGTCTTCTTATTGAGGAACTCTTTTGTGGGGTTGAATTACATGATTTCCCTGATAGCATTGTCCGCAACTCGGCCTATTCAAGAGTATAAACCCAGTTCAAGCCCAAGACAGACATACGTAGAGAGACAAAGAGAAAGAAAAAGACTGGGCTTTACGAAACCCGATTGGCCCTACGTGGGCACAGTGTATTAAAGCGTAAAATCATGACACTAGAGAACCTACCTTACCTAAGTATCTACGTTTTTACTTGACCAAAGTGAACATTGAAATGATTAACAATTTTATATTGGTATTGTGCGCAAGCCAATTTGATATATGATTAATACAATGGTAAAATGGTTTCCAGATGACATGAGAAGATTTTAGGAGTTGTTTTCATGTTAATCAATGAATACGTCTTGCACTTTAATTTTCACTAAAACATTCATACATCGATAACAAGAGAAGAATTTCTATCTTTTTTACGAGGAATTATGTATTTTCCCCAAATTGAGTGCGTGCAGCCAATCATATTAGAGTGTTCCAACTCTCATTCTAAAAGACGTTTTCAAAAAAGGTTTTCAAAAAGGCAAAGTCTAGTTTGTAGCAATTACTGATTTTACAACTGAAATGCCAAGTACGAAGTAAAAGTTGCTCAAATAGGCCCGAGTGCTTTTTTGTAAACATTTTGTTAACTCCTTGTAGGTCAGGAAAAAAATATTTAATTTTTTAATTATTTAAAGATAAAACCATTTTCATTCTGGACATGAAATTATCTATTATAAAAAATTGGACTTTGTGATGATTGGCTCTGTTAGTCGGGCGAGACTCAACCAACAATACATAGGAAAATATATTGTAAAGATTATAATTTTTCAAATAAAATCAAAAAAAGTTTTTCGATTATTGTGCATCTCGCAAAAGATGCAACACGTCTTTTTTGGGTGGGCCTTTTGATTTGGCATTCTGACACAAAAAAATATCAAAAGAATATTTTGAATCTTTTATTTAAAACTTCGATAGTGCTCATCTTTGTCATGGCCAAATCTTGTTTCTTTTTCGATGAGACAAGTTCCCGAAATACCCACCAACGCTTCACACGCACCACGCAGTGACTGAAGATAGGTAATTGTGTCATCCTTGCCCCAGCTCATTTCATACTTTTGGGCATCATTCAATGTCACATTAATTCATTGGGCAGTTGTTGTCTGTTGTTGAAGTTACAAATGAGATTGAACACAACTTGAGTTTCTGACGTACTTTCATAGATCTCTACGGTACTGACTTGTTCGTTAAAATTTAGTCAAAACTTGCGTTGCAGAATTCTACTTACAATTGTTATTCTTTCACTTAGACTTGCAAAACAGCTCAACAGCTTAAAACTTTAACCAGTCTAGGGATTTTTGGGTTTCAAAAAAGCAAGGAGGAAAATTAAAGTGGCGAAGTAAAGCCTCTCGTCATTGATGTCGTTTCATGAAAGCCGAGATTGAGGCCGGGTCCAGAGCAGAATATTTCCATGGCCGTCACTTTTTTTGAACTGTCGAAGAAACTGCCGAAACTGACATTTGAAACAGAGAGATGTGTCAATGCTCTTGCAGGGATGACGTAAAAAGTGCTCCAAGAAAAGACGGAGCAAAACAAACATGATTGATTATCTTAGTTTTTCTCTCGTTGTTTTTTAGGTAAGCAATCGCTTCTACGTAGACGAGTGTTGGGGATTCCTCCAAACGGAGTCAATGCGAAGGTCGGAGCAACTATTTACTGTTGTAGGTCGTGCTTTTGTTTTCATGCCACTAATCCTTATTTAGATTAAAACCACGTGTTCACAAAAATGGTCCTAAACTTGGGCAAATTCGCTAAAAACCTTTTCGGAGCCAGTGAGTTTTTTGATCAAGATCCTCCACGCGAAATCCCAGGTTGGCCTTGAGTGAAGTGAGAAAATGTCATTGTGCGTGAATTTGGCCAAAAATGACTTTTTCTAATTGTTGTAAAAATCTGCAAGGCCAAAAGTCTGTGTCAGTACTAAGCTCGCGATTGATGAATTGATTGGGGTGCCTATCATAACTTATTCACCAATGAGTTACGTACTAATCACAGAAGTGTTTATAACAGCTCTCTCTATTCATTCGTTTTCTTTTTGTGAGCAAACTGTGCCAAATTCAAAGAAAAGTAAGTGTTCTTGGGCCGAGCTCAAGTTTTAAAAAAGAGGAAGGAAGGAAGGAAGGAGAAGGAGGAAGAAGACGCAGCGAAGGCCATCGACAAAGAAGAGCTTAAGGCAGACAAGGAGAGAAGGATGAACGACACGAGCCTTTGCCTCCTTGCCCACCTCTTCCTCCTCCACCTTCTCCTCCGCCTTCTCGTGTGGTATGGACGTACGTATATGTGTCTGTAGTACAAGTGCACACAAGGTAGTAGAATAAGTCACACCTTGTCAAGACCACAGGCGTGTCTGTGCCGTTGTCCGCACGTTCAATGTCGCTCTCGTCGAAGGGTGCATGTGTGTAAACGAGTCCAAAATCGTTTTTCTTGCGTGCAGTTTGGAAATTCATCCTCCCTTGGGATAGGAAGTCTCTCTCCACAACTCAATACTTATTGCAGATCATCAAAATCAACGGACAAGGAAGCCTGGATCTCAAACACGTAAAAAGATGTCAACCAACTTGGAGCGAAAACCTTCGCTCACTGCGGAGGAGCTTACACCCATTGTAATGAATCAACTCCAGAACACAAATAAGATGAAGGAGGAATCCCGTAGGCAAAGACTGAGCTCCCAGCGTCAAAGACAAATGGCCATGGACAGCTTAGCAAACCCGAAGAGCATGGATTCCGGATCGGAGTCCTGTGGAGAAGAATCGCGGAAACGCACAGCCCAAGCCTTCATGTCAGGGATCCAAAGTGCCATTAGTGCGTCCATTCCAGATTTGACTCAGGTCCCCTCAGGTGATAAGAGTGCCGGAGCGAACACACCCAATGAAGGCCTTTCCGATGAGCTTGTTTCGGAGGTGGAGTCCGTACTTTCCAAGCTGATGTCGTCAGTGAACAAAGGCGATCCCAATCTTGTTCCTCTCATAGCTAACCTTCAATCGAGTTTGAAGGCCACGCGTAAGACATCATCTCCCATGAATACGATGCAAAAGAAGGTCAAGATTCAAATGCCATATGATATGACTCCATCCAACAAAGAACCACTCTCGCCAAGGACTCCCACCACACCCAATTCGGCCCAAAAAGTGTGGACAAAGGATCCATTTGGCTCACTCCCGAAGCGACCTCAAATTTTGCAAGATGGGAACTTTGAGCCAGTGCATTCCAAGACCTTCGAACCCAATCCCATTTCCGAATTTGAGTCTGCATCAACTGGCCAAGGAGTCGATGCTGAGGCTCACGCAGCCTCCAAAATACCGTGGAAAATTAGAGCCGCACGCAAACGTCAAATGAAGCATCACACCACTGGCATGACCAAGGACGAGTTCGCGCAAATCCAACAATCGCTCAGGGAGTCAGCCGCTAAATGTAGGTGTTCAAAGAATTGGAGAAACTCCAAAAGATCGTCATTTGAGTCACATATTGTTAACCAACCCCTTTTGTACTTGCAGTGGCTCCCAAACCTGTGGAGTCCTATAACTTAACGCGAAACAAGTCTGAAGGGTCCATCCAACTGAAGGCGGCCCATCTAGGTCAGAACAAATTGAATGAACCGCCCTTGACGGGCTCGGTCGTCGACTCAAAAGTACCTGTCGGCCAGTTGTCGCAAATGCCAGCCAGTTATCGCCAAATGGAAGGTAACCGGGCCTACACTGAGGCTTGTAAGGGCGTGGACAACATGTTCCCTCCGTCTGACCTCGGTTACGCTTCAGATGTCTGTGATTACAATGTGAGCAATTCCAAAGGGGACCATCCACCACCCCCCGTCAGGCCAAACTCGATGGCTGAAGACAAGACGAGGAGAACTCAGATTCAAGAAGATAATTCGTACCTTCAACAAAAACGGCCACTCTCCATGGTAAGTCTGAAGCCACTCAATCCTTCCCTGGAAAGTGCCCTTTTTGACCGGCGCCAGAGGATCATCCAGCAACGAGCAAGTGTTTTCCAATCCAAAGCCAGCCAAGAGGAAATCAAGGAAATTCCGACGCTATCTGAGACAAAAGACTCTCAACTGACGTCTTGGAATGGGGTATACACATCATCATTAACAATCAATGTCGCTCTAACATGACCTTTCAAAGTCTTTAACGTGTGTGTAAGAGAGTGTGTTTTAAAACGTCTAACACCCCAAACGAGCAAAAATGAGTCGACCTCTGGCTGATATTGGTCCCATTTCAGAATCGGCAAGAGTCGTTCGACAACAGTCTGGCGGTTCCCGATCCACAAGCACACTTGACTCGCCAGAGCTCCACAGAAGAAGAGGGCAGTAGGTCAACCAAACTGTCGCGCAAGAACTCAAAGGCCTCGAGCTCGGGAGTCAAGGCCAAAATAGCACGGAGGAAGATGATGAAAAACGCCAATGCCATGGATGGGGCTCAAGGGACAATCTCCGACCCGGAAGGCAATAGTGAAACCAATGAAGGCGAAGATTCTGTTGAAGAGAAGCAAGACAATGAGCCTATCAATGAGAAACAGCAATTCACATTAAGTAATTTCACCCCCACTATGAGCAAGAAAAACTGGAGCTCTCGATTTTCTAATATCAAGAACTCGTTCGATAACTCTTCAGGTTTGAACGTCAGCCAGGATGAAAACTCCTTGAATAAGTCTCGATCACCTTCCGTTGGCCGCCAACAAGATTCCACTCAGTTAGACAATAGAGGACGCTCACGGACCAAGGAGAAACCGACGACAGTAATCATTAATACACGCAGTAGGAGCGCCCATAACCTGGAACATAAAGCAACATCTGAAAGGCATAATCCTACACCCGATGATCGCTCAAAGTCCATCAACCGGGATCGTGCTAAATCAAAAGAAGATAAGAACAAGTTGAACACCATCACTGCAAATAGCAATGGATCCACCACGTCTGTTCCCACAAACAAGGACAAAAACCACTCGGGCCGAGATTCGGTGGATTATCACCAATATTTGGAGATGATAGAACGATTCAGAGGAAACAATCCCAAGATTTACTCTCACCCGTTACAAAAGAACGCCCCAGCTAATACCAATACCAACGCCTTGATCGTTCGGCCGCAATATCAAATGACTCTTCCACCTGCCAAGTCCCCCGAGGTATCTCCATCCCGTGATGTTGCCGTTGATACCAAGACCAAAGCCGAGGTTATGGGCTTGATCAAAGCCCCTCCCAAAGACGTGGAACTGAACTCCAAAACCCACGATATGGATTATCAAGAATACATGAACATAGTCAATAAAGTTCGGGCCACGAAGGAGTTCACCAAGTTACGAACCGAACAGTTGCGCCTCTCCAGCATGTACGATCAAGAGCGGGACCGTCAACAGGAACTCAAGAGAGAGGAGGAGCGGCTCCACATGGAGCGTGCTAAAATTGAACTAGAAGAGAAAGAGGGCAAAGGCAAGGATGAGTCGTTCAAATCTGACCAATACATGGAACCCAAAACGTCTTTGGCCCAGGATGTGAATCGGGGGCATATGGACAAACAAAATATTGACGGCAACAATTCAATTAACGGTCGTGGTACCACGGAAGGCAGTGTAGTGTCCAACCACCAAGGCAAGGCCTTAAAACGCCAAACTAGTGCTGAAATGCGAAGGCTCGACGAAATTCACCGACAGCAATTGGAACAACAGAAGCAGCAAGAACTTAGGGAGCTCCAGGTCCGGGCAGAGCAAGAGAGGTTGGCTAAACTTAGAGAGGAACAGATTAAACAAGAAAAAGAGAGGGAAGAAATTCGACGGCTCGAATTTGAACGCCTCCAACAGATTCAGGAGGAACAAAGAAGGCTGGAGTACGAGCGCCGAAGGCATGAGGAGCAAATCAGGCAAGAACAACAGAGGCTGGAAGAACAACGAAGGAAGCACGAGCAACTGCAAGCAGAGCGAAATGCTCAATACAATCGGCAAAGGCTGGACATGGAAGCCCAAAATTTTGCCTCCATGGAAGATCATCATCGACTCATGCAAGACCGATTGAGAGAAATACCCGAGACCGCATTGCCGCCATCAAGCCTCTCTCCTGAGGAGGCCCTTATTAGGGAACGACTTCTCCAACAAGATCGACTTCGCGAGGAACACCGACGTGAAGAGGCACAAATCAGACAAGAGAAACTGAACCTAATTCATCAAGAGGAAATGCTCTTGGCACGTCAAGATGAGATGCTTCGTCAGATTGAGAGTGACCGAGAAACCCTGACCAAACAAGAGAATCTTATTCGATCTCGACAATATGAACGGCTCCAGCAAGTTCGCCAAGAGAAAGTACTTTTGGAAAAACAAGAGGAAATGTTGAAGATGCGAGAGCAACAACTCGTTCAAGAGCAACTGAGGGAAGAGAAGCTGAGGACAGAGCAGAGGATCCTTCGCGAACAAGAGGAGGCGATCCGGAAACGTCAAGAGGAAATCTCTAAAGAGCTAATGATGGGCGACTTGTCAGACACCGGATCAGAGAGCATTACCATTTGCCACCCCAGGGAAGGGCAAGTGTTCATGGGTAAAAAGCCTGTTCCATATCATCAACATGATATTTCCAATCAAATGGTTTCCGTTGTGCCAATGTCTACTTCATACCAACCTGGTGCCGCTTTTCCCTTGGACCAGAGGAAGTTAGCACCCGAGGAAGCCTCCGGAACTGAAGAGGATACCCTGGATGAAGACAATGAGGAGGAAGAGGGAGAGGAAGAAGAAGAAGAGGAGGAAGAAGACTACTACCAAACCCAAGTTGAGGTACAATCAAAGCATACCTCCGTACCCACCTCGGTCCGTACAATCGAGACCAAACTTGACAATCCCCCGTGGGCGCAAGTCACCCCATACCTTTCTTATTCAGAAAAACAAGGGCAAGAGGAAATAAGTGACATTTTCCAAGGTGCCAAGTACACTCAACCAGGCGTTGTGACTTCTCCCGAAAGTATGAGAGCCTCAACTACAATAATAACCACACCAGAGAGTAGTCTCCAGTCCCAAATTTCTCAAAACGACGCTGTTTCCATTTCATCTTCCAATCCAGGATCCCCTCCCCCTCCTGTGCCTCCGTTACCATTGGATCCATCCCGAATGCCACAATTCAACAGCTTTGTTCCAGTCCAACCTGAAGTACCTCCCCGAAATGAGTCCTTTGCCGCTACTGCAGGCTATTCCACCGAACAAGCACAGGCCGCTCAACAAGTGAACAACAATCCCTATCAAGCTCGCCGGAGTTTGGTCGAAGCTTCCATTGAAGAGTATCCTCCAAATGCATATTCACCAAAGATTGGTGGACCCGGGAGTGCTTTCAAGCCTTACGAAAGTACTGAGCCCCTTTTTGATCCTGGCAATGCCTTGAGTAAGAACCCTGTCAAGTCTTTGACTCAGAGAGACACAAACAATCCGCCATTGCACAGCAAAGTCAAAGAACTCAGAAAACCGTTTGCTCCACCATTCTCAACCACGGACACGGAGCCAGAAATGAAGGAATGTCACATGAACACGATCGATAAAAAGAAATTCAAGCAGAAATTGTCCAGTTACTCGACGAGCGAGACTGAAGAGGAGTTCCAAGCCTACTTGAAATCCCGATCGAAATGGCACGGGAAAGGGGGACACAAGAACTCTTGGGATCCTCTCCTTCTCGATAGCCCGCCTCAAATCACGCAAAAGCCCTTGGGAATAATTCCCAAACCTACTCCCCAAGCACCTGCTCCACATCACGAGCCGGTGGAACGAGGAACGCAAATAGTCCAAACTCCCATTTTCATTCAACCTTCAAACGAATCTCAAGTAAATCCTATTTACGAGCCACCAATCCATATCAGCAAGCCCCCAAACTCAATGAGCCGAACTGACGGCTTTGCCAACGGAAACGTCGAGAGGATCCAAAAATCATCTTCAATCATTGAAGTTCGGTCCAAAAATGATCCGCCTCCAATGAGTAAGGAAAGAAGCCCTGGTTCTCTTCCCCAAAGCATTGCCGACATGAATTCAAAGCTTGAAGAGAGCATTTCGTTAGGTGAACCTCCGGCATCTTCTTCCTCTATGATTCCATGGGCCAAGTCCAAAGAGCCGGGACCCAATACTCCCACCTCTTCGGTAAAGATCAAGCAAGAACGGTTCCGAGAGCAGCCGGAAATTGCGCAACATTCACTCAAATCCAATGCAACATCCAATGTAACGAAGAAGCCATTAATCACCCATCAAAGGACCAATCCCACCATTGCTGCCATGGAAATCATGACTCGAAAAGAGCTGGCCTTGAATGAGATGGAAGAAAGACGGGCAAGAGAAGGTATGCGAAAATTATCGGGAGAAAACAAGACCACCGTCCCTCAAGTCAACAACCAAGGGCAAGCCCCAAAGAAAGCACTTCAAAGGCAAAACGAGGTGATCAGCTATGCCCTCCTACCAAATGAACCTCGCAAGATTGCTGAGACTTCAAATATATTGAAGCGATTTGAAGATAACCAGCAACTACCCCTTGTGACACCTCATCCGTCTCAAAATGCGTCCAGAGTGTTGGAGAGCCAGGCTCAAAAGCAAACCCACTCCGTGAAACCCAACAACAGTACGCAAACCCTGGCGCAAGAGAATCACAATGAGAAAAGAGAAAACAATGATCCGCGAACTTCCAAAGTCAGAATTCAATCTCCGAAGCGATCAGTCTCGGCGATGAGTTCCAACAAAGGCGGCATTGCTAGTACGAGCTTCATGATCGACTCGCCTCAACCACAAAGAAAGCTGGTGGCCACGGTCAAGCCTTCGACCGCCAGAATTTTGCCCCATGAAGAGGATGCCAAGATGACGAGTGATATTGTGAAGAAATTTGCGGAAAAGTTCGAAAGTGGACACGTTGGCGGAAAAGAGCCACAACCCGCAACTTCCCCACTCTCCCTTAAGAACTCAAAATTAAGATCCAAATCGATCGGAAACAATTTGAGTCAAAAGATGATGGAACTTGAAGAGGAAAAAGAACGCATCGAGGCGGCGTCCAACCAAAACAAGACCATTTTGCCTTGGGCCAACAGTAACAAAGCGCCTGTGTTAAGGAAACGCGATGCCATCAGAAAAGGCTACGAACTGAGAATGAGTAAGTCATCAGACCACATCACGGCGGCAAAAATGTTGGCCGAGGCCCGAATGCAAGAAAATACCGGTGGCATGAAAATCAATCGTGACATGTCCAAGTCCATTGAGCGGCAGATCGACGTCTACACTAAGACAAAGGACGACATTCGGAAGATCCTTCAGTTTGCCAAAGTCAGCTCGGTCAACGACCGTATCAAGGTATTTGAAAGCCAAAAGCCCCCGGAGCTCCTTAACGATGAGGAGCGAGACCGCAAGGCTGATGCCATTAAACGTGAGATCGAAGAGGCCAGAGAGTTGCAACGCCAAATGGAGAATCAGAAAATCAGTGATGAAGATATGCAGATTCAGGATCCAGTGGAATACAAAGTCAAGCCATTAAAGATCAGAATGAAACCCAAAATGATTCCAAGTGGAGGAGTATCAGGCGGGAACAATGCTCTCACCAACACAAATGCTGATGCAGTGCGTGGAGTTCCAGGGGCAAAACTTCGAATCAATCAGAGACCAGGAGAGGAATATAAATCTGAGATCAGATCGATTTTGAGAAATTCGTCCAAATATGAGAGTTTGGACGATGCGGACAACCCTGGTGCAGAAGAGCGACGCACTTCCATTGAAAACATGCCTTCCATTCAGTCCAAGATCGAAAACTACATTCAAGCTGCAGAGGTCACTGCTCGAGACGCGCCTCTGCCTCCTCCAATCTCAAGAAAGCAGTCATTTGTCAAGAGTGCGTCATTGGATCGCAAGAAAGGCCCTCGTTTGGTGCACTCAAACACCACCAACAATGGGCAAACCATGCAAATCTACGCCCAATCGGCCACGGATTACTCTGCCACTGAAGATGAGACACCGGACTTGGAACCTCACTATCTCAAGACCCCGGCTGTGCCTCCCGTGGGACTGCAGAAAAGCAAGTCGTTCGCTGGACAGTTTGAGTGCATCTTGCCTGAGGACGAGATTGATGCGAAAAAACGTCAAATGATGGCCTTCTTTTCTGATGCCTCCAAACCCGCAGCAACCAAACTGTCATCATCCTCTCAAAAGGTCTCGGATGCGAGAAGCACGTTTGCATCAGACCGGCGAGGCAGCATCACAAGCATTAGTGACGAGATTCTGGGCGAGGATCGGGATTTGTACCTACAAGACGTGGATGCAGCCTTTGAGAGTCTGTTGAACGGTGAGGATGATGAAGAAGATGAGGACTACGAGGATGCGGACGCCCGCGTTGGCACCCGGCCAGGAAAGCACCTCAAGAACAGTCGAGCCCGATCTCGGGATTTGAGTAGTGGTAACGGGCTGGTGGGAGTCATGTCGTCCAATAATAGTCATTCTAATTCAGTGCAGCACATTGGGGGTGAGAGGGTAGGAGTAACAAGGGGTGACGAGGTCAATTCTCGAAAAATGTTGCTGCCTCGTCAGCAAACCTGGACGAGTGGGAGTGCTAATCCACCCCCAGTGACTGGGGAGCCTTCACCTAGTCCAACTCAGAGTGAGTATGACACATGTCTCGATCCATGGGAAGATTATTAAGGATGTCCTGTTGTTAGCGCTGCTTCCACGTAAAGCCCTGATCATTGATTGCTGTTGACCGAGGGATTCTTGCGCAACGTTTTTACTTTAGCCAAAGCACTCTATAACCTATCTTTATGTATGTGACAAGAGAGCAATAAATCATGCCTTTAATTTGACCCATGCCGTGATTTACTACTTCTTGCAAAGAAAGTGTACCACATGCCTACGGATACAAGCAAGCAATATGTATCAATATGTACACAGATCAACAATTATTCTAAACAGCTTTCAAAATTGTTCAACACCTTTCAAAGAATCGACAAAACAATTCTACCAACCTATGGCACCACCAACCAATGGTGCCTCATTTCAGGTGTGACACGTCCCAATCCAGTATTAGGTGAATCCGATGGCAACTCACCGCTTCAAAACCTACAAGGCCTTCAAGGAGAAGTGCAGCAAATCCCATCTCAAGGAAGACCCAGGTGAGATTGTTAGATTGATTTGGCAACAACGCGGGCAAAGGCCAAGCAAGCACTCAATGGCAGTGCAATTAAAGAAGACTCACCTCTCATTCGAGATAAAACGCAAATATAGAGCGAGGCGAGCAATCTTGCTAGCGAGGTTCCTCATGTAAACAAACACAGGGCAGGTAGGTTCTTTTCGAACTCATTGCTCTTAAACGACTTCAGATGAGTTTGATCTGTCTCCAACTTGTGCCAAACTTTCCTTGTTTATACGAAAAAAAGTTTGGAGTAATCTTTGCTTTGAAGAGGCTCGAGGAAAGTCAAGAAAATGTGACGAGTAATTCAAAATTTGAAAAATGTTTTGAGCTGAGGTCTTTGTTCGGAATGAGACAAACTAGCTCATGTACTGGAAACTGTCATCGTGAGCGTATTCACTGATGTTATCACTGTTTACTCATAAGAAGATTATGGGATCAATCTCAAAACAAATAATTTCCTACCGTTGAAGTGCGTCTTGAAAACTCATGATAAAACTGCATTGATTTTTTAGGCACAACGCAATTTGTTTAAAGGCCGTGATCTTTCAGAGCATTTAAAGGACATTGTAAGTCATTAGATCATAAACTCGTCCTTCCTAAAAGTTGTTTAAGAAGAAACTGCCAGAACCCAAAGATTGTAATCAGTGGAAGTTTGTCACGTTTTCTTTGGCAAGTAATGTACAAGAAAATATTAGAGACTGTATGTAGATTAGCACTTGCTTACATTCACTAATTCTTGGGCACCAGATCAAAGGTTGTAAGTGCGCTTTGCCGTCCCTCAGTTGAACGTGAGATCAGAACTTTGTTTTAGAGTATCTCAGCAGCCCCTATTTGCGGAGCAACGTCACTTCCACAATATGTCACAATAAGCCTTGTTCTGTGATTCTATGTGCAAATTCACAGTCGTGATCTTTAAGTCAGTGAAGAAGAAGAAGAAGAAAACATTTCGTCTGGCAAAATCGAAAGAGGGCCAACAAAACAAAGACTCCGAGTGTTGATGATTATTGCCTTCAGTTTCGGGAATCGAGAAGTGGAACAACTGGCTGATTTTTAAACTTGAGACGCTTTCAAATCAAGACAAGAACAGTTTATGAACAAGGCTGTAAGTGCATGTACGGAGGCGTGTTTGACTCTCCCACATGTGGTGAAAATGTATTAGGTAGCTAGGACAACAAACACATCAAGAGTACTGGCCTCATGGGCTTGGTCAGGACAGAAACAAACGAGGGGATGAATTGAATTGCTTTTGGGCCTCCTCAAAGTGAGTGGCTCTCAACTGTCCATCCAACCTTGTTTGTTTCTCTTACTCATCGCGACGAGAACTACGCCGGAGTAAAAATCAAGGGAAGGAAAAAGCCACACAATACAAGTTCGAAAGCAAAGAAAAGCTGGTGCATTTTTTGGCAGGTCGAGGCATTTGTTGCGGGATTCTGAAAAAGGAAAAAATAACACGCTTCTATTGCATTATAGGTAGGTGAGTCAGGTGAGAAAAGGTGCATCATTTGTTGATGGGTTCGATGGCCCATGACAATTTGTTGATCATCTAGCACTCGCTCGATGAGCGAAAGAAAAACTGTCGTCGTTTACAGAATCGTTGTTGGGAAGGAGAGCTCTAGTAAGAACGGGGATAAAGATTATCGCCGACAAAACGAAAACGAATATTTACTGTAGGTTCTCGCCTATGGGACTACCGTGTGGCCTCTGGCCATTTGTCATCAAGCCTCATTCCGAGAATCGATGTGTCTTCACGTCACTGTGAAATTTGAAATCTCAGTCCGATCTAGCTCAACGATCTTCTCAAATTTCACACGAATGCAGCAATGCCACGACAAAGCCGCCTCGATCGTCTCGTGAAACGTAGATGCTCGTGGAATGCAGTTCTGTCTTGAGCTGTAGTTAATCTCATGTGCCTATGACCTCGTCGTTGCAGAATGGCCGCCACGCCCAATGGCTCCCGTCTCACTCGACAAGCGTCCATGCCCCTTTCGTCCTTCACGGGGCAGCAGACCTACTCGTTCAATCGACCCCCTCAACCGGCCATTGGCAATGCTCCGGGTGGTTCTGCGGGTAATGGGGGGCAGACCGGAAGCCGTCCCAGTATAGCTCGATCAGCCACATCGGCCAAGGAAACCATCTTAACATGGGTTCAACAACAAGTGAACCATTACAACGTAAGTTCCCCAAAGACTGCATGGACAGTACAGTGGTGTATGTATAATAGTAAGGAGGAGTGTGAAAATGGTTGTCGATCAACGGAAGATCCAAGAATTGTGGAAAAGACGTGCAACAATTAAAAAATTTGGTAACTTAAAGGAATAGGTTAATATGTTTCAAGGACAATGTTTGTGGTGTGTACAGAGGTCTACTTTATTTCGGACGAAAGAGTGCTAAACCAAGGCCGAAATCGAATGTAAAGCGACTGACAAAAGAATTTAAAAGGGATCCATTGCCCGGGGAAAGAGAGACACAAATGTTGTGTCAGTGCAATCAAAGCTAGATAATCCAATATTGTCGGTCAGCAACAACGATATTGCTATATCTATCCATTGAAAGTTACTCCGAGATCAGGAGACGTTACGTTCTAAATGGCCAACTACAAAAGCTTTCTTTTATTAAGACATATTTTTCAATTGAGGAATCTTATTTCCAGTTTTGGCTGTTATTGGCAAATAATTAGTTTTGCTGAAGATCAGATCGATTCTACAAAAATGCTACATTTTGCGCAAAGTTAAAGGTCAAACACGTTTTTATAGCAAAATCGTTTTAAATACTGAACTTACCAAAAAGCATGGATATTGGATTTTGGAACATTGAGCTAACACACTTAAACAGGGTATTTTGAAACCACTAGCCTTTAATCAAACAGCTCATTTTTAGCCTGTTAGGGTCTTATTTAACTAATAATTTAGTTAAAACCAACAACGTGGAAGCTAGCTTAAACTCAGGGCCATTTTAGAAACCCGACAGCCTTACAAAACCCCCAAAAGATGGAAGTCAATTCATGAAGTATATTCAAAGTAGGCATTTCAAAACATAACATTTTACAGATAAGTTTTTCCTTGTTCGTTGTCCTGATTCTCAAGTGGGGGTCAGGAGAGGATGGAAGTTAGGGAAAGCAGAATTGGTAACATTAGTCGGCGACATCACCTACCCTAGTGCACTGTCAAAAAGAGTTCAGCTTTAGAGTGCATCATCTACGGTAGTTCTTTTTATATGGCAACAGCTCGCCCATTCCACGAATTGCATAGATTTTTCAAAAACATCGAGCATTCACCTGTTTAACAAATTAAAGCACTTCAAATGCTGATGGAGGGACCTCAAATGGAACTAAACGTGTGTTCAGTTAAGTCATGGCATGCATAAATATTCTTTCTCAATCTTCAACCTTTTCAGGCCAATCTTAAAGGTGATTCACCTATTCTTTCGGCCAAAAACCACGAGGGTCCATTTGATGTCCCCCAATCACTTCATGAGGTTACTGTTTTGAATGTATGAGGTTAAAACTTTTTTTTTTTGAATTTTTCATTTCAGCCTCATTGACTTTTTGTGAATAGTAGATAAAGATTCCTCAAGAAACGGCATATTCGTCTAACTTTGCATAGGCCTTAGAAAAATACCTTGGAAGATAAGAAAAGTGTTCTTTATTATAGAGAAGAATTACAAGGCATACTCATCTAGCCTTGTTGAGGGATACTTTGGGAACAAAGTTGGATTGACTTCAAGACACTTGAGTCCATACATTTTCGATCAAATAAAATATGATTTTTTATTTCAATATGTTTTGTCATATGTCTAAATGATAAATTTTGTTACCCACTTTAAATACATATCTTGTAAACCTTTCTTTTGACGTAAAAAAGGCCATATTGTGACATTTTCACTACACAAACAGTAGATTTTTCAATTTCTGAAAAAACTTTGTGTAATCAATTAAGTTGATACATTGTTTTTCAAGAATTCCCTGGGTTTTATTTTAAAATATTTATCAACTTGACATGTTAGGACAAAACACAAATCTGGAGAATGTGCATTTTACTAACAACTATCTGATTTGCTTGAGAATTTGAGTTTTTATGTACCGTACTTGGAGTGTTTTTTCGTTTTGCTTTTTAGACCAGTTCACCTCAAGTAAATCAGCAGCTGATCAACAAATCTTTAATTAATATGAGCCCAGTAATAAATTGAGTAAGTTCCAAATATGTAAAAATCAAAAACATCAAATTTATTTCTTTTGATTCCCTAGGAAAAAGCATGCCTTATTGTGTTTCGGAATTTCCTAACAAACTTGATAGGAATGTTCAAGTGCCATTTTCAAATACACAACTACTCTGAATCAAAATATTTTCGGGATCTAACAGCATTTAAGGCTGGATTGGACAAATTCTTAAATACTATTCCTGACCAACCCACTATTCATGGGTTGTACAGATCTGCCAACAGTAACTCAATGGTAGATCAAATTTCATATAAACGGTAATTTTATAAACTAAATTAATAAACTCTCT
>JAAGOF010000209.1:1186676-1205199 GCA_010645155.1 Tigriopus japonicus | reverse complement strand
TCCACTGGCAACAGATGCCACGGCAGTTGTGTGTATCTGGTCGCTTCGCGACTTATATCTGTGATTGAAGTCTTGTCGCCCACGGAAGAAAGACTCCCTTGCTCAAGGATAGACACTTGAAGGCTCGCTTGGAATTTGCCAAGAAGTACCTTGACAAGACCAGTGACTTTTGGTCTAGGATTCTTTGGTCAGATGAGACAAAGGTTGAGCTTTTTGGTCACAACGATGTTCAAAGGATTTGGCGACGTAAAGGAGAAGCGTTTCATCCAAAAAACACCATCCCTATGGTCAAGCACGGTGGAGGATCGATCATGTTATGGGGCTCCTTTTCCGCCAAAGGCACCGGTAACCTCGTGAGAATTCATGGGACAATGAAAAAAGAAGACTATCGGGATATCTTGGCTGAGAATCTCCAGAGTTCAGCGCGGAAACTTCGGCTTGGTCGACAGTTCGTCTTCCAGCACGACAACGACCCTAAGCACAACAGCATTTTGGTCAAGAAATGGTTGGAGGACAATTGGATTAAGGTCTTGGACTGGCCCTCCATGAATCCGGACCTTAATCCAATTGAAAACCTTTGGAGAGAATTAAAAGTCCGTATCCGTGCAAGACGTCCAAAGACAATTGACGAACTGGAGCAAATCTGTTATGAAGAATGGGCTAACATTCCTTCAGATGTATGTAAAAATCTTGTAAATGATTATAAAAAACGTCTCTTAAGTGTAATTCAGCAAAAAGGGCATTCAATAAACTATTGACAAAATGTTACGAATACTTCTGCTCTTGGTCTAAAACATGTTCTGAGCAGTTTTTTAACCAAAATCTTGTAAATTAAAAAAAAAAGTATCATAGCTTTTAAATGATAAAAGAATATCTAAGGAGCAAAATGGTTCTTAAATGTATTTTTTAAAAATCGAGTATCATTTAAAAATTAATAAAATTTTCGAGGTTACGAATACTTTTGCTCCTGACTGTATCAACTAGACTTGGGTGAGGAGGGGGGAAGACCTGGGCTCGAACCCATGAACCCGAGCATAGCTCGGTCGCGCGTTTAACCAACTGCGCTAACCATCATTTACTTATGCCACTTATATTTACTATTATTTATATTTATTATTTACTTATTAACTATCAACAATACTTATGATTTCTTTGGTTAGGCACTCTTTCAGTCTAAACCTTCGGTTTCGGTTATCAGCCCTTTCGGTCCACTTCTAGTGTTCATTGATCTCATCTAACGAGACATTGATTGGCACCTGTAGCCTTGAATTACATGATTAGCCCAAATTTAGACACTTACGGTGAACAACATAATAAATGCCAGCATAAAAAACTGAACAGATTACTTGGGGTATCCAGACTCTAGGTAGGCGGGGCCTGTAACCGTTAACAAATACAATTTTTAGATGCTAGATAAACTAAAGAAATCGAGGTTCATCTCTTATGAGCAGATGTGATTTTACATGCTTAGCTGATGGGTAGGGACAGGAACTTAAGACGAATAAACTTATTCGTCTTTTTTCGTTTTTTTTGGCCTTTATTCGTCGCGAATTTTTTTCGTCTAATTTGGATTTTATTCGTCTTTTTTCGTCTAATTGGCCAAAAATTTGGATTTTCTTAGATTTCAAGCGCTTGCAGCGTTTTTTTTTTTTTTTAATTTTCCAAGCAAATAAAAACTTGAAAGAAAGTTCAACCCACCAATCAAAGACCAATGTAATAATTTGATTGTGTGTTACGGTTTTGCACAAACAAAATACAATTCTCACAGATAAATTAACTTGTACTAGTACATTTGCTCAACAGACACAGAAAGAAAAGATTACATTTGGGTTGAAAAGGCCATCAGAACAATTATTGGATTTGCAAATCTGATTATAAGTATAGCTGTACTAAAAACGTTTCCTAAAGGCTGGTCTACACATGAAACATTTTGGCTAGATTATTTGTCAAATATTCCGAAATTGTTTGGTGTTTGCCAAATGTTTCCTTTCTGTTGCTTCTACACGTGAACGTTCAGTTTGTCAAATATTTTTGCCCTTAGCCAAAGTGTTGCCTATTTTTTCAAATTGTTTCGAACTGGCACTGCCAAATAAATACTGTTTGAAAACCAGTCACCTTTAGAAGTGGCCCGTAATATAGAAAGTGAATTGTACTGTATACTGCCACATATTGTCACTTTTCAACGACATTTTTTCGATCTTGCTTTCTGCTCAAGACTTTTTTTCTTTCCTTCAGTGTCATTTAATTTGGATGGAAAGTCTTACGCATAATGCCACGCTATGGACATTGACAATATCTATCGTCATTTTCAGTCCTTTTCTTGTCCCTCCCAACCATTTTAAGACCTCTACTCTCCACTGGCATTTGGCTTTGCCGAGTTGGATTTTGGTGAACATTGGCAGTCATAACTGCCACTTGGCAATGTTGCTCCCTCACGTAATTCAAACCATGGAATTTGCGGAAATGAAATGGGAGAGCATTTCCATTTGACTGGAATTATAGAGCAACAAACCACTAACAGTGATATTGTTCGAATAAGTTTGAAACTTGTCTATTTTTGAGCAAAAATAAGAATTAAAGATTGTGCTATTTCTCGTGGCTCTCACCTGATCTGATGCGATGTGTTGATAAGTCTCTGCACGTAATTGCCACTTTATTAGAATCAAATTCGAGAAAAAAAACTCAAATACTTGACCACTCTACTATTTTCAAATAGCTTAATATTGCAGTGGAAAAATTATCATCTACAAGCCCTATTTGTCTCGTTTAGTTTACTTTTTCCCATTAACTGCTATGAAGCATGTCTTACATAACAAGCAGGGCATAAATTCAGCTAACCATTGTGGCAACAAAATGAGGGGTTATGTTTTTGTTGCATTCCACTTCTAAAAATACGATCTGACGAAAGAATGAGAGATCATAATTAGGCCATAACGCATCAAAAGAAGGGATATTGATAGTTCAGTACGAATTAGCTTTTAGTTTACAATCCTCTATGTTTCAATTCAACCCAGACGACGCCGAAAATGGAGCGAGAATATGTCTTGTGAATCACTTTAAAAATTTACGTTTTCAATGTCTTGACTACACGTACCTTCTACAAAAAAGAAGTTGAAATGAAGACGGTTTTATAATCAAAAATAGAGTAGCAGATTTGTCGCAAGGACAAAACATTTATTTCAAAATCTGTGAAGCGTAAATTGTATTGAACGCAACGGGAGAAACAACGATTCAATGTTTCATCTACATCATGACGATTTTTTACGCTCGTATCTCTTAGTAGACTTGCTTATCAATCATCATGAACCACCATCTTGGACCCTTCTTTCATCTTCATCAATACTTGAGTGTCAGGAGAAGATGCAACAATGATGACATAATTCAAAGATAAAATAAAAAGACAAAGGTCTTCATAAGCAGGATATTGTCATCATTTGAAACCCACTTTGACGGATGAAAGATAAAAAAAACCACAGTTCAAATTGCAGTGTTTTGAATTGACAATTGCTGACTCTCTGATCACTGGGGAGAGAGACACAGAAACTTCTGATGGGCAATATAAGGAGCAACTTGTTGGTCTTAATGGAAAGGCATTTCCCATATACGTAGACCATTTTGTACATGAACTTGTGTTTTGGCTGTTGCATGAAGAGACCTTTCAGAATGTCCTTCTGCAAATGAATTTATGAATGTTGATGGCCTGAGAGGTCAGAGGTGTGACTACATGCACAATCAGAAAAAGCACTCTTCAGGTTTTCCACGACGTGATGAAAGTCCTCGCGGGTTCATCAAGGCCATTGATTCTGACAAGATATTCTTCGTTTGTTCGCGCAATTTGGTACCGCTCTTTCAATTTATTGAGCCAAACTGATTGCATGCAGTTTTGAATAGAGTTGTAGATGTAAATAAAAATGCTTGCACCTACTACACGATACTACAAACAAATTCTAGAAGACTAGCCAGCCGACAACAAAGAAAAGTGATGCGGTTTGGTCGACAGGAAAAATGTTCATTTGATTCCATAAACGGATTCTCCCGCATAGGGTAAATTTTTGACTTAATCATGTATTTCTCATAGTACCTTTCATAGAATAGAAGGTCGAGTACTAATTTAACTGTTTGTTCAAGGATCTCATTTAAGTATCACGTAACATAAATGAAGTATTGTGACGCATGAAATGGCACATACGTGGAGAAACTTATCAACACTTCTCATCAGATCAGGTGAGAGCCACGAGAAATAGCACAATCTTTAATTCTTATTTTTGCTCAAAAATAGACAAGTTTCAAACTTATTGGAACAATATCTTCGCTAGTGGTTTGTTGCTCTATAATTCCAGTCAAATGGAAATGCTCTCCCATTTCATTTCCGCAAATTCCATGGTTTGAATTACGTGCCCTAGTAAACTCCTCCGAACCTGTCAGTTGACGCATTTGAGACTTGACTAGTACATCACATTACCAACTGATTATTGATGACTTTTGATGTGGTCCATTTCCGTGGATCCTTGTAATCTTTCACAAATGACGTTCAATTTTAGTGATCCTGATGCCAAAAGTTAGAGGATTATTGTTTTGTCCTTCAATCCATTAATTTGAAACTTTTTACTTAACAATAATCGTTTCGTGATTGGACTCCCTGCATGCATCGATGTGTATTTCGATTGTCGACGAGAAAAAGTTAGCCTAAGGACAAATAATTTTTCAACATGTTCAAAGTCAGAAATATTTAACAAACAGAAAATAATATTAGCCATCAAGCTAATTTTGTCTTGGATTTGACCAAATATTTGCCGTTTTGTTTCACGTGTAGACCAGCCTTTACAGAGGCATCTTTAACTCTTGGTTTTTATTTGACATTTGTGCTACTGGCTAATTCTTGCTCGTTAGGTACTTCCTTTTTTAAGTTTTCTAGATTTCGCCTTATTTGAGAGTCAGATCAGTTCAAACAGATTGGTCTTTATCAATAGGGACATACATAACGTCTATTTTGTGGGAGCAGCTTTAAACGTCTTTTTTCGTCTGGACGGGCATTTAATTTTTCTTCTTTCTAATAAGATAGGCTCATTCGCCTTTTTGGGAAATTAATTCGATTTTTTCCATTTTGCAAGTATTTTTTTTCTTTTTTTCCGTTTGTTGGGATCTTTTATTCGTCATTTTTCGTTTAATCGGTCAATTTTATTCGTCTTTTTTCGCCTAATCAGACAATTCTATTCGTCTTTTTTCGTTTAATTTAACAGTTTTATTCGTCTGAACTTCCTGTCCCTACTGATGGGTAATCCTGTTCAAACTGAGCACATAGAGTGAGACCCCTGAGTACAAAGAAAATAAGCGTCAAAAGCGAGCAACAAGTCAAAAATCAAGTACAATGTAAAGCCTACCACTTTTTCGGCACAAATGTTCACCACATATTGGTATGAGGGGCTGAGCAACGTTTTAACATAATGAATTTTGACGTTTTTCTTTTTGAACGGGCAGGGCGTGCCCAACATACCTTCTCTAATGAAATCATAAGTTTGAACAGGATTGATTACCTATCAGCTAAATAACATCTGCTCATAAGAAGTGAATCTCGATTTTTATCCTTTATCAAGCATCTAAAAATTGTACTTTTTAACGAGTGACAGGCCCAGCCTACCCATTATAGTCTGGATATCCCCCATAACATTTGAAGAAAAAAATGGGAACAGCCAGTCCGAAAAAATGGAGACATCTTGATCAGACTTTTAGATGCCATTGTGGACTTTGACATTTCTAAAACGTGGTCAAATAAAAGAATCGCCTGATATTTGTTTACATTTTTAAATGAAATTGTCTTTCTTTTGGCTAGTGCTAGTATCATAAAGATCAGGTTTATGTTTTAGCCTCGAGCCATCCCAACTTCTTTTTTTTACATAGAAGTGTTAAACGTACTTCTCACTTCTAATGTGACTTTAAAACGTCTGAGAAATTGTTCAAAGTTTTTCAAAATCGTGAAATGCCTTATTATTGTTTTCTAGGAACAAGTGCCGAGTTCAAAAATGACCGGAATCATCGACGTTTTAATGGAGATCCCATTCTTGGCCAATCATTGCACACTTTTCGACTTGGAGGGTAAAGATATCTCGAAAGAGGGAAATGAAAAGATCCAAGAAGTCTTATCGGAGCTTTTGCCTCCGTTTTCGGAACTTCAAATCCTCCTCAAATCCAAAAACGATTCCGTTTATCAAATCCAGATCCCTGAGCATCAAACTCGCATCGACACTGTGATCAAAGAAATTGAAGGGAAAGAGGCTTTTGTCGAAAAAGTCAACAAGGTAAAAAAAAGAAAGGTTTTGTGGTGGATCTAAGATCCAGCCAACGTCATGAGTAAGGTTGCAGATTTCTGGCAAATAGAACTTGCCTTTTAGGCCCAAAAAATGGCAAGTAGATCCGAAAAATTACCAAAATTAAGGCAAAACTGGCCACCAAAGTCGATAAATGAGCGTAAGGTATATACAAATTATCACTTTGAACCAATTGATCTTAGTGACACTTGTCGTCAGATTTAGACCTCTAGTTGTTTTAATGCCACTCTCAATTGTGTCAAATGATCTGGTTGGCAATTTTACTTTCTGGTGGCATTGTTTTCTTTCAGAGAAATAATCTCAAGATTGTTTTTATTATCAAGTGTTATAATCGTGTAACATTTATTACCGCGCTGTTATTTAACAGGCTCTTATTTGCCCGAAATCTGCGCCCCTATTCACGAGTCAAAAAATAGTAGACGACTCATTATTTGGCGGGGAAAACAGTACAAATATGAAGGATCAATGTAAGCAAGAGGAAGCGAGAAACTTGGTAGATGCGACAGGGTTGGCACAGTTTCTTCGTTTTTGAACATGACTAACAATGTTATATTTGTCTTTTAGGCTGAATCTCCTACCTCACAAGCTGAGCGCGATCGCATTATTGCTGAGTTGGAAGCTAAATTGGCCCAGTTAAAGGGCTAAAGCAATGTTGACCTTGTCAGAATTAACATTATGTGTAATCTCGTTATGAAAATGTGTTCATTAATTTGAAGAATAACTACAGGCAATTTCAGTCATCTTCAGCGTCCTCTCGGTCTATTGTTTTAATTCCTAAAAGGATCTCCAATTCCTCCAAGGACTGCAGTTCGTTTCCCTATTGTTTATTGGATAAAACCTCTAATGCATGTTTTCGCGAGGCTTTGAAATTCATTGACCACGAGCTCGAACGAGCCCTGTGAACAAATGTGCTGATGGTAGGGGATTTCAATTCACCTCAAACTGCAGTTGAGTGGAGGCGTAGTCAGATAGTGTTCATCACAATTCCAAAGGCTGCCACAAACTCTTATGAATGACATATTCGAAGACTTTTTCTTCCAAAATAGCTTAAGTCAGCTTGTCGGGGTGTCGACCCGAGGGCAGAAGAATATTTTGGACCTTGTATTAACGAACAATCACGATCATCATCCAGGGGCTCAAACTTTTTATCAAATTAATAAATTAATATATAAATAAATATATTATATAATTAATAAATATATTGTAATAAATTAAAAGATGAATGTAAGGGATGGATGGATGTGTTAGTGGATTACTTTAAAATCAGCAAACTGACATTGAATCTCAGCAAGACTAAGATAATAGTATTTAGTCCCCGGGATACAACTATCAACCTTGAGATCAAAATAGATCATACAATCATCCAACAAGTAGGAGCAGACAGGGTAGAGAAAAGTATTAGGTTTCTAGGATTAAACATTGACAATAACCTGGATTGGAAGGAACATGTTCGTTTGGTTGGAGACGGCGTGCGAAAGGTTCTTTTCACATTGTTTCTCTCCAAGAAGTCAATACCACTAACTTGAAAGTCATCCTATATAACGCACTAATCAAGAGCAGGTTGGAATACGGGGTAGAGTATTATGGAGAGTCTCCTTCGTTTGCAAACCTAGTCCGATTACAGAAGAGGGCAGTTAGATGGATAGATGGTGCAAGTTTTCGAGCTCACACAACGAAAATATTTCAGAGGTTGAATGTCGTGAAATGACCAGACTTGATCAAGCTCCGTCGCTTGCAATTTATGTACAAAAGTGTTAAGGAGGAAATCCCTCAAATTGTTAATACATATTCTCACAAGAAGGTTCGAAATGGACTTACATTATTCTCCCTGCCACTTTCTCGAACGACTTGGGGTCAAAGACTCCCGGCGTTTGCGTTTGCCAAATCATGGAACAGCTTTAATACGGAAACTAAATTAGACTTGTGACTTGTGTACCTCTTCAAAGCGATGGACCTCTCGAGTGACGGAGATAATCATTTCCAACTACTCATGCGAATGTAATGACTTGGATTGTTTTCCATGTAACTGTGTTGGGCCACATGATATGAAACCGTGAACTTGAAAGCTTCTCTGACGAGGGGCAGGACTTCCCTTGTGTAGTAAACTTTCACAGATAATGGTCTAGTCAGGAACATATTGACATGGGTACCCGTGAAAAAAAGCCGATAGGTTTATGGTTAAGCCGCGGGGAATCGCTCTTTAATTTACGTAACATGAACAATGAAAAACAAGAGTCCCCGAAACACAAGTACAATGCAATACAATATTACTAATAACTAGGGACGGGTAAAAAGTGTAACAAATTTTTTGGTAACATCAACACATTTATTTGCCTTTTTGCACTTTTCGGCTTTAATTGCACGATTTTTTTTACGCATTCGGCCTAAAATGAACAAATTGTTGAGAGTTAGCATTTTTTTTATTGAAAATTTTTATTTTAAAAGATTTTTTTCAAATTTAAAAACTAAATCTGATTTTACTGCTCCCAGCGTAGGCTAACATATTACTATTACTACTACTTAAATATCCAGATTTTGCTCTTCAAGATTGAAAAATAACAAGCACATGACAAGAAAGCATCTGAAGCTTTTTGTTTCAGAAATTTCAGTTATTTTGCGAAATTTTAAAATTTTATTTGCACTTTTTTGGTTTTTATTTGCGCTTTGGACCTTTTTCGGCATTTTATTTTACGATTTTGGGCTGATTTTTGTGCAACTATTGGTAACCAAAAGCTTGTTTTGATTTGCACTTTTTGCCCGTTCCGACTAATAACCTTACAATATAGGTATGAGTCCTGAAGAATAAATCAAATCAATCAATCAAATCAAATCATGAACTCTTAAAATGTGTGATAATATTTGCGTGCTCTATTTAAAATTAGAACTTTTGTGTTGCTAGTTTTCGTGTTACACCAGAAACTTATTAAGTGAAACGAACTCGTAAATCGTGTGAAAATAACGCCAACGAATCTTTCCGACCCACAACTAATTGAAATTTGCACCTCCTCATCTTGCAAGTCAGTATGTGGACAAATTCAAAAGACAAAAATTGGCTTTTCTCAACTCTGGTTTTATCTTTTCTTGACATTTACATGGAATAAAATTCTTTGTGTCAGTTAAAAATCCGCAAAAATATTTTATTAATTTAATAATTTGTGAGTAACGTCTTGACGGCATGCACTCCACGTCTTAAACTACAAGTGTTTCCGATTTATTGAAGGGAAAAACGTCTTTTTCATTCTAGAGGAAATCTTCATCATTCAAATCTAAACTTGGTAACGTATTGGGGCATACGTTGGGTGCGGACTGTGCCTGGGGGCCCTGGTCGAGTCGTTGTTGGTGCTGTTGTTGCATTTGGTGTGCATGAGAATGGGGATAAAAGTGAATTAAGGGCCCTTCATGAGCGTCGGAAATAATGGTGGGCCTTTCATGAGCATCGGAAATATTGGTGGGCCCTTCATGAGCATCTGAAATAATGGTGGGCCTTTCATGAGCATCGGAAATAATGGTGGGCCTTTCATGAGCATCGGAAATAATGGTGGGCCTTTCATGAGCATCGGAAATAATGGTGGGCTTTTCATGAGCATCGGAAATAATGGTGGGTCTCGTGAAGGTTGTGCCAATAGTCAGGGGTCTGTTGGGAGCTGTGCCTAACATATGGGGTCTTAGGTGCGCGTCAGTAATGTTTGGGTCGCTCAAGTTAGGATTGGAAAAGCTTTGGGGCCAGAGGTTGGAGCTCTTGGAGTATTCAATCTCCACTAATGAAACTAGTTTTGATGTTGAAGATTGCAGAGACCCTTCAGTGAGCGCTGGTGAGATTTCAAGGCTGGTAGGACGTGTTGCCGTCTAGCCTGCGGAGGCGACAACCAGTTTACCATCTTCAAATATTCTCTGTTGGGCATTCTGCTCAGTCTGCTTTGCTTTAATGAAAAATAAATGTCAAAAAAGAGCAATTAAATGTCGAAAAAAGAGCAAATAAGTGTCAAAAAAGAGCAAATAAATGTCAAAAAATTGTAAATAAATGTCAAAAAGATCAAATATATTGCATTTGGACTTAAAACGTCATTCATGGAGTACCCACGGCTCCTAATTGAGCAGAAGTCATTTACAAGTTCTAAAGATATTTGAGACCAGTTTGAAGTGAAGAGACAATGCCGCACAAGTAATAGAGTTTTATTAATAAGGTCACTAGCAAAAAGGATGTAAAGTTATGAAAAATACTCTAGTCAACAATCTTCTGAATTTTTCATTCCTAAGGTAGTCTCGTGGATGTATGTTCCTAAAATATTGTCGAAATATATTTAGCAATTGTTTTATATGGCTTTACATCTCTCATCACATGTCTGCCTTGCTTGTTGCTAAAATTGGCCGGAAGTTTCATGAAAAGGCAAATATTTCCAAAGAATATCGTGAAATACTTGCCCAAACAAGTGGAAGGGCATAGTACAAATGGAAATGCGCAACACATATTTTCAATGCCAAATCCTATAATTGCGTGAACTAATGCCTGTGATTCGAATTTTCATCTTCATTGAGCACCTCAGCATAATTTGGGAGAAGCAAAGCGTAGACAGGAGGCCTCATTGGGGAGGAGACGTGGCGTCGTGGTTAGCGCAATTTCCTATAGTGAGAGAGGTCCCAGGTTCGATTCTCCTCCCCGACCTTTCTCAAGGAAACTTTTAGACGCTAATTCACACCCACAGATGGAGAACCATTCTGATACCGGACATGAGATTGCCTATCGGAACAATTTAGACGATGTAATGGCTGGCTTCGCTAGCCGGGCGAGGCTCAACCCTCCGACCCTAGCACCAACACTCAAAAAAAAAAACATGGCCAAAAAAACTAATGTTTTTCAAAAAATTGCCCTCTACGACTACGTTTGTTTGGGCAAGTTTCAACTAGTCGCTGATGATAAACGGCCCTTGCTGCCCTTAATGAAATTTCACGACCGGCCTGTTCCATTCAGTTGTGAACTCTGGGACCTCTGTGTGTCATTCATATCAGAGTGACCAATTTCAGGCCTTCAAAAAGGAGATGGGGAAGCTTTCAGACTTGTGGATGTTTGAACACCATTGTGACAAACCAAAGAAATTTTGGTGCATTACAAGAATACAACTTTTGAAGTTAGAATAAATTGCTTTAGAATGAAATGATAAAAAAGACCAAACACTTTTAAACTTGCATAAAAAGCGGAAGAAGTTACGACATAGATCTGGTCTCTTAGTACTCCCATGCCTTACACGTTTTGAATTGCGAAATTTATTATCTTGAGTTGATTGATTTCAAGTGTGTGCAATATTTTTCAATCAATTTCAACGTTCCCTTGGTCTTCTTCCTTCTCAAGGAGAATCTCCAACTCTTCCCAAGGCATTCGAACTCGGCCTTCTTTTTCGATCAAGATCTCTAGAATCTTCTTTAGTTCACTCACATCACAATGACCATCCACGTGCAGATAATCGATGAAATCCAGGTAAAGAGCCCTGGTAACTGGACACTCTTGCAAAGCTCGGTAAAACACGGTACTTATCGGATCCAAAGTTCTCCCTGGCCTACTTTGAATAACGTGAATTTCTTTGGTGATCCAAAGTAACAATCGCCAAAGGATTGGGCAAGTTCTTCCTGGATCGTGTTCAACTTGATATTCCAAGATGGATTTGCTGCGATATAAGTAAGCCACAGCCGTAGAAGATGAGAATTCGTCAACATTTCTCGTTAGGGAATAATTTTTCATCAGTAATTTTATGGCATAAATCTGCGGTAGAGTCGATTCTGACCGTGACGAAGATAAGGATTGGGCAAAGTGTCGCCAAATGGAATCGATTCCATTGGGAGCAATCTGAAGATCGCATAACTTTTGGAGGAAATACTCATTTCGAGGAAAATGATCCAAACAAAAGCCAAGAATGATTTTAGCCTGTTTTCCAGAGCTCAAATCAAGTTTGAGCTTGAGCAGGTTTTCATGAAGTAATCCAAGGGCTTTGTGGGAGGTATCGGGTGATTCGATGGCTTTTATGATTTTGTCTTGGGTGAAATTGAGGAACTTCTTGGCCTCATCCCAACCTTCATTGAGATAGAGCAGAATTCCAAGCGCAAAGATCTTGTGAAACACCTCAGGAACACAATCAATGATTGGACTTTGGAGAAACATTCGTGGATCATTGTCACTGATCAAGCACTCTTGGACCACATTCTGCTTTACTATCAAGATTTCTTCGGCTTTTTGAAGCAAATCAATGGAATTTGGCAGATTTTGAGAGTACACAAACCCTTCTAAAGCTTGAATTCCAAGCCAAATGATGCGATTTCGGACCTCGGGAGATTCTTGAACTTGAAGCTCTTGCAACGATGCGGAAATGGCTGCAGTGTAAAGGCCATGATGTGGTTCTTGGTTGTGTGAAAGTAGGGCCATTTCAAGGATCTTCCAACAATTAGCATAGCCTTCAACTTTGTGCTCTAATTTTGCATAGGCCACGTATATGTCCATGTTGTTCTGATCACTTTGTAGCAAGGATTTCACTAAGGATTTCAGCTCTTTGACTAATGGCTTCTTCTTGGGAGCGGTCAAGACGCGTTGATCGAAAACTTGGTTTTCAAATTCTAACCAAAGAACGATTAATTGGGTCTTGTAAGGCTCTGGAAGAACTCGAGAGCCTTGTGAAAACACATTCCGACAGAACGCCTCAAAACTCGGGTCTTCTTGCCAACTAGGATTGGTGGAACTTAAGATTGAGTTCCACTCTAAATCCACAGATTGACACTCTGGTGTAGAGAAATGCAATGCATCCGTCATGGTTTGGCTATTCACCGTGATCAATTCAAATGGGTGATCTTCTGATCGGATGCCCAAGAACTTCAAAAAAGTTAGAATCAGTTTGAAACTCATGTGAGGCTCGGTGAATTGAAACAGATAAGGCGAGATATCGTCAAAAGTTACCATTCGATCCGGATCTTCAGCCTCTTCTTCATTGGAACGCCATGGACACCAATGTCGACGTTCACGGGCTTTTTCAATTTCCAACCACAAACGTGTTTGAGCCACTCTATTTCCTGCTTCATGAAGAATCTGATCTTCAATTTCCGAGGATTGGGCGTGGCTCTCTGGATTTGCCATGTTAGTTTTGTTTTCCATGACCTTTCGCCAACCTACGACGCCGGGTTCGCCAAATCGTGCCACACCCGAATCCCAAAAGGGCTCAAATAAAGCTAGACGATCCTCGAGTGAGTAATATCCAGGGAAATCGGGTGAGAACAGGTTGAGCTCGATCATGGCTTGAAAAAGCCCCACGGCCTTCTCACGAAATCCAGCTTTGGCGAGGAAATGGGCTAATTGGGAAAGGATCTCTAGCATGTGAGCCTCGAGATCGGGTGGGCGTTCTTGGGCAACCGTAGAGGTGAAGGAATGGCCTTGAAGGTTTTTGAGCTTGTGAAAGCAAGTCCGAAAAGCCTTGAGGCTTTTAGTGAGGGAAAAAGAAGCAAAATGGGTGCATACAAACCGAAGATAATGTTGCCAGAGGTCTAAATTTCGCGGGAAAATAAAGATCAATTCTTGCCACTGTCGATCCAGAGTGGACGTGTCCAAAATTTCCTTTGACAAATCCAACCGCTTCACTGCCAATTCGATGGATTGAGGATTCTTATCGATAGCCGCCTTTAAAATGGCCAATTTCTTCTCAATCAAGGCTTTTTGCTTCAATATCACATTCTTGGAGGCTTTTTTCTTTTTCTGGGATCCATCGCCAAATGAAGAATCCTCATAAGACACATTCTGGAACTCGACAAAGTCCAACCATAACCTAACATTGTTGGGTTCTTGTCGTAGTCGCTCATTGAATTCTTTGGTCTTTTGTTGCACCTCATGGAGTTTAATCGTGTCCGTATCTAACTCGGGCTCCCCTTCTTGTGAACTTTGCCCTTGGGTATAGGCCAGTGTAGCCGAATCATAAACATCCTTGATCCGACTACTATCTTTAACCTCGATCGATCCGAAATGGGTTCGAATAAAACTCGGGTTTTGCGTCCAGGTTTCCCGCGATATTCTTCCATTGGCTTGACTCAAATCCTCTACACTCTGACCCAAAAAACACTTGACAAAAGCCTTGTCAAAGAATCTGGGCGCCGATTTCCGATGGGATCCGTTCCTTTGCGATAAATCTCCCAAAGTACGTCGACTTCGGATTTTCGAATAAGCGGCCAATTTTTTCGGCAGAGTTGACTCTTTGAGCAACATCCGATCGCCCGCCCAATCCTGACGAAAGGCGTGCTCGGGTTTCAATCCAACTTCATCCAAGAAGTTCTTGGAAGTACTGAATTGAGCCACCAATTCTTCATGAGTGGGTTCTTGACGGTGTTTTTCAGGGGACCGTTCTCTCGCCTTGCGTTCTCGCTTTTTACGCCGCGATTCACCCTTCTTTTTATGATTTTTCTTGGATTTGGATTTAGATTTGGATCGAGAGCGAGCTCTTGACTCATTAGATGAAGAGCGAGAAGAGTAAGAAGTAGAAAAAGGGGATCGGGATCGAGCCCTTTTTTTGACTAGATCGGATTGAACGGAAGATGATTGAGGTGGAAGCGTGTAACTACTTTGTTGAAGCCAATCACGAGAAGGAGGGGGCGTAGCGGGACGAGAAGAAGAGGGTGTGTCAGGTGGGTCGGACACTTGGGCGTAAGCAGCGAACATGATGATTTAATATTTAAAAGTGAGAAGAGATCAAGGGACAACGTCGGATGTTTTCTTTTTGACTTTGGTTTGTTGACATCTAGTTGTGACGTCATCAGCTCAGGGCTGCCAAAAAGGACAACTGTTAGAGGGGAAATGGCCTATAGAGATCATGGATGCAGTCAAAAGATAGAATTTTAGCAACTGAATCATTCTTGTTTCTAGAGTTATTGTTATATTAATACACATTGTGTACTAAAATACTAAATGTGTATTATGGTGGGCTTTTTCGATTTCCAAACTTTCAATATAAGTCTAATGATACCAGGAATAATGAAACACTTAAGGATTTGGTTGAAATGGACGAGTCGTCAATGTTGAGACATCTTCTTTCGAACCTGTATAAACTTTTGAACTTTTTTTTTCTAATGGAAACAAGATTGTATTTCTTTCCATTCCCTTCAATTGGTCCGATTCTCTTTGTCTCCTTCCCTCAGCTGGGTTGGCTCCTGAACGTTATTTGAACTCCATTAGCTCACAGGAAATAGGAAACAAATGACTTAACAAAAACATCCCCCAATGCGGATACTTACTTTGAGCAACCAAATCTCTTTGTATCAAATATTTTTAGAGAAATTTCTTGGTTAGCCGGGATGGGAACCCAACTTGAAGTTTTACCTTTGTTGTTCTGTAGTTTGAAAATTTCAAAAGTCAGATGGGGATAAGCTTTTTGAACCATAAACTTAATCAAGTCCAAATTTGGCAGTACTTTACTGAACATCCGTATTCAAACTTCAAGGCTTTCAGAAGTGACACCTTAAGAAAGCCAGTAAAGAGCATTGGGGACCTCAGTTTACTATCTTTTTCCACTGAAATTGCTTTTCCAGGATTTGAAGACCAAAAAGTTCAAATCAAGCCAATGACAAAGGAACCAAGCAAGATTCCTGTTAACAAACTGATGTAAAAAATGACTTGCCATACACCCTTAACCCTGTAATGAGCGCCACCGCCGCTGTCAACTGTTTCTCATCCATCTCGGTCCAAATACCGTCCACGTCCTTCTTCGATCTCCCATCAGCTACTTACTTAGTAGTACAAGTACACTACGTACATAATAATAGTTCTTTTGTTCTGACTGATCGACCTGTCATTGTTGGTCCTCTCTCCCTCTCTCTCCTATTCCACGCCCCTCGAACCCGCCTTCTAGAGCCCGAAAAGCGGTTCTCGCCCACCCTGATTGGCTTGAATGGACTGACTGACTGACTGATGAGCTTCCTGATGGACAATTTCAACTTGCAACCTCGCGGGGCCTCACCTCATTTAGGCGGATCTTTGCTGACGGAACCGCCCTCTTCGAGCGCTATCACCATGGGAGATGAGACTGGCCCTTCTTCGCAGACGCCCCGACACGCCCCTAACTTAAGCCACCGCCTCAATCCGCCGCGAGAAGCCATTAATCGACTTATCATGAACTACTTGGTCACGGGTAAGAAGGAAGACAATGTGAAGGATGTTATTATTACATGCTTGTGATTGAAAGGGAAAGGGAAACTCAGAAGAGCTAAAGGATTGGAATATATTTCTAGTCAGAACTTTAAAAAGAAAAAAAAAACGAGATGAATGAAATTAGGGTTATTTTGTCGTACTGTCTTGTCTTCAAATTACTAAACTTTCAGCAAAATGTAGTGAATCGAAATTCTTGCATAAGTTCAAGCTACCGGGTGTTTCAAAAGAAACGCAACACCTAGTTGTGCCGTCTAAAACTCGTGATTGAAACCATATAAGAACCTAGCTTTCATTGGATGGGATGGGACAAACACTCGGTGGAAAAGCTAGAGAGAAAATAACACCCAATCTCAACACTTAAGCTGGGAGGACTTTAGCTCAGGAGTGGACATGGGCGAAGCTAGGCCACTTTTTATTTTAATTGTTATTCATAAAGGGAAAACTTTAGACCAAAAGTTGATATTTCGTTGCTCTTTTTAACTACCAAGGTACAATTTCTTTTTTCTTTGCGGTCGTCTTAAACCAACATTCTTGATTTTTTACTACATAAGTTGTAACTTTCGAAACATTTGACTAAAATGACAATAACCGAGTCATCACATGAAAAACTCACATTTTTTTTTCTCACATAACGCTATTTGGGACCGCAACGGATCTTCTATGACTATTTTAGGACTTCTAAAATCATTCAGTTAAAAATGGCTTGGCTTCGCCTCAAGGTCCTGTCATGAGGATCTTTAGCTTCGCCCAAAGTCATGTCCAATCCTATGGTTAAAGGTATCCTTGGCTTAAGCGCCGATGATTTTTCCCTGGATGGGTCATTTTCGAAAATAGGGCGTTCGTGACTCTGACTTTTTTCTTCCTTTCTAAATTTGGTTATGATCAAAAATAAGGCGACATGAAGGGAATAAAAGCCGTGTGTACCTTAAGACTTGTTATCTGATTCATCTTTTTGAGCTTCATATATTTTTTGTAAGATTAAACATTTCCGAGTAATTCCATATGAATCATCCGGTAACCTAATGTTCTTTTTAAGTGTTTATAATAACAATGTTTATTGCGTGTTTATTTTACACATTGGATTTTTACAGTGTCAATATTCATCCTTGGTTGTTTTGATTTTCGAACAATTGAATGTACTAAAGGGGCCCATTCTTGGTTCAGGTCGCGCCGTTCGACGCGTAAATCCACTAGACTTCAGAGCAGGGTTGGAAGGGGGGCTGAACACTTTTTGAGATTGATTGCAATTAGTAACCCAAAAATGGTTAAAATCTTTTCAAAATCTGTCAGACTAACCTGTAGCGACAATCAACCGTATTTTTGAGCAAATTTTTTTCAAAGAGTCCAAATTTCAAGATGTTCAATGTAATTCGTATGTTTTGGAATGTATGTAATTCTCTTGTTTGAGAGATATTGCAGTCGAGAAAAAAGCTTTGATATTTTTCTACTCGCATAAACAATGCATACATATTTATCCCACAATTTTATTTCTACCTTTTTATCCTCTGAGAAAAAGTGACACCTGAGTTTTGGTCAAAATGCACAATTTTCGGAATGATGCTGAAAATCGAAATGACGATTTACCGCTTATGAGCAGATGTTTTTTTGCATGTTGTGTTGTTATGCCACCCTGTTTGAATTTATGATTTATTCAAAAAATAGGCGTTTAAAGCGAAAAACTCATCAAAATCCAATATCTTGGACAGTAAAGATGTTGCTCTTACGCATATTTTGATATTTGGAAAATATGTAAGCGAATATTAATAGAAATGTAAGCGAAAATTGAAAATGATTATTTTCTGTGTGAGACGTCTTAGGTTTAAAAGGTACATGATTTTGGTCATGTTGCTCGCTCTTGACGCATATGTATACGCAAGTATACAGGGGTCGTGCAACATATACCCTGACACGAAAGTTGTGTCGTCGTCATACTTTGTGCCTAAAAATGACGGCAATACTTGGACACTTTGGCGCAATCAAACCACCCGTGTGCCCCAACAAGTGCCTAGAATGTTTTTGGATTAGTTAGGAT
>JAAGOF010000209.1:1033606-1186155 GCA_010645155.1 Tigriopus japonicus | reverse complement strand
AGCCCAAATGGGTGAGGCATATTCAAGATGCGGCTGAACAATCGACTTGTACAGAGTTAGCATCGTAATACTATCTCTGGACTTGAAAGTGCGATAGATCCAACCACACGTTTGAAATGCCTTTCCCAATTTCAACTGGATATGCTCATCGAACTTTCCATCATCTTGGACGACAACTCCTAAGTCCCTCATGGACTATTTAAGGACAAATACGTGATAAATTATTCCTGGAACATCAATTGTCAACTTGATGTCCGGCGTTTTCTTTTTGCACGGTTCCATCTGCCTTTAAACCGTTGCGAAAAAATAGTGAGTCACGGGTATCAAATTTTTCTCGGTTTTGGAGAAAGGAGACTGACTAGTTTTGGAACAAACACCTCTAACCAAAAATAACGGGAAATATTGTTCTCCGTCATAATTCCAAAGCTCATGAAATCTCAACCGTTCATCAAGATTTTAGGCAAAGGGAAGACACCTGATAAAGTGAGGAAAAACGTTGAGCTTTCCCCACTTTCCAGTTTGGTTGATAGCATCCCAAATGTCATTTCCGAGGAAGAAGAGACTAGTTGGGGACAGATTGCATGTCAAGTCGTTCAAATCTACTCTTACGTAATGAAAATATTTTGGTTCAAAATAACGACAAAACTTTCATGTCAGGGTGTACCTAGTCTAATTAAATCATAACTTCGAACTAGTTTGTCAGACAACACCATTTGTAAAATAACATCTGCTCATAAGAGGCGAGTCTTCAATTCAATTTATACGTTAATCGTGTATTTGCACGAGTTGCAAGCCCAGTCTACCTTTAGTCCATGTTACGAATCTTTAAGGGTAAGGCAAAAGTTCTCGCAAAGAAGGAGTCATGGTTCATTCACATCCTCAATCTATGATTTATTATTTGCAATTTTCCATTTCAGAGGGCTTCAAAGAAGCCGCCGAGAAGTTTCAAAACGAGGCCAATGTCTCGTTGCCTGATGATGTGGGCGATATGGACAACCGGATCAAAATCCGGAACGCCATTCAAACCGGACAAATCCGTGATGCCATCCTTATTGTTCATCAACTCTATCCTGAATTGCTCGACGATGATCGATACCTATTCTTCCACTTGCAAGTATGAACATTGAAACCTCTATATAGTAGATTGGTAGGATCAAGATGATATTGATTTGTGAACTCCGACCAGGTTAGAAATGGATCAGAAGCCTTTCAGAATTGCAATTCCCTAATTATTTGTTTCAACGCAAAACACTGAACCTGAACTGTTGTTGAAAGGAGTTGAAAAAAAAGAATGTTTCGCTACTCCTCTTGCTAATGCTCCACTTAAAAGTACCTCATAAATATAATCGTTTTTTTTGTTATTATTTGGATGCACTTTAAGTATGTTCTTTAAAAAAATCTTAAGTATTTGGGCGTCAAAATTTAATGTTTCCGCCGCTCTCCTTATCACCTTCAGTCCTTATTTGATGCAGTTCCTTGAAAATCCTCTCAATCAAATTGGTACAAGAGAGTAGAATTTCCGCAGAAATGTTTTGAGCAGTTCTTGTAAGTCTTTGTTTTTCATGCAGCAACAGCAACTAATCGAATTGATACGAGAGAGTCGCGTGGAAGAAGCGCTCAAATTTGCTTCCGAGCAATTAGCCGAACGAGGCGAAGAGGATCCGGCCATTCTCGAAGAACTGGAACGAACTATGGCCTTATTGGCCTTCGAAAACCCCGAGCAATCTCCCTTTGCCAACCTTCTCTCAGCCTCTCATCGTCAAAAGGTAACAACAACAATAGCAACTTATTTTCTAAAATTAGATTTCCAATTTTTAACATCTCTTCTTTTTTCTTGATTTTGAGCGATTTTTTCAACTTTTTGTTCATGTTTCTGCAATGAGCGTTGGTTTCGTGAATATTTTGAACGTTTTCAATTCTAAAGCAATTTTAGAATTTAGCAATCTCTAGATTAAAAAAAAGATGATTGGCCTTTGGTCGTTTCCTTTTTCCAAGGAAATAATCTATGGGAAAGGGTTGTTGTTAAAAACATTTATTCTATTACAAACAAATTCTTACAAGACGTTTAATATATGTAAGAACCCAAAAACCATTAAATTTTCACTAATTCAACCAATTATTTACTTCTTCCCCGAATTTATTTTGTGCATTTTTTACCACTTTGACAAATAGTAGCTGCTAATGGATTAGTCTGGCCTAGTGATGGGAGGCAAACAGGAGCTTGGGCAAGCGGTCCGGTACAGTACCTTGGACTTGCCGAAACTTGGGTCTACTTGGGTGCCTGTACAAGTATTTTTCCCACCTTACAGGTTTGCCAAATTTGCTAGGAATGAAGACTAAACCTTCGGCATCAGAATTTCAATTAACCAGAAAGTTTCAGCGAAATAGGGTCCATGCCCTTGTTAGGATGGATTTTTAGATGAAAATACACAATTCAAAGCTTTTGTATCGAGAAATGCAAAAGCTTTTGAGAATATTTCAAAAAAAAAAAAAAAGAGTTGGCATCTTATATTTTTTTCTAGCAACTCTGAGTGACCGAGCTTGTTCCCAAGTGTGACTGTTAAATCTCATTCTTGATTGGCCTGAAAAGTGTATTCATGTGTGGCTTAGAACGGAAACTAAAGAAAAAACATGGTTTTGCAAATGCTATCCAAATCAAAATATTTTTTGTTTCACTTCCACTGTTTATTGCTAAATTATTAAGGTCAAAAGATCATTGAAAATGCAACTTGACATTCTTTTCTTCTAAGTCACACTGCAAGTATCTTAACTCTTCCAAGAGCAACTGCCGGCAACTGCATCTTCCAATGTTCCTTGAGCTTGGGAAGTGTATTGGTGTATTGCCCAAGTAATGCTTGTCAACAACTTGTGCTTGGGGTGTCTGTGATGACTCATTACTTGCCCAAGTCACATCACTAGTCTGGCCTAGCTCTAGTCTGGCCTAGCTCTAGTCTGGCCTAGCTCTAGTCTGGCCCAGGTTTGTGACAAGGAACAACAAGGAAGTTGGACCCAACGGAAAGAAAAAAAAGGTGTCACAATCCTGGGCCCAACTAATCCATTGGAAAGATAATTTCTTTGTCCTTCCTATCAACTGAAAACCCGCTCTCTAATCATACCTAAGGGTTGGCGTTCCCAGCTCTCAAAAACTCCTTTCATCAATTGCTCATCTTAACCAAGCCTGTTGAAATCAAAGCAAGAAATACTGTTCGCTCCCAAAATTTTGTTAGCCGTTTTGTGTTGTCCATATTGTCCAACGTCCACCTCGAAACTTAACCCTTGTTCTATTCATTCAATCAATCAGGTTGCCAGTGAATTGAATGCAGCCCTCTTAAAGGCCGAGAATGCAGAGTATTCCCAGCCCAAATTGGCTGGACTCTTGAAGTTATTGCTCTGGTCTCAAAAGGAACTTGGCAAAAAGGGCGTGGCGTACAAACGCGTGTTGGATTTTGATCCCTCGGATCCTATGGAGATATCCCTAATGCCAAAGACTCGAAATTCACAGCCACACCCACCTCCGCCCCCGCAACAGTTGGATTATCAAGGACATTTAATTGATCAATGAGCGAAGAGCTCTTCGTGTTTTGTACGTGTACATTCATTCCTGCACTTGACTCAGTATAATAAAACTGTCCTCAGTGGTTTTTTATGTAGTTGATCATTCATGTCTGTATTTTTCTTTGTCGTATGGAAAATATTTTCGCTTCAAAAAAGCCGCACCAGGATTTTTACCAACCGAAAATATACTCCATGGCCTTGCCCACAATGCCCGAACTTCGATTAGGCGTACCAGCCGTACCCGAGATCTGAAACAAGGGCAATAATAATCGCTTTGATTCAACTCGCGGATGGAGAAATTAATCACTGTTCACATCACACTCTTCCAATTTTTTTGCTAAAGTTTAACCGAAATTCAGAGCCAGAAAAATGTTAAAATTGCCGAAACGAAAGAAAACGTCGTGAAGAGGAAGTGTTTCAAATTATAGGTTTGAATTGAAATACCTAAACACATCTGGGCCTTTTTGAACCCACAATTCAAAAGGGAAGTTCTTTCTCTTCACTTTTATTGTACTATATAAAGTCCTGAGGAGAAAGTTATAAACGTAAGAACCTATAATTAATCAATTTCATATTTTCTTTTCCAACCACCCACGGATGTTTTTGCTCCCTTACCTCCAAATCATTGTTGGCCGCTTTATAAGCTTGTGCCAAAGGTCGAATGGATCGATTGAGCTGAGTGCCGCCCAAGCTGGCATTCAGATTCGTCACCCTCATCGAGTCGTTGGTCTCAGTTTGCTGGCTGGCCGTTGTTGTCAGACTCTGATTGAACAAACAAGACGTGTTCGAGGCCTCGTCAACATTGGCATCCGTGCAGGGAGACACGCCGATCATGATGCTGCCACCCAGAATCTTGTTGTTCTTCGTCAGCGCCTTTTGAGCTTGCAATCTGGAAAGACACAAACAATGTTCTCTTTATTGCTCCTCTCCAGAAGTTTAGAACAAAATCCAGTATTTCTTCATATGCTGATGACACAAAATCAGTTTGTGGAAGGAACGGTCAGGACTCAAAATGTTTATGTGAAGACTTGGAGAAAGTATACTCTTGGGTTGGTCAGAGTAATATGTCATTGAACTGGATGAAATTCCGAACAATGGCGTATGGGACGTCAAAATTAGAAGTTCCACTCAAAGACGATGGAGGTTGTGATATTGAGTAAGTATCGTCCATGAGGGATTTAAGAGTTGTCATCCAAGATGATGAAAAGTTTGATGAGCATATCCACTTGAAAGTGGGGAAGTCATTACAAACGCGTGGCTGGATCTATCGCACTTTCAGGTCCAGAGATAGTAGGCCACATGTTAACGCAGCTAATTCAAAAAGCGAGAGTACACCAAAATCAAGTCAGATTAACGTTTGTCGAGTATATACTCACCCCAGCTCCTGTGTTTCAAACACAACAGCTGTCGAGAGTATATACTCTAAGCACGTCAATCTGACTTGATTTTGTGTACTCTCGCTTTTTGAATTAGCTGCGTTAACATGCGGCCTAGTATTACGATGCTAACTCTGTACAAGGTACAAGTCGATTGTTCAACCGCTTCTTGAATATGCTTCCCCTATTTGGGCTCCAATGAGTTCAGCAGGTTTGCAAAAGGTCAAGCAGGTCCAAAGATGTCTTATTAGGAACATCACAGGATTGAGAGAGCTCTCGTATTGGGAGTGGCTCCAGAAGTTAGGGTTGTACAGTACTCAGAGAAGGTATGAAAGGTATCTGATACTGTATGTCTTCAAGAGCGTACATGGGCTCTGTCCTAACCCAGGATTTGAGGTCAGTTGTAGCGACATAGAGGTTTTACATGCGTTATGAGAGCACCTCCAAATCCAAGGGAATCAAGGCTAGTTCGATCAACCTCCTCTCTTCTTTATCGGGCTCCTTCATTGTTCAATTTGTTAGCCATTCGTCTTCGTCGGGAATATGTAGGAGCTGATCCTCTAATAGCATTTAAGGCAGGAATGGACAATTTTTTAAAAACTATTCCTATTTAACCCACTATTCATGGGTTGCTCAGATCTGCCAAAAGTAACTCGTTGGTAGAACAAATATCATGTGACTGTCAATTTTCTGCACTAACGGTAATGATTAACTTCTTTAAATGGAATCTCTTCCTTGAAGATGTAATAAAAATCCGTAACCCTCAAAAAAGAATGAATAAACGCTTACTTAGTCTGAAACTTGATGTGCATCCAATTTCCGTTGGGCGGCATTTGATTCTGTAGAACCGTGCCACACTGAGAAAACTGGGACAAAACGTATCCAGAAGCCGACGGAGGAAACCCAAACACGGTCACCCAATTTCCCACGCCTTCTTGCGCATAACTAAAATCAAAATCAACCTCATCATTATTGCCCACAGCTTCATTTCACCCTCCAAAATATCCCACATACCTCGAACTATTGAGAACCTCCTCTCTAATAGACTGATTATTGAACTGAGGCGTCCCCCCAAAGCTCAATTGGGGCGTATTGGGCATGGGTGTGCCTCGAGATTTACCATTAGGCGTGTGCATCGAACTAAACAGACTCCGCGTGGGCGGACCTCCGGGCTTTTCAGCCGAAGGTGTACGAATATAACTAGCATTGGGCGTCAGGAAACCGCCATTTCGAAGGGGCGTGCTCGTTCCGGCTCCACCCTCACCGACCAAACCGGATCGATTGGCAGCCTCACCTTGAAAAGGTAAATGAGGACCTGGAGTTTGAGGCGTGGAGGTGTGTTGTTGGGCGTGATGCGAGAGTGAACGATTCATTTTGGACGGTGAAATCATGCGACTCGAACTCTGGAAGAAAAAAAGATGTTACTTTGAGATTTTTTCTCTATCGAGAGCAAGATTTACGAGATAAGTAAAATAGGATGAATTATGAAGAGTATCTATGGTTATAATGGGGCATGAAATGCAAGGTTTGGGAGAGCTCGCCCCAAGATTAAAAAAGGGAGGGTTTCTCGTAAAGTTTGTCTCGTTTGTAACATCTCTTGTATGACCCAGACGCTCTGAAACGAGAGTGAATTTAAAGTTTAAAATGCTTTGTGATAAGATTTTGGTACAACTGCACATTTCTTCTTTTTCGCTACAAAAAAAATCCTCAACAAGAATAGACTAGTTCACTATTAAAAAACAATTGAGTAATGGCCAAGTCGTTTCAGCTTAAAAATATAAAGACTTTCAACAATATACCTGTTTTGTTTGCTAGGCCAAATTGGAAGCAACAGATTATGCATTTTCTTTCAAAAAAGTATCAAAATTACAAACAAAACTTGGTTTCATCGCAAAGTTTTTCCATGGCAAAAAATGCCTCCCGAAAATCAAGAGCTCTTCCATTCACACACCTGCTGATTGGGATCACCCATAAGATATCCGGGCAAATATCCGGATCCACCCCCCATGGAGGTGTTATGATGATGTTGGTGAGGCGTGGACATCATCAAAGTATTGACACTTGGATGAGGAGGGGGGTTGTAACCCAGAGAAGGGTTCATATTCAAGCTAGTTTGACGCCCATAGGAGGCGTATCCGCCGCTTTCACCTAATGGGGTGCGTGGATATTCGGGTGGAGACACGGGTGAGTGAACGGGTGAGCCTAAAACCATCGATTCCATGATAAAAACCACGATTTCTTCTTCTTCTTTGATTGGTTTTTCGGTTCACTTTCCGCGTTTCAAACTTTGTTGTGTTTTTTCCGAGAGCTGAACAGGGTGACGAGATTAAAAAGTAGCGGATGATACAAGACTCGATACGCGAGTTTTTCCCGACGATCGGAACGACTCGAGCCGTTGCTAAGAAAGATCATTATTTTAGAATTATTTTCTTTAAACCCATTCAAAACCAAATTTGAACTTCATTCCGCGAAGAAAGAGGATCTTGTCACGTTGCTAACCATGTTAAAACCATAAATATGTATAGATAGAGGTTGTGAAGAATTGTTTGTTGTCCCCCTGTATTCCCGCCCCACCAGCCTGTTGCGTAGACATCGCTGAAGGCCAGCCAGCATTGTCCATGCACTCGGGAAGAAACAAAACTCAACATAATTTTAACTATTTCGCAATATGTGTGATATTGTACTAATAAATAAGTATAATAATTGTTTACCGATATCAAAAAGGACATTGGTTGGTGACATTGTTGGCAAATTTACTTGAAATATTAGGTAATTTGTCTCTTCCTATGTGTCTGGACAGTGCTGGCTGGCCTACAGCGTGTCTACGCGGCAGGTCTTGGCAGCGTCCATAGCGAAAGACAACAATCAATTCTTCACAACCTCTATAAAAGACACTCAGTTTTTTACCATACAATAGCTGAAAAATGGTTGCGTGAATCAGCCCAAATTTTCCGATGAATACTGATGTCTTCTGCAGGGTAGGTTCAAGCAGCTCCTTGTTCTGATTTCTGTCCAAATGATAGGATAAGGTTTATTGTATCTGAAACTGTTGTTTTCAATTTGTTGCCCTCCATTTGTCATACAGAATACATAAGAGGTGATCCATTAATGCCAATTCTGTGGATCAATCCACTGATACACCAGTTGTGTGTTTGCCTCTTGATGATGAATCAATTTGCTTGCAAGTTGTTTATTAGTACTTTAGCGTTTGGTAGTTTTCCTTCTCGATATTAAAAATTTGTTGCGCATTCTTTTGTTGGAAATTAAGCTAGCAAAAAACTCTACAAAGACTTGAGTTAAGAGAGCTTGTTGAATGATAGGGGGGACTGGCTCAGTATGTCGTATCTATCAATATCTGTGGTAAAAACGCCAAAACTTCATGAAAACCTTTAAAAAATGTAAAAGTACCTCATAACTCAGGATACAATCCTTCCTGAAGGAGTATATCCTGAGTTATGCGAAGAGGAAATCATTGCAATCATCGGAAATGAAATGGTCACCCTAGCTATCGCTTTTTTGGTTCCAAATTTATCGCCCAAATGATGCCATTGACATAGAGCCAAGTGACGAAAAAGATTAAATGAATTCAATCTTTGCCGTAAGATATGAATAGACGGTTGTGTCAAAACAATTGAAATCTAATCAAATTTAGGTTTCGGCCGATTTAGACTGCCGCCATAATGGCCCGATTTTAGCTTCCCCAAGAGTCAAAACAACAGCTGAACGAATTCTCATAAAAGAGCTGCCAAAAAGAAATATTGTGACCAGTTTTCAAATTCTTCAGGCTTACTTTAAAGCTTAGTCACGATTTTTTGAGTCTTTATATGACGTTACATGATGTTAACTTGGCACTTTTGTAATAACCAACTGTGCAAAATAAAACAAAAATGATAAGTCACTAGCTTTTCCGACAAATATGACCTAACATAATAGCAAATGAATGGCAGACCTGAAAATCAACTCTTCATTTTGACAGAGATAAGAGAGAGAGGCTGCGTTTAATCGACTAAGCTCAAAATATTTCTCGAATTTAGAAAGTTTGGGCAGCCGAATCGGCGGGTTTCCACATTTGCAGCGTTTGCGCCAAGACTCTCCAAGTAAGTTTGATTTTCTCGTCAAGGTCTTGGCGATCAGGATTTGCGGGATATTCGCGTATTTTCGACACTGTTTTACAACATATACACTGCGTCATATTCATTAAGGCGAAAACTGCGTTGAATTAAAGACCATCAAGGGTCTTTGTTTTATGGAAGTTACTTTGAAATTTCCAGTTTCAGGATTTACACTTGAAATAATTGATGGGGGGTTAAAATTTTTCAACTCGGCGGTTTTTAATTTTAACATTTTGGGACTTTGTCAATATTATGGTTTTTGAATTGGTTAGAAAAAAGTTATTGAATTATTGAGTCCAATTTTTATTTGAAGAGACATTAACAAAGAATATTCGTTACAAAAACTCAATTTTTTTTCTAATGTATGTTTTCAAAACAAGAACGTGAGCTTCTGTGACTTTTTCAACTCAACCTTAAGTTAATTTTCCACGTGAACCAAAGCAAATTAGGGTGCTTTTAAATATAACGAAAAAGACTCTCTTGTTGGATGAAGAATATGGAATATGGGGTCTTAAAAACTGACTTGTTCATCTGTGGTTAAAAACAAGATATTCATGCCCAAAAGTGAATGGATATTTTAAACAAAACTTCAGTACTTTAAAACAATTCTATAGGCTCAGAAAGCTGAAGAAATTTTGGCTTGGAAAGCAATTCCATGCTCTCAAATGACAGGTGTACCTCAAACATCCCCACAATATTGGATTTTGTTTGCCATATTTCCACCTGTTAGGGATTTGGGCGATAAAACGAAGACAACATCTCATGGCATTAACGCCAAGGGATTTCCGCATAAAATTTGATGTTTCTCGTTTTTTCTCCTGTTTTTGGATACATCGCAAGTAAGAGTCAAACTACTTCATTTGCATCTGAACCATCTTGGATTCTTCTCTTGAACCATCTAGCAACATAAAACGGGACTTTTCATCAAGCCTAGGAAGTTCAAATTCCCAACTAACGGCTGTCCCTTTTTACGTTGCAGGATGTCTTCATTCCTCTTATCTCAAACTCGACTCATTGCTCGACAGTTCCTCCTCTTCTCGAGCTCTCCAAGAGTCGCTTCTCTTCAGAATAGTTCTTCAAAATTCAGTTCAGATGCCTCTGAAGGAGGATCTGCCGAGCAGAAACTGATTTCCATCCTCAAGAATCGTTTCCCAAAGGCCACAGACATTGCTGTCGTGGATATTTCGGGAGGATGCGGGTCCATGTACGAGGTGTATGTGGAAGCCCCTGATTTTAAAGGTGTACGAACCGTGAAACAACATCAACTTGTGACGGAAGCCTTGAAGGCCGAAATCCCGGCCATGCACGGGCTTCGAATCTCAACACAAGTCTCGGCGGATTCTTGATTATCGTGTTTTTAGAAATTGAAGTTTTGACCGATGAAAGAGTCAACGTAAATTCATCCTGAAATGAGCCATTGCCTTTTCTTGGTCTCAAGTAGAAACAGACAATGAATGAGTTCATCGGATCATCCGCAGAGTCAATAAACATGGAACTTAATCGATAAGAAGGTTACTTTTTATTGGTTTGAAACGCGGCATAAAGCTACCACAACTATATTGCTAGTACGAACACGCGATTGAGTTATGGTGGAAAAAAACTTGCATGAAGAGTTGAAAAAGAAACACTAAGTGTTTAGTCTTGATATTTTAGGGGTCAGTAGTAAATTCTTCAACATTCACTAACCCTCTTTGGTCAGTTGCTATTCTTCCTTGGTCTCGGACTTCATCTCCATCCAAATGGTCAATGTTTTGAAGTTTGATAATCAGACCCCTAAAAGAGATTCATTCATCGAGGTTCCTTTTGAAAGGAAATAAAATACCACCAATTCCCATTCGCCAAGCTCTCTTCCGGTATCTTCAAAGTTATCGAGCCCGTGGGCTTTTCAGATTATGTGGACATTTTTTTGTGTCCCAAACACTTTTACTCTCGGTGGGAGATCTAATGGTTCTGAAATCTTGGTGATTGCATGAATACAGAAGGATCTTACAAATGGTATAACTCCGGAGAATCGTCAAGATCGATTACAAAAAAGTCGCAAAGATTCTTAAACCGAACAGATCAAACCAAAGAAATGCTCTACCAACAGTTGCATCAATATCCGCTGGAGTGTGACAAAAATCATTTTAGTATTGGAAATAAGAATTGAACAAATTCTATTCAAAAAATTATCTTTTCTTTCTTACGACGGGATTTTGAGCCTACGACGTTCTTACGGGGTGGAATTTAATTAGATTGTGCGAAAAAAATATTTGTTGTGTGTGATATTATAATAAGTATTTAATTTTGGTGTGAAGAAGTCATGAAAAAATGGCGCCTTTTTACATTAATGATAAGAAATGTAGCTGATAATTTTGGCAATTTGTTTGAATATGAAAAATTGTTTGTCGACACATATGATATAGGTGGCTGCAAAACTGTTCATTTCTCAAAATCCCACTACAAAACGACTTTTACAATCATGAAACTAAGTTGAATTCATTATGAAAAGCTAGAATTTAAGTTCAGCAATCACTTTTAAGTATCCAAATCGAATTTTCTCCAACCCATTTAGGTGGCCACAGGTAGCTAAAAAGATGTTTCGCGGAGGTCGCGGTGGAGACCGTGGTTGGCGAGGCGGAAATCAACCATTTAGAGGAGGTCCGCCTTTTAGAGGTGGGCGTGGAGGTGCATTTGGGCCCAGGGGAGGAGGTAATTTTGCCCCTAGGCCAGACTTTGGGGGTCATCGGTCAGATTATGATTTTGGACCTCAATCAGACTTTGGTCCTCGAAATGATTTCGGGCCCAGATCCAACTTCCACTCTCGAGGTGAGAATGGTCCTGGACAAGGATTTGGGCCCAGAGGCAATTTTCGACCTCGACCAGATTTTGGCTCCAGAGGTTTTGGTAACAACACCAATTTCAGAGGTCCAAGACCCGATGGGTTCAGACCTCGAGACCGTGAACCTCCAAATTGGGGAAACAATCGTCGGGGTGGATTTCAAGGACCTGACCCTCGTCAAGAACCCTCATACCAAGGAGAGCATCAAGAATATCCACCAATGGAACCCGAACAAACCTTTCCACCACGAGAAGACAATTTCAATAGCCTACCAGGTCGAGTTCACAATTCACGACCCTTTAGAGACGGGTTCGAACCTGGGGCACCAAATCAGAGCCACCAAGAATCAGAGTTTTCTCCTCAAAATGCGCCAAATCGAGGTAACACAGAGCCGGTCAAACCATCTCGTTGGGGAAAACCCACGGATTCGGGCCCTTCTTCGGTATCTCTTCCTGGCCCAACTCCTGCGACAATTAAATTGAAAGCAAATAATGAACAACAACAACCATCGTTAGAGGTAAGGCATGAGTTTTCCTTAATATTTAGTACGATTAAGTAGCTAGTCAGCTTCGGTATCGGAAGGAGCCCGCGTCTCCTCATCGTCGTATTCGTAGTCGTCGTCAACAACTGGTTTTTCTGGATCTTCTTCTGCATCGTCCTCATCGGCATTGTTTGCCATGCGGTCGATCTCTTGGAGGTCCATGGTACCCGAGACTTCTTCAGCTTCCTCTTCTTCTACCTCTCGGATCACCGGAAACCCGTCCAGTTTCTTCAAGTAAAGCAAACGTTTCACCACTTCGTCAGTGTATTTACCTGAAAAAAAGAGTTCAATTGTTTGAGTCTGCTTACTGGCAAGAAACTGACAAGCTATATGAGAGATACGCCAATGAAGGTGCGCCAATATGGTTGACTTTGCTTGGCATGCATAAAGATTGAGATTGAACAAAGGTGCTTCAAGGCGTACACCGATACCTCTCAAAACTGGGATCAAACGAATAAAGAGGGAAAACATTGGCAGCTTTTGAGGCAAACAATTGTTATTGCGAACGTTATAAGCCAACAAAGGGGATATCTGACATTTTGACAAACCCTTACCGAGTGCCATTATGCGCCTATATGAAGCGTTTTTATTGATTTTTTAATCCCTGGGAAGAGGAATACAACATTTGTATGAAATTAGTTCCGCCAGTGAATTTGATTGGGCAGATCTGGACAACCACTGAATGTAAGATTGTTTAGATTTTTATAACTAAGTTCAATAATCTTTTTTATAACTTTTGAAAGTTATCCTCATTTTTGTTGTGGCATTACGTTTCAAATGAGAAAGACCATTTTTGCCTAATATATGTCAAATTCAGGTTTTTTATGACCGCTGCAAGGAATGGGGCTCCCTGTATAGGCTGTATTCCCCCTGTGTTACTGTTCCCTGTTTGCCTTGGAGAAATCATTTCCGGCACCACCATGAGTGTGGATATTAAAAACAAATGATTCTCGAGTGCGAAATATGTTTTGAAAAAAGGCCATAACATGGCGTTGAAAGATACGATTCTCACTGTTCTTCACAAAAAGTCATCCATTTCCTAGCATCATCAAAATGTTAGAATCATTTATGGTACGTAATCTAAGCTCCTTCTGAGGCCATACATCTCGAGGCGACAATGGAAACTTATTTTTTTTTAGCCTTGTCGTCCATCTTAGTGAAATCTTAAAAGGTTGCTAAAAACCTTCAGTTTTTAAAAAAAAGTTTCAGACTTCCGTTCACTTCAAATAGTTTTTTTTAATGGTTGCGGATATTCTACTACCGCTACAAGGAATGCGATTCTCTGTAAGGATCTCTGTAAAGAATCCTTGTTTACAGGGTTCTCCCGACAGCTTCAATCCGATCCCCAACAGGATTCGAACCTACGCCGTCTGGGGAAGCACTAACACTCGGCTCTTATAAGAACGCATTAGTACGCGCGGTCACTCTGGCTTCCTTGGTTTAAAGGCAAACATTGAGGGTCCTCAAAGCCATTCTAAAGAATCGCTTTGACACCGTTGAAATAGAATATCAAGACGGTTCTCCCATTTGTATGGATTTATTCTGGCTATGGCCTTATACGATACAAAAAAAACGAAACGTGAATTAAGAGAGGGAAATAAGAACCAAACTAAAGGAGAAAAAAGGCCAGCGATCACAGAACTACTACATGAATAATCCATTTCTTTTTAGGAGTTTCTTAGCTTTGTATTGGTACGAAGCACAACAAATTACGTAACAAAACCTTAACCAATGCTCAAAATAAGCACAAATATCTATTTGAGTATTTGAGATTATCGTACATGTTAAAAAGGTTTTCATATCGGTCTCTCGTTGATACTATCTTGGCAAGACTGATTTGGGAACAAGTTATACCTTAGTATGGGAACAAATAGGGACATAAAGACTGCAAAAATACGTTACATATCATAAATTGCCTCGATAAAAACACCAAGGTGACTCAGATGTTCTTGTTGAACATACCTCTGTAGTGCCATTGTGAGCCATTCATTGTTAAACTCATTTTCGATGAATTATGAAGCTTTTCAATATAAGGATTACCTTGGATGGCTTAGAGCAGGGGTGGGCAACCGGGGGCCCCGGCCCACATGTGGGCCCAAGGTTGGTCTTTGGTGGGCCCATGAGCTATGAGGGAAGTCCAAAATAGTGGGCACGTAAGACAGCCATACTGTACTGTACTCGTATGTTGATATTATGATTACAAATATCAACTCAGACACCTTTTTTGAAGGGTGGATGCAATAATTCTTATCGGAATTGATTAATAAGTTTCATACAAGCAAGCGAAATTCCAACCAAAAGATGCACGCTGGCGCCATACAATCTCTTCTGGAGAAACCGAATACTTGCAGGGCAAATAACACAACCTATTCATTTTGTTGAATGAGCATCTAAGTTTCTTGAAAATGCATTCAAATTCATAATTTACATGCGCACATGGGAATGTCATTATTTTTAGGAGCTAGGCGCTTGTCGGGATAAAGCGCGTCATCCTAAAGTCACTAGTGTTCTTCCTGTCGTGCTTTGGTGGGGAAATGCTCGAAAATTGCGATTTGTTCAAAAATGCATTTTCAACGTGTCAAGTTTTTATTACAGCATACTCATCTAAAGTTACTTTCCTGAAGGTTTTGTTTAGCTTTCAACTGAATGAGCAATCCAAATATGTGAAAGGCTAATATTTCATTTTTTTATAGTTCTGTGTAGGTTCGTAGCAAAGGTATGTCAGATTCAAAGTGTCAATTGTACTGAAATGTCATCAAGATGTAATTAGTAAAGAGGGCCAAAATATTCCTACCGACAGCTTCAATTCTATCCCCAATAGGATTCGAACCCCGGCCGTCTGGGGAAGCACTTACGCAACCGACACGCTCTCGGTTATGCTAAACAAAAGTTGATCAACTTATCCTTTTTGGGACTTGCGTTTCAATTTTTTCACCTCCGAAAATTAGTTCAAGCATGGACATTTGTACTATCTGACCTGCATGCTTAGCTTGCTCGATAAGGAATTTAGGAGCTCTGGTCACCTCAAGTCCTTCCAACAAAACTTTATAACCCTGCAAAACCACAGGACGAGTATACGGAATTTTGTGTTGGACGGGTTACAGCTGTTGAAGAGCAAAGGTTGCACGTGAAAACGTGATATTTCCGAAGATTATAACCTAAGTTGTGCCCAAACAAACAAATATTCCTTCATGCTAAAGTTGTGCTCGTTTTGAAATGTTGCGATTAAATAATGGAAAGTTAAGGTGCAGAATCATGCCTCTGGTCTGACGGGTTATTCTTGACAGGCCCTGAACGATTGGGCCATTCTAAGGCGGAACAAGTGACCATGACTTCAACCCTACAAACGAACTTGTTTGGGCACAACTCCTTGGAAAACGTCACAGCCAAAGGTCAGCTGGGGCCTGAAAATTGTTTAACAAAATGATAGGTCTGTCTGCCACAGCGCCTCCTCTCTGCCAACTCTGTGTACAAAACCGTTAGCTTATCCGCCCCAATCAGCGCCTCTTGTGGTCAAATTGAAACATACGAGTTGCGGGTAGTTTGAGGTGGCATTTTGTGATCATAATGGCATATTTTTGAGAAATTTTACTGAGAAGAAGATGGATAAAGTTTTCCAAAAGAGTGGTGTTATAAGTAACCATTTGGCAACTGTTTCAATTGGACCACAAAAGGCGCTGATTGGGGCGGATAAGCTAACGGTTTTGCAGGGTCAAGTCTTAAATTTTATTGATTTAGGATAGCCTGAAAAGCTTGGCAATCAAAACTGAATTTCAGGAAACATGCATGCTAAGATTCAGCCAAAAAAATGTAATTCCTTTCACAGTATCAACATTTATTATAAGCGCTTTAGTTTCTCCAAAACAAGTGTATGGTCATTGCTCTGTCAAATTCATGTATATCATTGTCAGTGTGAGATGTTGGCTACATCAAAAGCACTAGATAACACACTTTATGGCTACTCTTTTTTACAGTGTAAAAGCACGAATTACTAATATTAATGGATGGCAACAGCTTTTAAGTCCAGACCTTAATGGGCCCTAACTGTCTGCCGATCTAGGAGATGACGTCATACCAGCGTGACAAGCTGTTAAAGGTCAAAAGAAGCTGAAAACCTCAGTTTCATTGCAAATTTTGGAGCTAAAAGAGCTATTTTAAAAAAGAGAGCTAAATTTAAAATGGCCAAAAACACAAAATCATCATACTTTTGGATCTTACATAATTGGCAGTGTCTTTCAAGACATGGCTTTTTGGAGTCATTTTCTTACTTCCTTAAAAACGGCCAAGAAAAAAAGATTACTTTGTGAAGTAATGTTGGCTTTTTGCATGCTACAGATAGAGCAGAGATAATGGATGCCTCGGTTATTGGCAAAAGCCGTTGTTTTATTCCTTGACTGGCCAGAGAAAGATCTAATTTAACCCATTATTTGGCCCATAATTTTAGGTTCACATGCTCAATTTCATCTTGATCAAATGAAATTTCTGTCAGTTTGAGTAGAATAGTTTGAAGCAAAGAGTAAAGTAAGTGACCTAAGTGACATAATGGAGATTGTGAAAGACTAGCCAAAAGCTGCCATTTCTGCTTAAACATGAGGAGCCATAGTTTTGAGTCAATTGTCCTGAAAATCCTAAGTATTTGTAAAAAGGAAAAAAAACAATTTTTAACAAGCATCATTTTGTTGGGGTAGAAAATCTGGCAAGTTGGAAAATGGTGAGAAGGAGCCAAAAATCCCTAAAATTCTCAAAAAAGAACTGAAAAAGAGCTAAAAAATGGCAAAATATTTCAAAAGGAGCCAAAAGAGGTAAATGCTTAAATTTGGAGCTAAATTTCCAAAATATCAGGAAAAAGAGCTAAAATTGGTCATACCGTCATAGATATTGACAAAAGGGGAGAGCATAGACTACCTGAACTGAACTTAACCTAACCTAAAATTATCTAAAATTATAGAAAAATAGCCCATCCCGCAGATTTCTTCCTCTAAAACGTGTTTAACAAAAACCCTCATGGTGGAATGAACCTCAGTTCACAGAGTGTGTAGCCTTTGTACTAGCTCTGAGCCACCACAACTTGTGGTGAATTAGGGAGAAAGTTTTAATTTATGTAGTGCTGAAGGGAGTTCGATGTGAGTCATCTCCCAGATCGGAAGACAGTTAGCTCCCATAAGGCTCACACAAGTCAAAAAGTGTTGTGAGGTGCCGACAAAATAGCTGGAAAGCACAAGTGCCCACTGTTAAATGCTCTAAGAGCCGAAGACGTAAATAGAAAAAACTATAATTGGCTTTGATTTGGAGGCCCATCATTATAGATAATCCCCAGACTGAACACAAACAAGATATCGTCAATGTTTGTTAGCCAAAAAACGTCAGCTTTTGGCAGGCTATTTTACTGTTCATCGAAAATTAACTATAATTATTCCAATGTCACAAGAAACCTCAAATGAAAGGAATATACCCATGAATTGATTTAATTACTGAAATGAAAACCTGTGCGCGTCATTACCAGTTGGCGAAACATCTTCTTCCAAGGGATTGCCAATGAACACCAGGTCCTCCAGCACTGGAAGTTCTGCCATGTGCTCAAATTCTCTCCATTCTCTAACAAAGTTGTGAGCCATGTACAGAACTTTTAACTTGAGCATGTTTCTCAATGGTTTGAGCTTATCGATTTGATTGTAGGAGATCCACAATTGTTCCAACGTATCTGCAGCAGCCTCAATCCCTTGGAGCGATTTCAGAACATTGCGACCCAAACTGAGAACCTTCAAATTTTTGAATGATTGCAAGTTTGTGATGGAGGAAATCATATTGGTAGAAAGGGAGAACTTTTCCAGATTCACCAACAAATGGAAAGGACCCTCCATTTTCTCAATTGGCGGGGACACTCCGATCAGTTTGATTTCTTTTGACTCGGCCGCTTTTCTTTGGGTGGCCTCTTCCCATTTTTTCAATGCTTGTTTGATGGTGGTTGGCATTTTGATTGTCAATTCCTCTCTGCGGTTCTTGAAAACAGCATTATTGATTATACAACGCTTTCCCAAGTAAAAACACTCGCCATTCTCTTCCAACATGTAGGTTTCTAATCCGAGCTATGAGACGTTTCCGAGCACTTCCAAGGCAATTGCTCCTACACCAGTTTTGCCTCAGGCAGATTTACCGCGTCCGATTCCGTCGCAAGATTTGGTGGTCGAGGAAAGGAAACCGAGGCAACCAGCCTTGCCCAATGAAGACGAGCCCAATTACGACGATAGCCTCGTTATTTTGGATTGGTGTAAGTTTTAAACACTAGTTTTTTTTTATTGGAACGTGTTTATGTGAATGAATTCGTGAATTGATGACGAATTGAAAAAAAGTAAAACAAAGTTTCAAGGCAGTCCATTAGATATGAGGTTCAAAGTCGAAATTGATTATAACAAATGTGATGATTTTTCGGAACAAAAGAGGTCAGTCAGATCTCTGGAAAATGCAAACAAGTATGAAAGTCACTTAAATATTAATGTAAGAAATTTCAAAAAAATAATCTTTTATTTACATTCACAATCAAAACTATTGTTATAAACGAAAAAACTCCACCATCTATTGAGGCAAATTGAAAATTGTATTGTTTAAATCAATTACATGTCAAGTTTACCCCCTAAAACGGCCAAATGCATCAATTTCACCAGAAACAAATTTCAGATTTCAAATTTCAAATTTCAGAATAAAGAGTCCAGAAAAAAAGCAATGCAATTTTCAATATTAGAGTTCCGTTTGTGCCCGCGTAAACAAGTCGCAAACAGGGTGATTTTTAGTCGTTTTGAAAAATTGTTGAAATACTTTGTTGCTTTTCTAAATTTTACAAAATGTATAACCAGAAACTACAAATTGTATGACTTAGACAAAAGCACTAGACTTCTTTGAATACCTACGAGCATGACATTGGCTGATTCCTTTTTGGACCTTTCGTCTTCACAGGGTTTGAGAGGAAAAAGCTCTTCTTTTGAATTTGATAATTGTAAAATAGCAATCCTTGCAAAGCAATGGTTACTCGTTCCATAAATGTACAAAACTGACAAGCATGATATTGTTTTAGAAAATGCATTGTAAATAAAACTTAGGAATGGTGACGATGTGAGGTTCGGACCTCACATCTTCACCATTACCTAAAATTTTGCACTTTTTCACTAGGTCTCCTTTCTTCCCCAATCTCACTGAAACATTGATCCATACTAGTTTAAATCAATGCATTCTCGTGCTCTTGTAATTTTAGTGCTTAAGTTTTAGTCAGGTTAAAATCATCTCAAAGAAAAATATCATTCAAGTCATTTGGAAACATTGACCCTAACTTCAACTCCAATCAATCTCATGCGTGTACTCTTTTAATTATAGTGCTCTAAAACTAGCCTTTTTTACATTTCAGATAATTCCGACTTGAATCTAATCATCGACAAGAATGATTACTGCTCCGCTGTTGCCATGTCCCATGAGGGATTTGGCTTAATGTGGGCGGGAGCCAGAGCCACTTATGGAGTGTGCAGAGGGCGTGCCTGCTTTGAAGTTCGCATTGACGGGAATTGTAACACACAGCATTTGGAAAATGAGCCCACTCCTAACGTTTTACGGGTGGGTTGGTCCCTCGATGAAGCTTCGATGCAATTAGGAGAAGAGCCATTCTCTTACGGTTATGGAGGAACAGGTAAAAAGGCCGTGGGTTGCACCTTTACCAACTATGGGATGCCCTTTGGCGTTGGAGACGTCGTCGCTTGTTATGTGGACTTCACTTGCGAACCCGTTCAGATTGGTTACACCCTGAATGGCCACAATCTGGGTCCTGCATTCCACGTGACTCAGCTGGATCTTCAAGGTCGAGCTTTGTTTCCCCATGTTCTGACCAAGAATCAGAATTTTACCGTCAATTTTGGCCAACTCCCAGCTCCAATGAGTGGTCTTCTTCCTGATTACCCACCAATTGGACAACTGGATGTCAGTGAAGGCCTTGTCAGAGGGGCTTTGGCACCTTCGTCAAGATCGGATTGTGAGGTAAAGGGGCAGAATGCTTTCTTCTACAATGACGTAGTAGTTATTTGGACTTTTTTTAAATTTTAGGTTCTTCTCATGATTGGATTGCCTGGAGCAGGAAAGACGTTTTGGGCCACTGAACACAGTAAAAATTATCCCAAAAAACGCTACCAAATTTTGGGTACAAATAACCTTCTTGAACGCATGAAGGTTCAAGGACTGCCGCGAAAGCGAAATTATCATGGACGATGGGATGTTCTGATTAGTAAATGCACGCGATGTTTTGACGAGCTTCTCAAAATCGCAACCAAGAGACGAAGGAACTACATATTGGATCAGGTAAGATGATCATCAGACGTGTTTTGTTAAGATATTAGGAGAGAAGAAAACCCCGCCATATGTTTTCCATTTTTCCAGACCAACGTCTTCCCCACGGCACGAAGTAGAAAATTTAAAGACTTCAACGGATTCACCCGCAAAGCTATTGTAGTGGTACCCGAAAATGCCGAGTATCTTAGAAGGGTCTCAGTTCGTGAAATGGCTGAAGGAAAAGAAGTTCCAGATGATGCTGTTTTGAGTATGAAGGCCAATTTTGTCCTTCCCGATATTGAAGAGACCTACTTCGACGAAGTGCTTTATACTGAATTGGCCCCCAAAGATGCTCAAATCCTCGTGCATCAGTACAATGAAGAAGCCCGCCGACGCGGAGTCGAAATGACTCAATCTGTGAAGTGCTTCATTCAAAGAAACAAGGACAAACGCCAAACTATGGGCATCTCTGAGATTATTGGTCGGCCCATCAAAAGTACCACCGAACAATGTTCCATCATTAAACCTACCGGGGTTCCCGCTAATGGCCCACCTGCCCCCATCATCACTAAGGAGTTGCGAAATCAGAGTGAAAATGAGCGAAATCGGCAAACTGACAAACCAGCCACGAGAGATAGAAAATCCAAATCCCGGGATAGGAAGCGATCAAGATCAAAAGATAGAAGAGACCGAAAACGGACTAGAAGTGGAAGCAAAAGTAGAGACCACAGGCGAAGAGAACGAACTAGAAGTCGAGACAGAAGTACCAGACGCAGAACCCGAAGTCCTGTGCAATCTGCCAGACCGCCATTTCCTTCTACAAACAATTCCACGTTTCCAAGTCCTTGGGCACAGAATCAAGCCGGTCCAATGGGAGATCCGCATTTCAATACCGCGAATCGAGATCATCGCCACCAGCCCCCTCTGGAGGGAATTTTGGGCTCCGGACCTCCAGGTCAAATGAATGTCTCATCAAGACCATATCAACCAAGGAACCTAGACCCTAATGATCCAACCTTGAGACCCATGGAAGCTGATTATTATCGCCGTGCTCCAAACCAGTTTTCTCATCAGCCAACACAGAGTGACCGACCACCAGGACCATTTCAACAGTATGCTGGACAGCAACAAGCCAGATTTAATCAAGATATGCCACCAAGGGATAGACAGGATCTTGATAATCCAGGAAGGTTCGATCCTGGAAGACAAGGGCCATCTCATGGAAATATGGGCAGGAACCCGCCCTTTGAACCAGGGCCATCTGATCACAGCCAAACACAGCCACCATTTCATTCAGGAAGGCCCGACATTGGAGGAGAACAACGGTTTGGTCCCATCGGGATTTCAAGTGATGGTGGCCCCCAGGATTTGAACAGGTCGTCGCAATTTGACGCGAGAGACAGGAATGCAGCTCCCCAAAGAGGCACATTGAACCAAAATGTCAATCCTTTTCATGGGAATCATTATGACAGAGCTGAGCCAGGGCGTCCAATTCAAACTAGAGGATCCAGTTTTGAGCCTTTACCAACGGATCCTAGAATTGGTGGATTTAGTGGACAATCAGCGTTTGGACAGGGTCCTGAGTCTGTCGAATCCAGTGGGTCTGGCATGCATTCGTTCGGAGGGAATGAGGCCTTCCAAGGAGGACCACGACAAAGATGGAATAATGATCAGTCAAGTTTTCCAGAATCGGAAAGATATGGAAACCGTCCAGATCCAAGAACAAATGCAATGGAGGCTAAACCTAGAACCTCCTCAAGGCTGCCTCAGAATTCAAGATGGGAGCAGGGTAACTTTGGTAACAGGTCGAATTGGAATGACAACAATTTGGACTCTCGATATCAAAACAATGCCACGAACGAGGGATCCATGGCAGAGTCTGATCCCAGACTACAAGGTCAAGTTCAAAAACCGTGGAACCGAGGATTCAATTCTGAGCCCAATAATCAGTTGCTAACATGGCAACAACGAGGCAACAACCACAACCCCGGCTTAACTGGACCTAATGCAAGAGACTGTCCACCTTATGATACACCTCACCAAAGAACAGGTTCCAGGTTAGATGGTACAAGGCCAATGGATGGCCAAAGTCGTAATTGGAATCAGAGTGACGGTCCACAACCCAATCTTAGTAGACCGTTTGAAGGCCAAGGACCAAATTGGAACCATGGCCAAGGCCCCCGACCTTTCGAAGATCCCCGAGATAACTCGGGTCGAAAAATGTCTGAACCTGCCCGCAATCCTCAAAATCGAAATTGGGATAACAACTCTTCCGAGTTCCACGAACCCACTCCTAATGCAAGAAATGAGTGGAATCTGGCCAATAATCCAACGAACCAAGAGGCTTGGAAACAAAATGAAGAAACAAATATAAACTGGAATCGCCCAAGAGATTCCAGGGCCCCTAATTGGAGTCAGAAAGGTCAAGTGTCCAATTGGAACCAAAGTGTAGGGTCTAGTGGTGGACCTGAAAACCCACTGGGTACCAATTTCAATGCAACTCCAAATGCTCCCAATTCCCCGGACAAGTCGGATTCAGCCTCGTCATCAAGGTCCAATGAAGGCCCAGAAGGTGAAACGAGCACCGGACCTGCTCCTGATTACAAAGCCTTACTGAACTATTTGCAGTTCTATCAGAAGCAAATGGGTGGGAATTCCAAAGATGGAACTCTGCAATGAGGAAGAAAGAGCGTGCGTTTATTGTGACATTTTGGGTCTTGCTTTTAAACCTACGTATGTGTTGAAGTCAAAGTTGTTCTTGCAATCGACTGTTAGTCGTGAAATTGTGAACGAAAAATAAGTTGAAATAAATACAACTAAACCAAACTTTAAGTCATATTTATTAACACTGCTGTATTTGTCCGCAGATTTCCGACCTTTAATAGAAAAACCACTCAAATTTGCGTTCATTTCACACTAGAGCGGGCGTATTCTCTTGTAAAACTTGTTTGGTGAGGAGAATCACTTTGCTTAAAAAAAGTAAAGGAAAGACAACGGTTGGCGGGATATTATGAACCTCCTTGATAATTGCATAACAGAAAAGATATACGTGTAGGTCTGACATGTCTATGAGTCGCTTACACATTAAAAAAAATTGAAACACCGCTCACACTCAAATGAGTATTTTCAATTATTTACAAGGATGTCCGCAACACGGGACTCTGGCGTCCTCGTCGCTGTTCATTCATCGTTCTCATTCCCGTCCAAATTCTCGTTCCCTTCCACGTTCTCGTTTCCTTCCACATTCTCGTTTTTTACAGCGCTCCCGCTGCCCATCACATCAATGTAGGTGGGAGGGGGAGTTTCAATAGGAGCATTGTCAGTTCCAGTGGCTCCGTCAGCCTTACTGGGGGCACGGACCCATCCTGGCGGGGCTAAGTTGGGGGAAAAACTTAATTTTTGAATTTCAATAGACCTTCGAAGCTCAAAATTATAGTTCCAGTGAGTACTAAGGGAGCCAGTTTATGTACTATGTTCTTGCAGCTTGCATGAGTAGTTCACAAAAGTTTGGCTTTTCTTTTACATTTCATTGTGGAATGCGTTATTGAAACTTGAAGCTTATTGTTCTGCAGATCAACCAATATTGCTTCAGTTTGTCACACAAATGAAAAAAAACGTACTAAAATCTTCATTCTCTCTCTTTTTGAGTGTCTGAAAATGATCACTCTGAGTCACACAAGCCTAGCAAAAAGGGGGGCTTCTCCTTTTCTCTCTCATCAGTCACCTTCTTCTCCTAAGGGTGACTGATAGTAGGTCTAAAACTAGTAGTTAAAACTAACAATAACATTGCAATGAGCCAGATTTATGATATTTTGAAATGTTAACATCAAATTGCAGTACAATCTTCTAGAATTTCCACCTAATGGCCGGTTATTTCAAGGCCCTAGGGTGGGATGAGAGGCATTCAAACTTACTTAAATGTCTTCACTATTTTTCGACTTCTACACCAACGGTTTTGCGCATTCTTACCACCAGTTGTCGTGAATCGGGCCGAATTGCGAAACTCAATAGCAACCACACAATTTTCCCTATTTTTAGAATATTTCTCGAAAATGATCAATAGTTAAACGGAAAAATATCAGTGTCATTGAAATTTTTGGGAAAAAGCTTGGTGGCTATTTTTCCAAAATTTTGTGTAGTTTCAGATTTTGTTTCACAAAAAATTGGCGCGCCCTTTGACTAGATTTTTTTTAACAGGGTTTCCTAAACTTTTTTGAGCCAGGGACCTCTTAGAGCTTCTTGAGAAGCCCAAGGCATGCTTCACCCCCCCCCCCTCCTCACACACACACTACAAAATAATAGTCGAAAATCCTTAAGTACATTTAAAGTAACGGTTCAAATATTCTAAAAATCAATTCCAAATTTATAATTGAAATACATTATGTATATTCCGCACATTATAGCGGCAAGTAATTATTGACTTTGGAAAAACACAGAAAAAAAATCAAAAATTAACGAAAAAATTGAAGTAGCACTGATTGCAATGATAACTTGAAGCAATCATTATTCTCAATCAAATAAAACACCCTTAGTTGAGATTCGCCTTTCAAATTACCATACCAAACATTTTCAAAGAAAATTGATATTTGAAACGTACCAGAACCCTAAAAGACTCTAAGAGAGAAAAATTTTCATGTTACCTATAAAGCTGGCCACAGCCACTCGAACTCTTGTAAGTTTTTGTCCCATTGTGCGTGTTGTTCCAGTTGTTCTCCTTCTCTTCCAATCTTTTGTTTGAACATCAGCAGGCACCAGCGATGCCAGATCTAAAAGTGGGCTCACGGCCAAATTTAAGATCAAAACTTTTCTTTTGGCGTTTAAAATGTAAATGACATATCATGAGCGGACCTTTTCAAAATATACATTATTACATTATTTTAAAAGATGTTAATCTTTTTATGATATTTTGATTTACAAGGATGTTAATCTTTTTGATTACTATCATTATCGTAATCATTTTTGAATGATTTTTCACCTCTATATACGTGAGTCTTCAGAACGGCATAACCAATTGTAAACTATAAAAAATTATATTGTAAAGGCAGGGAATTTGATTGTAAGAATATTGGTGCCTCGTTGATGTTACCTTTGTCTGTGACAAATAGGTTTTAGTACCATTGAGATTGAATAACAGCCCCCAAAAATGAAGGCTTCTTTTTAAGAAGCATTAGGGATTTTTGAAGCATATTTTAGAATTTTTAGGATATCTTTGAGCATATCTCAAGTACTTTCTAAGCATATTCTATATCCTAATACGAAATTTTCAAAATATATTTTGGCCGTCTCCATTGATCATAAAAGGATATGTGAAACTCAGAGCAAAATCAAATAATTTCATAAGAAATATTCCCGAAAGTTGCATTTACTAACAACACCAGACTTTCAGATTCAAGACAAAAAGTGTGGAGAAGGATTTCATCCTCTGCAAATTGTTATGCAGTCTAGTTTCCAATGTGCTATAAAGCACATTTACTGACAAAATTCGGAATCAAGACAATCAGACGCACTTCTCAAGATACATACATGATTGCAAGCCAAGCACTTCCACATGCCTACTTATATTCCGTGATCGTCCAACCATCCTCACAAGCAAGTTATGCTTTACCTACAATACATTTCAAAGCTCTCCGATGAGAAAGAAATCTTACTCTCGTAAGTAATGTTACGCTTGAACGATCAGCATCTAATTGACTTGAAGGAAACCCTTGCACCAAAAACCTATTTTGAATGAATTTGTTTCATGTTTGAATGCAAGTTTTACGCTAACCCTGAACATTGCATTGAAGGACAGATTGATCTCGTTTAAGGTCGGAAAAGGCTACGCGAATTTGTCGATTTTGTACAGTCTCGTCCATTGAAAGCACGTGATAAGTAAGTTTGACAATGAATTGTTTTACTGGATCAGGATGGAGAGAAAAGAAATCAAAGATTTCTTTTTTCCTCTCACAACGCGAGCCCAGGGATGAAATCCATTATTTCTGCCTAAATCATCACTCACCAACGCAAAGAGGATATCATCCAAATTAGAGCAGAGCTTTGAACATGCTCTGGTATTACAAGCAATCTGAAGTCTGTTTGACTGCTTTGTATGCATTTGATTCCAACTTAAAACCAATATTAACTAAGAAGATTTGGGATTTTAAGCATTATGAAGGCTTCAAAAGCATAGGTGGACAAAATCAAATAATGGAGAACAATGCAATAGTAAACGTAACTAAAACGTGGTCAAGTGTTTTTTTTTGTGCAGTAGTTAAGACTGCAACAATGTTCTAGCAAATAATTCTAAAATTGAGCGATGGGGTCAAGTTAAAATGAGAAACAAGGTTGGAGAACTGTACATTTTTCTTCATGGCACTTCATTTTATCCAAATGACCAGGGTACATGATTAGAAAATATACGAGTCGAATGAATAATTCCATATGTTCAAGGTCCAAAAAAATGTTAATTTGCAATTATCTTACATATTTTTGTTTTTTCCCATTTTTATTGCATTTGTAATTTTGGAGCCCTAAACCTAAGCACTGGCAAACAATTCCAATCTGAAGAAGTGCAAGATAAAAAAATGCCTTTTCAAAATGGAAGAAACGAAGACAAAAGAAAAAACAAAGTTGTTTTTGCCATCTTAGGTTTATTTGTGGCTTATTTCCTGGATAGATGCACCCCTATTAAGAGTTTCCAACTGAAAAGTTTTGGTTGGTGGTAAACATTAACGTTATGTCAAGGAAGGAATTATAAATAAAATTGTTAGATTACTTTATCCTCTTTCGTACGATGACTACAGTTCTTTACAAATGCACCCACCTTTGGCAATAAGTCTCAACATTGAAAGGTGATTAAGGCATGGAGTGCGGATCCTTTCATTGGCGAGGATCTTTTACTTCCAAAAAGTGCGCTCTTTTCAACATCACCCTTCGATTTTCTCCGCGTTTTGGCCGGTTCACTGGCCACGGCCGGTAAATGGTAAAAAAATCTCCAAAAAGGTGTTCAGAGACGAGAATTGGTTTCAGTCCTTGTTGAAAGTTGAAGCAGACAGAGTGAACGACAAAATGAGGCTTCTTCTTTTAACACTCTGGTTGGGTGTGTGTTCTAGTTTAAAAGAAGAAAAGACAGATGAGGTGTCGCCAATTCTCGTGTACAATAACCCCAACCCAAGAAATGTGACTCTGAGAGAAGGCAAGGCTCTGAGTGAACAAAACCAATATTTGCCAAAAGACAGCTTGAACTCAATCACCAGGAAGCATTCACACATCATGAGTTTTGATCACCGGCAATTAGATCTGGCCAGGATCGAAGATCGAGTTCCATTAGATGAAATCATCCGCAATCTCACTGCTATGTTTGAGAGTCTGCCCAAAGCCTTGCAAGTGGCAACTGGTCCCAATTTTGGGTCCCTCATTCGCGTGATGCACAACATCAAGAACGAATTTCATATCATGGACCAAGAAGTTAAGACCGGAAGAACTTTTCGAGCCATGGAGGATTCGCCGATCAAAAACATCTCTTCAAACGAAGCTTGGCTTCCTGTAAACATAGGGAGTCACGGAGAGGTGTTTAGAGAGACTTTCAATCCTAAAAACGCTTCAAGAACCAAAGAAAATCTTGTTCCGGTCTCCAATTTGAACTCTGCAGGAGTCTCAAATACATTGGAAATGCGTCCAGTCGCTCCTAAAGTTACAACCAATCGTCCGCAACCTTTCTACCAAGCTTTAATTGCTGGAAACGGGACGAAACGAGGAGATTTGAGAGAAAACTTGGTGCAAACCAGCCCGGAGAAACTACAAGTTGTGGCCAGTCATCCAATGCACAATGAGCAGAGCCAAAAAGAGAGGGATGATGAAGATAATGATGATCACATCACAGCGGAGTCACTTAAAGTGTCCTCACGGGTCAAACCACCCAAGTATAAAACTATGGTATTACAAGGTGGAAAGCGGCGATTTCGCAATAACAATGACCACCGCCATATCGCACACTTTGCACCTTCCTTTCAAGTTCACAACTCTCCCCATTCAAGTGGAAAGACTTCCGGGAACAGATTTGCAAATCGTCCAATCATGAACAGGGACTATGTGAACCGCAAATTAAAAGCCATGCCTACAAGTCGATTTCTTGATGCCGGCAGCTCCATGCCTTCATTCACCCGACCCCCTCCATCGCCATGGAATAAACAGAGGAGTAAATTGCCACCTCCCCCACCATCAAAATACCCTCCAGTGTTTCTGGCAGAATTTTTAAAGGCAGAAAAGAAGGATATGTCTGGAATGTCCATGGGCAAATCAAGTGATCAAGATGAGCTTAGACCGGGTCAAGTTTTGCCTGGAGAAATCCTTGACACCCAAGAATCGGCTGTCACTCAGATCATGGTAAAACCAACTTCTTCCGACCCCAGTGTTCAAGAAATTAGGGTTTTCACACCGATGGCACAATTTGTGGTCAGCAGCTCATTCTCCACCAGCAATGCCGAATCTAGTCCTGAGATGCCTACGGAAACGACTCCAAACGTTTCTACTACAGAAAAGATCTCCAAGAGAATGAACATGAGTACATCAGAAACTCAGAGAACTCATATAGTCTATTCAGTTCCCATGGAAGAGTACGCAACACCCACAGATTCCTCATCTTCAGCGCCCACAAGTTCACAGACGTCAACGGAAGATTCAACAATGGACGATATTAACGAGATAGATCCCACGGAGTCACTTACAACCCTCCAAGAACCATCCTCCTCCTCACAATCCATCAATCCACATGATAAGAAGCAACCACAGCCATCCTACAGGCCAAAACCAAAGCACATGCACTCAAAAAGGCCACGCCTCATGGGTCCAAATACGAGAAATCCCACCCGAGTTCAAAGGCGAAAAAATCGATTCAGGTCGGGACGAGGACCTCATGGACCTCGGGCAAACATCCGTATTGGAGGACAAGAACGAGGTATCTTCTCCCAAATTGACCAAAGCTTCCGGGACGTTTTAGGACAGCTGACCGGTTGGGCTTCAGGGATGCCAGTAATTTCAAATTTTGTGTAACTTGTGTTTGACGTTTAGTATCTATTTATTTGTTCTATATCTAGGAATTGTACTTACTCGTGATAGCCGAAATATTCCACTAGGTGAAATAAAATACCTCAAGGAAACGAAATGTATCGGTTCTTCGAAATCAAAATGGTTACATAGTTTTTGTGGTGAATCTGGCCAAATTTTAAACGCTTCGAAGACCAATATCTTGCTTTGAACTTGATCAAAAGTCAGAAAGAAAGAAGGGAAAACAGTGCAGATGATCTGGAAGTAATTGTTCAAATCATGTTTTACGAAGATGAAGAAAAGGTGCAATAATAATCCTCGATTGGACATGATTCGTGTATTCTCAGGATTGTCAATTAATTGGATGTCATCCGCATCAAAGTATGACGCAATTTGTGCGAGGAGTTGTATTTGGCGTCAAAAAAGCTTCCCATTTCAGTTGCTGGTTTGCATTTTTGTGCGTGGGAACTCAAAAAAGTGCAGACGGTATGTAAATACTTTGAAACTTTGACATATTTTCGCATGATTTCATTCAATCCAGAACTTGAGACGGTTTCCAGTGTAATTTCGATTTAACTGAAATTTTGCAATCCAAGCATTTTTGTGTATTGTAATCAATTAAACGCTCTGACAATACACTCGGAACAACAGCAACAACAAAAACTCTCTTTAAGACGCAATTAGGAATAACCTAAGTTTTATCAAAAATGCAAATCAAATACCAAAACTTATTATTTAATCTTTGCTTTTTAAGTTAAGATTGACCGACAAAAGCTTTGAAACTTTAAAACTTTGACCACTTTTTGAAACCTTAAAAGAAATATGCCTCCCTTCTTGTTCGTTTTTCAAGTGCCTTTGCAAATCCAATGACTCCAGTACACATTGAGGAAAACAGTTAGAAGCTGCTATAGATATTACTAAGAATCGTATTTCCTGTAGAGACAAAAGATTTGAGAGATTCAAAGACAATTTTCCGGTTGTTCGGGGGGTCAGGTCAGAGTCGGCCAAAAAGTGCCCCAATTTCGTCATTGGTGATGGTAGTGTCCATTTCAAGGAAATGATCACAGGTTGTTGATGATGTCTTGTTTTCGCAATAACTGTACACAATTCTTTTCAAATGGACGACAATCTAAATCAAAGAAAGAATAAAGTGAGGCCAGGTTAGCAGAGAAACTTCAAATAACGGAAAAAATGCACTAATACGACTTACGTACAATAAAGTCAAAACTCTTGAATCCATCAAGTAATTTGGTATCATTTGGTGTAAAATGCCTTAAAGAACGACCATAATATTATTTTAGTTTCCCAAAGTTCGAACAATTTGGTACTATCATCTAAAGTTAGACCTTTTTGAAGAAGAAGGATTATCCCGATTTTAGTTGTTGCTTTGCTTCTGTTACTTTTTCTTATGGATAAAACTCGTAAATGTGGCTAGACACAATTTAATAAAAATAACAATAAATGATGAAAAAAATTATGGTCACGAGGAAATAATCCCTCTTTGTTCGTAGACTGACAAAGGAATCGAAGGAGAGTGTCCATAATTTTGGACGGACGAAAGTCATCCAATTTTTTTCTTACAAAAATGATATGACTATCAACTCATTGTAAATGTACCTTTTCTGTTACCTTGCAGGGTTAAAAAAAACCGATTCAAAATGAGTACGCTCTTTGAAGGTGTTGGGTATCCTCCTAATACTCCTTTTGGAAACCCTGATTTGAATTATTTTACAGAAAGAACATCAATTCATTACCTTATTTGTTAAGTAAAGTTGGAATCCCTGGATATTAATTAATGATAATAACTTCACTAGATTGTTGAGGTTTAAAGAACCGCAACCGCTGTTTTCCATTTAGCACTTGGAGACTTGAATGGAATTCCCAGGGTCATTCCTAATCTCCAACCCAACAATGATACACAATACACAATTATCCGGTAGGAACTAGTAAGTTCGTACATTTGTCTCCTAAGAAGAACTCTAACACGACAGCAAAAACAATTCAATGTCGACCAATCACTGAGGGTCGATAAAAACTGCGTTGAGTATGTAAACGAAAATAGCTTCACTTACAAACCGGACGACCCTTTGTTGATGTCGTATCATACGCGGAGAGTTTTTGCCCTCTACCCAAAAACAAGGTCACTGCAGTACACAAACTTCTACAGCTGCCATGTGACGTACAGTACAACAATTTTGAATGAATCTCGTGTGCATTCAAACGTGTTGTTACTGACTTTCAAATCGTGTATGCTAAAACGCTTATTGAGCATCAAAGTCACGTGGTCGGCAAGATGCGTACTTCACGATCTTTTTCGACAACATCAGACTTTGCACCAAGGAGGGCACAATTATTTCTTGGAAATCTTGTTCTATAAACAGACTCACTTGACAATGGAACAAGTATCCTGCCCAAAAGACAGTTCTCATGTTCTTTGGCATCATTGAGTAGAGATGTAGAAATGGAGGTGAGGTATCCAAGGAATGCAAAGACCCATTTGTGGTGACGTCACTACGTCATGAATTTCACTAGAAGAATCGTCTGGGAGAGATTTAAATATTTCATGTGTATGTTTCCGACAACAAATCCGTATGTATGAGCGGTTGTGAACAAAGTGAAATCTTTGTATTGAGAATATGGCTGCCTAAAAGAATAACATACTTTTCGGGAAAAGGGTTAAACTTTTCGAACTGGATTTACGAAGAGAAAAATGCCCTTAAACAACCCCAATGATAAAAACCATGTTGCTTTCAACATAAGGTGGACAATCACTATCACAAAGCAAGTCAGTAGATTAAGAGTTTGAAGATATTTGACTTAACACTATGAAACAACACAGTTTGAATTCTTTGAGAGACATCAATTGGGCATCAAATGATTGCTCATTGAATCCTTGTGCACATTTGTTTTATTATTTTTGTCAATAAAACGACATTAATCCGAATTATATTGGATTTCTTCATTAACTCAGGGATAACCTATATAATAGTATAAATACTGGATACGAACTCGCGGAATTTCCTAGCTCGCAACCTCACACGGATGAGGCCGAGAGTTCGTAAGTAAACAAGAAGTACAGACGGCCATGTTGGGAGTGGAAAATCAAACGGAAATCGACCAAGAGTCCAAAAGATAGTGCGCCAATCGGGGTTTTCTGTGTTTCAAGCGGGTCCAGCCAAGTCCTAGCCTTGGTTAAGGTCAACCCCACGCCCCAAAATCAGTCTGATGTGGGTGTTTCGAAGACATTAAGTTCAGCCAAGAACGAGTGAATGAAATAGTGAATGAATGAATGACCACATCATGGAGTGCGAGTGAACCACAAGGTGTCTTTTCTACAAGATGACGATCAAAGTGATCAAATTAAATCTGATGATGACTAGGTTACCTGCTACAACCTTCGGAAGTGATAGACCTAACTAAAGCAAAAAGAACAAATATGGACCGGAATCCGAGCCCAAATTCCTCTTTTCCGCAAAAGGATTAAGAACAAACTTTCCCACGGACCAAAACGGGGAGTTTCCTTATGCTCATCCATTACAAAACTTGAACAACTTAAGTATATCTTACCATTCTTTGAATTATCAACAACAAAATAGCGGGGTTTTCCGAGCTTATCTATTATCCGATTTGAACGTCTTATTAATATCTTTGAACTTACAATTGAACCCATCCATGTATTATCCTGAACTTAACTAACACATGCCAAACTTTGTATGAAATCAAGTTTGTTTTAGGTTGTGTCACCTTGCCATTGTTCTATAAATGATGTTCCATCCTCGAATTTCTTTTATTATATGGTTGTGTCTTTTAGTTCAGGATAATTCAAGGACAGGTAAGATATTCTTAGGTTGTTCAAGTTGTCTAGTGGATGAGCGCCATAAAAATCCCCGTTTTGATCCAGATGAGAGTTTCTCGGGTAAATTCGGTTCCTTTCCAAGAGGAATCTCCGTTCGCATTAAGGTCCACATAAAACAAAGAAAGAAGTCCTCAATGTCAAGAATTCCATCAAATGAAGAACAAATTAAGATGACTTCGAAACATATCAGGTGTGCCTACTAGCAATGGATGGGCTCAATATTTTGATTTGCTTTTCGACTCAGTCAGCCCAAATTGGTGATCTGACAGTCTAACCCGGATTACATGGACCCTCTCAAAGTCTTGAAAATGAAATGCTCCCACCAAGATTGAATTGTGTGGATTTTTTGACTCAATTTGATTGTTCATTCCTGGACAAAGGGATCTGAGAACTAAGAAGATCAATGAAACCCTATCAAGCACGTAGAGCCTATCCCTGCAATGAAAAGACATGATCCTCTGGTCCTGAAGGACCCTTAGCCCCAGTCCTGCGTGGTCCTGACCTTCTTGAGCCCCAAGACTTGAAACATTTTCAATCAAATCCACAATCCAGGATTTAATCCTCATGTTTTTCACTTATTTTGTCTCAAGGACGTCGTGATTGCCTTTGTTCCAATTCCAATCCGGATCAGATGGCTGATCTGACCCAGAACCGTCAAAAGTGCCCTTCAATAGTTACAACCAACAACATCTCCGATTTGGACTCCATCTTGTTTCAAAATGAGACTATTATCATTCCTTCATTTTCCTATAGAAATGGTTCCTGCGTCGTGGAGGTGCTGAAGAGGATGGAAGAGGAGTAACCCTCCAGATATCACCACAGATACTTCTAGTTAGCATTGTTTCACAGAAGTTGGACTAATGGGTGAAGCAAGATTCCATCTATGTATTTTCCTGATTGTTAAGAGGACTAAAATCCTTTGGAGTGCTGAATGTCAAACGTTCATGAGACGAGTAAAAGGAGTGCTGGGACCTCTAAAATCAAGGCGAAGAACAATTAGTCAATAAATATTAGCACAAAAAGTTTGACTGAATTCTTTCAAGATGCATGTTCAACAGTTTTACTCGTTAATAAGGAATGAATGACATTATTTCAAAATATAGCCTCGGCCTCATACCATTTTTTCAAAAATCGGAGTTCGTGTCCACCCCTTTCAGGGGTTCCTGATTAACTCCAAGCTATCACGCAGGAAAATTCACACCAACGCAGTAATGCGCCCTCGCTCGATCCCACTCCACTTAATACCGTCCTCCTTGGACAAGCTCAAATTTCTAAATGGTTAGAAGATCTGAACGTCTCTCCTAAAATTTATGACAAAATAATCGAAAAACTTGAAAAACTCCGTAAAACTTGACAAAGAGCCAAATATTCACGAACACAATGTAGGTATCTAAAAATTGTGCAAAATAATTAAAAAATGCTCAAACATGGGAGAAAAATTTGGAATTTAAACTTCAGTTCAAAATATCTAACTGATTTTCCACTCTCTAGCCATGACTAGGACTAGGAAAAAAATGTTTAGGAGTCGAGTAAAGTTTCCAAACGTTTCAAGTTATAAGACAAGAATCACTGAAGACCTGGATGCGTCACCTCGGCTATTGGCAAAAGCCGTTTTTCGAATTTTGGGCCAGCAACAGAAAAATCTAATCAAACTAACTGTTTGATTGACTCTTCAAAGCTCACATTTTCTGCTTGATGGCAAAACGACCTTTTTCTCTTAGCCCTAGTCATGAGTCATCTGCTGATGGAGTTCAATCTGACTTTCAATCTTCTCAATCATTTTTGCGCGCGCTATTTTGTTGTGACTGACTATTCGGGAGAAACAGTGCATTTGTCGCCTCTGTGAAAAATGGGTTCGTTCAAAGGGAATGTCCAAAAAAATGACCCTGTTTTTGAAGACTTCAGACCAGGGGTGCCATCAAGATCAAACGAAGTTTTTTCACACTACTTTTGCAATGCATTGATGGCAGTCCCAAAAGATTGAACAGATTGAAATTAGATTGATTCCCATCACTTGTCACGACAAAGTTCGGCCGAACAATCCAGCAAAATCTTCTTGAAAAGAAAGAGTTTATATAAGGATATTCAAATGTTCCCTGTGCCATAGAGGTCTATAGAGAGGCCATTCTCGTCAGTTTGTTTGCCTTGTTTAGTTCTGAAACTGGCCAGAAGTTGCATGAAAAGGCAAATATTATCAAAGAATATGGTAAAATACTTGCCCAAACAAGTGGAATATCAAAGTACAAATTAAAGTGCGCAAGACAAATGTTCAATGCCAAATCCTATAATTGTGTGAACTAATGCCTGTGAATTGAATTATCATATTCATTAAGCACCTAAGTATAATTTGGGAGAAGCAAAGCTTAGACAGGAGGCTACATGCCCAAAAAAACTTTGTTTCTAAAAATTTGCTTTCCATAAATACGTTTTTTTGGGCAAGATTCAACTAGTAGCTGATGATAGACGGCCCTTGCTGCCCACAATGAAATTTTATGACCGGCTTGCTCTAGTATCTCCACTCTGGAACTCTGTGCCTTGTGCCATGTGATAAGTGGATGTCGTTCCAAAAAGACCTGAGATTCGTTTTTTGGCTTGCATTGTTTAAAATGTTCTAAATCCTTCAAATATTGTGGCACGTATTTAAAAATATGGTTTCAAAATGGATAAAGGTTTTCATTAAACTCCACCAATTTTTTTGAGAGCAGTTTTTGTCAGATTGGCGGAGAAAAACATAATGCACCATCACTTTCTGGACATCCTGTAAAGGATCAATAAAAGTCACTACATCAATCTGGCTATTGGGTAGACAATTTATCCAGGCCTTAAAATGCACTAGTCTAGACTAATAAAATAATTTTATAGGCAAAGTAATTGATGTTTTACCAAGAAACAGTTTTTCCTCTAAAAAAGAAATCATTCCCAGAACAGCGGACAAGCAACTAGGGAACTTTTTTAGAGGTAGTAAACAGTTCTCGTGATCCCATGCTCGTTGATTGAAGATTGATCAGTCGAATCTCATCTTCAGCAATTTTTCTGTCAGCAGCAAAATGTTGCTTATATCGAGATTTTTCTTATATTGAGACTCAAGAAAATTGGCTCAAAAAAGGATAAAAAATACAGAAAACTACTGGAGGACTTTACCTCACCTTTATATAACCTTATAAGCTTACTTTTATTACAAAAAATCTGATAATGACTCAAAAACTTAGCTTTTAAAAAATAGTCACAAAAACACACAAATTGACATTACAAGTGCATGCATTTACTTCTCCATTACAAAGCTTATGAACTTGTTTCAATCTCAGTTTGACAGAAAAAATAAAAGAAAAAAGTACAATTTTGCCTTCATGATTGATACATTATTAAACCTTTACGGGGAGAAACAACTTTTCAAAAAAATTGAGTCCTCCAGGCGCTTTCATACTGGTTAAGTTTTTTGCTATTTTTTGGAATATCTCAACAAAAAAATCTTCTATTCTCAGTTTGACCTTAAATGACTTCAAATTTGAGGGACTTTCTTGGGCTGACAAGACACTTCCTTTTGTTGCTTATTTTCCATTAGGTTTTGCTTTGGCAGACACACAAATTTGTTTCACTCTCAAACATTGCAGATTTGTTGGTGGATTTTTTTCAAACTTAAAATAGTTTTTAAAATAGTTCTTTTTGAGTGGCATTTTGGACAATTTTTAGTGATTCTAGGGTTCAAAATGCAATTTTTCATTCTTCTGACTCAAACTTTAAAAATGCAGGGCGCAAGTGCCCAAAAAAGTGCGCATATGGGGCCCCAAAAAGCGCAAAATTTGTGCAAAAGTGCAAGATATGGAAGCACTGCATAGATCCTTTCAGAAATGCTTCGTTTTTTTGTGCAGTGACCAATTTAAACAAGAGAAGTTGGTCAAATACTTTGAGAATATTTCTTATGTCGAGATTGAGGAAAAATTTCGAGAATTACTATGTAGTAAAATTTTGGTCAGCTTATATCGCGAAAATTGCTTAAACTGAGGTTGCCTATTTCGAAATTCGACTGTTTTATAAAACGCCTGATGCGTGTAATAGAATGGTAAAACATGTGCAAAACTTACAAATAATGTTGAGGCAATTCTTATTTTTCTTTACTTGGTAGTATTATTGGTTTTAAGATTTATTTTGACGAAAAAAAAATCAGATATTCAGAAAGTCGAGGTTAATTGTTTGCGGGCTTATTATGGTCTTGGTAGGGCGCAAAATGACTTTTACTTGAGTGTGTGATAGATGGATGTGTAAAAAACTCAAATAAATAGTATTTCCCATTTAAACTCTTCATTCACTCAACACCACAAATTGTTGGTTTAAAACCTCCCGATCTGTTTATTTTTGCAACCACGAAAACACTCAGCTTTTATTAAGCTTTGAGTCTCATGGACGTTTTGAGCCTTTGGTGACATGACTGCATAATTTTCAACTGCCTTTTTCTGGACAAATCAACCTCTCTTTTTAAACTCTAACAATATCCTAACGATGGTTGTCAGTATTGTAGTAAATTCTTTTTAGGCGAATATTTTATTTGAATTTTGTAAATGCCTTTTTGAACAGGCAAATTTAAGTTCTGATTGCTAAGAAAGGCACTCATTGAACCCAAAATCGTTGTCTTCATGCGCGTTTTCATTTCTCAAGGTTTCCATTCAAAGAACTCAACAAAAAGTCGATTGACGTTTGATTTGAAACTCCAAATTGTTTGGCATGGTAAAATGTCAGAGGGGCAAAGTCATTACAAAATTGATGAGTACATTATCTAATTTGAAGATGCATTAATCACCCTTGATCTCCGCATTGCATCACTCCTCTCGGCCTCGTTGGCATCAAAACACGAAATTGTCATATCAGATTAAATCTGACCTCGATTTAACCAAAACGAACTAGCAAAAATAAAAATAAAACCATTGGGTTTTTGTCAAGTCCCGCCCAAGATCAGCTACTTTCAAAGATTGACCAAAGTAAGCGAATCTTTTAAAGTAGAAGAAGTAGACGAGGAGCTTCTACTGTGATAAAGTCTATGGCGGGTTTTCTTACTTCAGAGTGGGGAAGTCCACGAAAGAATATTATTGAGCATCGAAAAACATCCTATTTTTAGAGTTTTTGTCGTTTTATGCGGCTTTTTTGAGCTCCCTAATTTTTGGGGCATAATGTTTGACTCACACCTCACTTAATTAAGAGTGCTTTGCACCACAATTGACTGACTTACAATATGTTCCAGCTTGACCAGCATGATTTTTTAATGATAATAAAACTCAAACTGCTTATTCTTTGTGTAGACTTTAAACATGAAATATTAAATGTTTTCATCAAAGCGTGTGTATGTAAATACAGTTTCTGTACCTTCACAGTTATCGTATTTAAGACTTAATCATTAAGGCAAAATATCCACGGAAAATGTAATTATCCAGAAAATTGTGCAAATTGGTTGGAAAATCGCTCAAAACAATGAAAACACTCAAAAATGGGAAAAATAACTTCAAAATGAGGCAAAAATCTTGATGTCCCAAAAAGTTAAGAATATTGCTTGAGACAATAATTAACAACATGCTTTTACCTGCTGCCAATTTCAAATCACTAGGGATGTACGAGAGGCATTCAAACTTAGCAAAATGAAGGGCGTATTTTAGGAATTTCTCCATTTTCCATTACAAGAAATGCGATAAATGCCGCTTGAGGTCGCTTTATTCGACAGTCAATAGGAAATCTACAATGAGTACTGAGAAGTTCGGATTTGTGTCAGGGTGCATTTTGGGGTCTTTGTGACCTCCCAATCTTTCTTTGCTTACTCCAAAGTATTGTTCTCTCCAAGTCCAGTACTTAAGAGAGAATAAAATGAATGAGTGTCTCATTTCAAATGAATTCAGAAGAGGGCTAGCTCATTCATTTTGTGTAGGATTATGGACCGATCTTCAAGAGGGCAAAACTTTTGACTCGGACGGTTCATTAAGTTTTCAATTGAAACATGACTTTTTCATTACATTTGCTCATTATGTCCCACAAATAAGAACTTGATTTTTTTTTTGATTCAGAAAACGATAATTCTAATCCTTAGGATCTAGGTCCACTTTTCAGGGGTCTTTTGCTTGACGCACTTCACAGCATTCAGTTTTGAGACCACACAACTTTCAAGTCAAACATTCAACAATGCAGAAATTTCTCTTTCCTATTCTTCATAGTTTTGGTAGCTTAATGTAAGATTAATTTCGTAAAAATTATCATTCGTCCTCCTTTTTTTTAATGATCGAAAATTATGCAATTTTCGGAGAAGTTGAATTGACGTTTTCTTAGATTTGTACTTCATCGAGACAAAATTGTTGACAAATTGTTTCCAAGCGTAACAAAAACCAAATGAGGTTTATGCTCATGAACGTCTGAAATGTCTTTTTCAATACAAAATGGTTGACGCAATATAATTATGACATTTAAACTGAATGCTTTGTCCATCATCATCATCATCTTCTTTCCTTTTGGCTGCTTTGATTGATTCACTCGTCTTTGTCTTCTTTTACACCTGTTCCAGACAAAAAAGAACGAGAAACGAAAGTCTCCATATCCTATTTGTAACTAGAATGATAAGTTTAAATGTCAACCCCAAAGTCTCCCCTTTCAATGATCTTTTAAGGAATCAAAGAAAACAGGTTTTAATTTGCAAAAGAGTGAAAATTTTGCACAATGAACAAGCGGGAATGATCGAGATTGAGTAAATTGGCAATTTGAATATCTTGGAAGGACAATGACAAAGGACTTTGGTGATTAAGGATGACAATATCGGTGGTGAAAAGATCGACGAGATTGATTCTCCACTTTTTCTCCCTTCGAAATCTTTTATGTAACGAAGAGGAAAACATAAGTCCACTTGATCCCGAGTAAGAATGTCTGTTGTCATGCAGACTAAGTTGATTTACTCTGACTTCGAAGATTTTCTCAGAACTTCTGGATTGACCCCCCACTTTTTTCAGTCTATTGACAAGCGTGGCGAGAAAATTCTGGCAACATTTTGTCTCCTTTTGACAATCTAGTTGTTCGAGATTCAAGATTCAAGATCAACGAATCTCGGTTCAGAGGAAAAAGGTCATGGTTGGAGTACTTATGTTATTTAGGATGGATTGAATTTCCAAGGAAATAAATCAACTTTTTTGGGAACTGAGACATCTTCATAAGCTTTTTATTGAATTGGAAAGCTGAGCAATAAAGCGAACGAAATATTTCAATTTGAAGACCAAGGATGCAAACATTATTTAAGCACATAATGTTAAAATATTGATAAAGATATTTAAATCACACCCAAATATTTAAAAAAAAATATTCACAAATGAAAGAAAGCGTTTTCCGTGAACTATACTGTATTTGCACTTTTTCAAAATTTTTAGGATTTTGCAATGAGTGTAATAAAGGTGAAAAACAGGATGCATTAAAACCTAGCATCAAAACATGAAAAAAAAATACTTCTTGAGAGTCCTTGTATGTAATGCTTTTTGTAACTATTTTGTCCAATGTTTGTTGAAGTATTCAACCCCAAAATTCCAGCATTTTTCTGGTAGGAGCTAAAATTAAAAGAAAATTGTCTTGTGTTAAAACTGTCAAAGTAATTTGCAAGGTCAAGTTAGTTTTGTTCTTTAAAAGAAGGAGGATGGCATAATCTTGGGTTAGAATGGGCCGTTTAGTCTCCCAGTAAGTCTCAATATCATGAACTAGGCGAAAAATGGAGTTTATGAGTCACAATTAAACCTGAAACAGACATTGTTCATATTTTACCGGGAGAAACGAAACAAGAAACCATGTCTGTAACTCGGAAATAGTTGGTCTAAAGAAAATGTGCAAAAAGCTCAAAAAGATGAGGTAGATAGCGATTTTTAAGTTAGGTATGGTTTTCTTCGCTTAATAAACACTTATTTCTTATTTTACGCAAATTTTGGGAGGGAGGAAAAAGTCGGAGTCACGAACGATCTGTTTTTAGAAATGACCCTTCAGAGGAAAAATCGTTGTCGTCTAAATATAGATTTTGGTTGAAAATGCTTTTTCTGACCCTTCATGCCAAGTGTTTGACCAATCATATCCAATGAAATTGAGGTTCATATATGGTTTCAATCACCAGTTATAGAAGTAAAACCAGATGGTCCGTTTCTTATGAAATACCCGGTACACACGCCTAAGTTTTCACTTTGCTCGCCGACCCTGTAAATGTAATGGATTTGAAGCAACCTACACTAAATCCTTTGATGGACTTCAAAATGTAGAATAAAAACCCCAAAGTTTTTTCTTGATTGACACTTTTTTTCGAACAAGGCAATCTCAGATAAATGTTTTTTGGACTGAATCAAAGGCACTGTCTTGATACTTGGGGTTTAAAGTTCAAGCGAATTATGATGATACACCGAAAGTGGTAAGTAAAAGTTAATGAGAGTTAGACTTCCGGATTTTTTTTTTCATTTGTTGGAATGATTTTTGCTATTATTAAGAGTCGAACCTTGCAATGTCATTGCTTTAAGGTGAGCAAGGTAAATCGGAACATTATCAAGAGAGAGTGACAGTGAGTGAGATAGAAATTCAAGAAAGAAGATCGTAAATTAAAAGAGACCCAAAATAGTGTGTTTACTGTACACTGAAAAAAGTCCAAAACAAACGCAAAAATGTTTGCCGTTTTTTCCCGAGGATGGATTGAGGCAAATTTTTTGGTTAGCATGAGGGTCAGATCAATTGCTTTTTGACTCGACTTCCAGCGGCTCAATTGACATATCAAATTTTCGGCTGCATGATTTTAATTTCTCGTTTTTGTAAAAAGTCTTTTAAATTTTAGGTTTTAGTAATTTTTCGGCCTTTAAAGGCATTAAATTCTTTATTTGGTCCCGTTTTGTCTAGATGTGAGTTTTTGTCTAACATAACAAATCTTAATATTCCCACGGTCATCATACTTGCTTTTATGTTCTAGAAAGTTTGGACTTTGAGTCTTGCACTTTTCTTGTGTTTCTGGCCTCTTTTTCCGCGCTCCTTGATCTTTGGCAAGATTTGACAACAATTGAGGGCAGTTTGTCAGATGATTCGTTCCCTTCCCGCTGATTAGTTCTAGGAGTTTCGGTCTCATTCTCAGCAAATTCATCTGGAAAACAATCAAACTAGAGTTCTTTGTAGACACCATTAGAATTTCTTCGATTTGATGTCAGCACTAAGACAGTACTTGTGAAAATTTGGAATTCTGCTTTTTATGGAACAATTGTGCTCATAAATAGAGCAATGTATGTTTGTTTATTGCAATGTATTAACATCAAGTTCACAAAAATCAAAAAAAGTCCATTCACAAAACAAGGGTTTGATTGTTCTTGGATCGATCCAAGTCTTGGTGAAAGCCTGTGACGGAAAAGTGCTCTATGTGTCTAAAGCAAGAATCGGCAACCATTTTTGGGTCAAGGCCCACGAAATTTGATTCGTGTTGTCTGGGACACACCAAACAGGCAGTGGTAGGTTCAGGGGCGCACAAATTAGCGGTCAAAGAGCTTTGGGCCCACAAGTACAGTTCTATGGATGGCTCTCAGGCCCACTATTTTGGACATTCTCCATAGCTCCTGGGCCCACCAACGACCACCCTTGGGCCCACATTTGGGCCGCGGCCCACCCACGGTATTTTATCATGATATTTGGGAGTAGGTTGTGTTATTTTTTCAATGTTATTCCTTTTGGTTTTATACATTTGATTTTCACAACTGATGTATGATTTCGGTTTATATGAGTTTGTTTTTTAGATATTTCGCAAATTTAATGTGGACAGGATTTGAGCACATTTTAAGGCATGCTTCAGTTGAAATACGTGCTCAAAGTAGATGTCATATTGAACCCTTAGAGGACTGGAGAGGGCATTATCGTTATCTTGCCTGCCTTTTCAGCTACAATTGGTCAAAAGTTGCGTGAATGAGCAAATATTTCCGACAAATATTCAACTTGATAATGCAAGTGGAAAATGATTGAACAAACTTTAGTGCGCAGAACTTATTTTCATTGTCAAATCACAAATCAAATATAAGTTTGCAAATTAATGCATGAAAATTAGATTATCTTCTACATTACATTAATCATCTTAGTAAAATTTTGAGAAGCAAAGCCTCCACGGCCACAGGCACAAAACTAACCCCTTAAAAACCTTCTATGGACTCGCTTATATGGGTAAGTTTCAACCATATATATGATTAGATGTGGGATACTCAGTTTCTTGGCGGACAAAAGCTGAAAAATGGTTGCGTGAATCAGTCCAAATTTTCCGAGGAACATTGGCATACTATGCAGGGTTGGTTCAAGCGACACCCTGTTGTGTCTTCTGGCCAAGCAATAAGATAAGGTTTATGAAATCTGAAACTGTTGTTTTGTATTTGTTGCCCTCGATTTGTTAAAGAGGTTATTATTATTTGTTATATATTATTATGTATTATCAATACATAAGAGGTGATCATCCACAGATGTGATTTGAGGCAGGGTTAGACAAATTGCAAAAGATTTTCATGATCAGCCCTTTTTTCAAAGACTTAAGTGAACCAACCCTGAGAGTGTGTCCATTTTAACCATGACCAGAAACAAGTTTATTCCCAGTGACTAGGCTTGAGTTAAGAGAGCTTGTTGATGGTTCATGGCAACAGAGCAGTCCAGAGGTGAGTTTTTTGAATATCCTACCTCGGAGGTAACTGTTGCAGAGGTGTTTCAAGTTTGCAGTGACTTGCAGTGATTTCTTGACTCTAAGAATAAATTTATTTTGATATTTTTCATTCTCTCAATTGCCACACTTATATGTTATTATACACAATATGATACTTATGAAGTGACTTATTCAGGTTGACTTTTAAATTATTGTATTTTGAAGCCCACATCTTAACTTTTCATAACGTAACTGACTGTAGAGTCGAGTTTCTGAAAGATTCACGAAGTAGCTAGTTCACAAAAAGTTACCTTGTAGCTCTGTATCAAGGAGGTACATGATAGTTACAGTCAACTGTAAATTGAGTGCTCTAACCAATTGGTTGTTTGGAGTTTAATGTCTTACAAGTTGGAGGTGTTTGGACGAGCAAACTGGATACGTCTACCATAGATAAATAAATCAGAGATATCTCATTTTTGACGTCACCAAAAACGCCCTCTACAAGGGATTAACTAACAACATTCCTAAAAAGGATGGTTTCATAAAGAACGTCATAGAGGGCACTACCCTGTTTGGAAGGCAAATATCTTTCTTGAAGTTTGATTCTCAGAATTAATCCAGATAATACAGCTTGCGTCATCTAGAGGTCACAGATCTCTGTACTGTCATGGTGGTATGCATGCTAGGCTGGCACTGAGAAGTCGGGAGCTGGTCTGTGACGTCTTCGTAACTTACCTCAGAGATAGTACATTCAAATAACTGACCTCAGGTCAACTTCAAAAGTGACCTACAAAATGGTAGGCGGGACTGCCCCAGAATGTCATATCTATCAATATCTGTGGTTTCAACTCTACTAGTCGCTGTTGGTGAATGGCTCTTGGTGACATCAATGAAAATTCTTGGTATTTCCCCTCTTGAACTCTGTGATTGAACCAATCAAGAGATGAAAAAACAGAAGCATCTCAAGTTTCATTAGAAAAGTATCACGCCTGTAATTAACTTCTTTTTGGGTCAAAGACTGGCTATGAAGAGTTTTCATTGGCTTCAACGAAAGCCATAATGGGATTTCGTAAATTTGTATTCATTGGAAAATGAGGTCGAAATTAATTGCATGTGTGATGTATAGAGAAATTCAATCAAAGCTTCAAAATACTTCACTAGATGGGAGGCAAATCAAGGTCTCTTGAATTTGAAGCTTTCATCGTCTTAAAGGCGTGTTGACAAAATTAAAGCTTACGTCTTAGAATGGATGTCTCTTCATATTTCAAGTCTTTTTTAGTTTATATGCACTACTTTTGTGTTTAAGAACCAAGAATTTATTCTGACAGATATCAAATTAAGACCAAAAATTTCGCCAAAACGCCAGCTTGTTGAAACAGATTTTACGTCTTCTCATTTTTTCATTTTTTCACGTCTTCCCTTAGATTGAAGCTCAACTTAACATATTAAACCATTCTTGCACTGACGGGGAGTTGTTTATCATGAGGACTGCACAAATAATGCAATTAAAAACGCAAAAATGCATCAAAAAATGCAAGAAGAAAATGCGAAAAGGGCACACAGTTGCGGAACATTTGGACTAAATTAAATTATCATCGTACACAAACCAAAATCAAGGGTCATCAAGATCATAAATACATTCATGATTCTTGATTTTTCATTAAAAATATATCAAATACGGTAGAAAAATGGTTGTTGTTGGTTAAATTGTGTTTTGTGGAGTAAAACTTTGCTTGCGATTTGTCTGCACTTCGACGAGATTTATTTTCACAATTTCATTCTTTAACTGGAAAACGATTGGCAATACTTGAAATATAAATGTCAAAGAGCAATTTTGAGCTTTTAAAGCATGCAGTTTTCTGCCACGGTGCTCAAAAACAATCCTTTTCTTCCTTACTTAGTATATATCTTTAATCCATCAAAAAAAATGCCCCTAAGGAAGTGAATAGATGTGATTTATCATGCAAGCCTCAACTGAAAAACGACATCAACCAAGCCTTTCAAATGGGAAAAGAAGGGAAAATTTTGAAAAATGCAAAAATGCAAAAAAAAAAAAACTGAAAAAGTGTACCAAATTTCCATAAAAAGAGCAAAGATTACAAATCAACCAAAATAATGCAAAAACTCGGAAAATGTGAAATGAAATTTATTTCTTAAATGTGCCCCCCCCCCATATCATGTTATTTGAGATCAAGAGAAGGTACCCAAGGCAAGGTGTGAAAGCCATCTAGGTGACAAAAATGTTGGTTTTCTTGAAATCACACTATTCAAGCGAGGTTCGGCCGATTCATCTGGCCGACGAGGCTAATGAGAATACTTAAGTTTTGTAAGAATAATATGACTTCATTCTTTTGCAAATAAGACTTTACGTGTGTTCTTCAGTTTTGCAACCAGTCCTAATTTGGAATCAAAAGTTAGATTTACCTCTCAAAGCTCAGCAAATAATCCTACCAGAATTAATGAGCTTTTCTGTTAATGTTTTAGCATAAGAGGGCTAGCACTACCATTCTTTTTAATGTTTTCTAGTCTGAGCTTCAGAAAATATTAGAATCGTACACTTCAATAGAGTTAAAATTGAAACATGAATTCTTGATACCTGTAATAGAGCATTACCTGTTAAATGAGACATCCTTGAATAAGAAAAAAAAAAAAAAAAACATTGAAGTGGTGCTCCGCAATCAAATAAACCATTGATAGAAACTTTCTTTTTAGAACTTTAAACCAACTAACTATATTTAACATCTAATAAATAAGCAGGTTCCTCAAAATACTACCTTCTTATCCCAAGATAGTTGTTTTTAAGTTTATTTAAGTTTGTTGAAAAGTGGAATACACTTGCATAACTTAAAAAATCATTTTGTAGGATAGGAAACAAGTTAATCATGTTGCTAAAATGAAATTGGGTTCAGTTGGGTTCAACAGAGAGAGTGAGATTCCAGCAACCCTTGGTTGGGACTCCCTTGTTTCCAGTTATAATTCAGGCAATTTCTTTTATATGTGGTTTGAAATTAGCCAAAAGCGTGGAGGAAAAAAAACTTCAAACATCACAGTGTTCATTTTTTCATTGACAAGACAAGCCAATCTATCATGGATGAAACATAAGCAATGTTGGAAAAGGGTAAGTTTAATTTCGGTCTCTTATTGTTTTGAACGCAAAAGAGCATCTTTACAATGAAAAGAAAATTTCATCTGAATGCAGATTTTCCCAATTTGGACTGCAGCAAATAGCAATGTTTATTAGGTAATCCATCTCCTTGGGTAATCATTTCGAGATTTGAATTTGTTATGAGCTCTCCAGTAAAAAGACCTCTTGCAACGGGAGGCCTCTTGCAACGAAGTTTTTTGAACGAGTTAGGTAAATTGGGATAATGCGTACTTTACTTTAAATGAATATGGTTTGTTAAGTTCTCTCCATTTCTATTCTAATCAAATCGCTTTTGTGGGTAAAGGGGGCGTAGAAGAAACGGAACACCAAACCAGAAGCTAGTTTTTTAGACGCAAAGATCGATCTCAAGATCGGACTTATAGTACTAAAGTACGATCTTGAGATCGATCTTTTGCGTCTAAAAACTAGCCTCATGTCTTTAAGTCCAAAAACCTTGGTCTCTCAAAATGCGTGAACGCCATAAAAATGTGGCAAATAATAATTCTTAAGAATATGTTCAATTTTAACAGCTCTTCGTAGCAGATAACAATTCTTTAGATATACAGTATAAATTTTACCGCCTTCTTTGATCAAGAAGGATGAAAATTCAAAATTGACCCTTTAGCAAGAAAATCGTGGTCACCCAAATACTGAAGTTGGGAGAAAATTCTTTTGGGAACGATCAAGCCATATGTTTGGTGATTCACAGGCATATGAACCAAGGCTAATACCGCATAAGATTTCAATAACGGATAAAGATGATGTGGTTAAGCGTTCCGTTTCTTTCGGAACATCCGGCAGATAGGGTTTCTTTTCCAACTCCGAGAGCAAGGCAATCGTGAAAACAACTTATTTTTGTTCTTCTTGTGTTCTTGACTCTTCTCCTCGTGCAATTTGTTGACCAATTCTTGGACGTGTTCTTGGAGATAAAAGCAACCTTCACTCATCGATTCATTTTTTTGAATGTGCGTTATACTTCTTATGTCAGTCTAAAAGGAAAGTTAGAAATGTTCCCACGTTATTTATAAAGACAAAATGTAATTTTCTCACGGTCAAGGTTGCACACAAAAGAAATATTGAAATTGAAAAAGGAACTTCAAGGATATTGTGAGGAAAACGTGGGTCTAGTTGTCAAATGGGTCTAGTTGTCCGGTGAGTTGAGTTGTCCGCAGGGTCGAATTATAAGTTGAGTCGAGATGTCCTGGGTCGAGATGTCCTGGGTCGAGATGTCCTGGGTCGAGATGTCCTGGGTCGAGATGTCCGCTGGATTGAGTTGTTTTGGGTCGAGTTGTACGTTGGGTCGAGTTGTCAGGTGGGTTGAGTTGTCCGTTGGTACGAGTTGTTCGTTGGGTAGAGTTGTCCTGGGTAGAGTTGTCCTCTGGCTCGAATTATAAGTTGAGTCGAGATGTCCTAAGTCGAGATGTCCTGGGTCGAGATGTCCGCTGGATTGAGTTGCTTTGGGTCGAGTTGTACGTTGGGTCAAGTTGTCAGGTGGGTCGAGTTGTCCGTTGGTACGAGTTGTCCTGGGTCGAGTTGTCAGGTGGGTCGAGTTGTCAGGTGGGTCGAGTTGTCCGTTGGTACGAGTTGTCCGTTGGGTAGAGTTGTCCGCTGGGTAGAGTTGACCTGTCACCGTAACGATAGGGATAGTGATTAATGCAAAGCACAAATTTCAATTAAATAATAATGGTTTTAGGAATGAGTTATCGAGCCCTAATCACAGCCGTGGAAATGAAGACTTTCTAAAAACTTTCTCGTATGTTCACAAAAAGGGAAAGCCATGTTTTCGTCACTATAAACACAGTTGGGTCCGACAGAATTGCATTCTTATAGAATCATTCTACTGACCTTGAGGAAAAATGTGTTATGCTATATCATTCCTTCAATTCAGGATTCTTTTTACCATTGACTCAGAGGATGTCTAAACCCCTATTAGACATGGAACAAGAACACAAATATGTTTCCTGGTGGTGACAAAGCTAACTAGATCTTGTCAATTACCGCATAGCAACGTAGTCATCCAATCAATTCATTTGTCCACCAACGTTGTGCCAGGAAATTCCCTCAGACGTTTCTTTCCCATAGGAGATATTCTGGTGCATAAAGCACAAGTAGTGTTTGGTTGTCTCCCCAAGATTATCCTGAAGCACAATGGCCGGTCGGAAACTGAATACTAAAATGCAAATGCAATCATGTCCCAAAAGTAGCCACGCGAGTTTTTTCAAGTGTGGCTTCGATGACTGCGAAAAAATTGATTTTAAAAAGTCCCAGTGCATGTTGTGGTCCTTTTAAACATACTCATCGCCAAAATATTGAGCCATATATAAAGACAAAAGAAAATCTTCTACACATACAGGATTAAGACTCAGAAATAGTTGCAAAAGGCAACTTGAATATAAAATACAACTTCTGGCATTTCAGCAACTTTTTATTTTATTTTTTTGCTTTTCGTAACAAAGTGCAACTTCTAACGTTTTTCAGCCTTTAAAATTGAAAATTAGTGGAATACTGTTTGAATTGAGTATTTTATAAGCATTTGTGAAATTCATTTTTAAAATTTCGAAAGTCCCTCTTAATGTTTGACATAGTTTTGATGTATTTCAAGATACTTATGTCTAAAAAAGTTTTTTTCCTGCAGAGTAGAAATTCTAGATAGTTGAAGCAGCTAGTTCTCCTTTATTGAAGGTGTTCAGCTGACCCAAGCTGACCTACATCGTAAAACGTCAAGAATTTCTGCTGTGCATGAAAAAAACTTTTTTATCCTCGCTCTACGTTGTCCAATTCTGTTACGTTCAAAAAGAGATATTCAAGTTCAAAATAAAAAGAACTCTGTAACTACTTTCTCCACATCGACCGGAACCTTTGAGCAAAAATAATCGCAACATTAGGCCAAAAAATAGCAACTTTGTCCAAGTCCTAAACAGGACATGTCTTTTAGTCACGAGATAGTTATGACTTCAAGTATCATTAAAATGTTCACTTTCTGTCCTTGATGAAACTACTCTAAACTAATTATGTTCCATGTATACAAACAAGGGAATTAGAGAAAAGTTTGATTTTTTTCCCTACAACTCCACATATTTGAAGCAAAATCAAATGTTCGTAGAAGATGGAAGAAAGTATGCTTTTGTGATTAACAGAATTTGGCCTACGTGTTTCGGTTGTTCAAAAAAGCAGGCGTGTCGGCCAGTTCCGTTCTGGGTTCCTCTTTCAGTTCCATGCAAACTTTCAGTCTGCGCCCCTAGATTTGACGCCAAATTGAGAAATCGTATGTTAGAAGGCACCGAGTTTTATGTAATCAACTGGAAACTTCCACTCAAAGAATCGACGTTGTTGGGCTCACAACAAGTTCGTTTCTGACGAGTTTCATAGTTATTCTGGGTACGAAATTTTACTCCGTGATCCCTAAACGTGTTCACTCTCATTTCATTCGAATCAATTGCATTCTTCAACGGGGCCTTTTGAGGTCTATGATTGGAGGCCCTCTTGTAACCTGGGACTTTCCCTCCTCCAAAGGGCCCACATGACCTAGATCCATCCCATCAAAAATAGACTCCTAAAAACAGCATGTTCACAAATCCCAAGACATCCTAATGAAAAGACAGCAATGAAATGCCACATATTTCTGTCCATTGAAAATCCGACCTTGAGTTAAACATTTGTATTCCGTCCAACTGCGCGTTGGTGCGTCAGGCCTTTGAGTAGGCCTATTCCTGGATCGTACTACACTAAAAGAGCACTGAACGATGGTGTGGGTGCATCCTACAAAGAAGGCAGTACGGCCAACAAACGACTCTCTCTTGAGGCCAAGATTGAACCTTGTTGGGAAAGAAAGCCACTCGTTCGGGGCAAACGAGACCGTAGCTTAAAAAGGCTCACGTGCAAGACGCGTAGTTCTTGGCCTTTTGGATCAGGCAGTACGGCAAATAGTAGTTGTTGTTATAGTACTTACTAGCAGAGAAAGACGGGAAATTGCGTCTATCTTGGTAGTAGAACTGAGATTGTCCATGTTGAAAGGATGTGCTTCTTGCACAGGTAAGGTTTAAAATCTATGATTTGAGCTTATAGAGGAGTTTGATGGGAGTGGCTCTTAGGATTGTGATATAGTTAACGTCGAGTAGAGAAAATTGTAGGTTTGATGGTAAAATTATACATTAAATGGTCTCAAAGGATTGATTGCTTGAGGTAGAAGGAAAATTGGATATTTTTTGAAACGTAAATGTTAAGTTAATGTTGGGCTTTTCCAACCGGTTTCAATAAAAACTGTAGATCATGAATCTTGCATATTGTTGCCAATGTTAATGTCCATTGTTAATGTTTCCAAAGTAAGGAACAAATGCAAAGAGATGCGACATTTTTTGAAGATACAAGGTCTCTAAATTGAGTTTTGTGAAACATAATTCAAGGTTGTCCGAGGGAAAAAAAAAGTTCAGGGCTGTAGAATATTCTCGTTTGAACGATCTGTCTTTTTTGAAATCTAGATTGCCTTGAAAATTAACGAATAACTTTATTCATAGTGACGAACGAAGATTTTTGCGATAATTTTTGTCCTACTTTTTGTGGTATATGTCTTTGAGCACTCAGCAAACACAAAAATCGACAAGTTTTAACAAAACATTTTTCTCCGTTAGGAAAAATTGTACACAATTTGGATACTTAAAGGAAAGTAAATGACTTCGTGTTAGTTTTGGTTTTGGGATATATTTTCTCTTCAGATATTGATTATCATACTGTTTAAAATCTCATCATATTCAAAGTCAAACAAAGAAAGATGTTACCTCAAGTTTAAGATCATAATTTAAAAATAAAATAATTGAAGATGAAAAAGGCCTTAAAGATTATCTTCTTAATTTTTGAACGACAAAAGAGAAGGCATTGTGCAAAATCGTAATTTTTAGCATGCCATCGTCTGTGAATTGAAAAGGAAATTGTTATTGTTCTAAGACCCCCAATCTATTTTTAGTTTACAGTCTCCAAGCCAATGTGGCAAAAGGGTAAAATAACTTTGACAAAAATGCCCCGGCATTTTTTTTCATTTACATGACATTTTCCATAGTCCTATATAATATGTTATTCACTTCGTACTATGACTTTCTCGGTTCTGACCCCTGTTTTATTTTATTGTATTCTTGTTTTCTCTAAAGGCTTTAGTTTTCTCCATGATATTTTCCCTCTTTCTTCTGGTAAATGTAAGTGTTTATCTCCTATTGGCATTGCTCCTTATGCACTTTAGGGAGTGCTGGAGTCGTTCACCAAACAATATAATATAAAAATGAAAAAATAAGCTTTTGCTGTTCTCTTGGTTGATTTGAATCAAGTTCAAAATGCAATTTCGGCGTTCTAAACAATGTTGGCCCATCAAATACGTAAAAAAATCGCCCAATCTTTAAGGAAGTTTGCCCATGAACGAGATGCTGACTCTTGAAGATAGAAAAAAGCACCGTAAATGAAATAGTTCAAGTTCTGGTCCAGCAACAAAATATTCTTTAATGATTGTTCAGCTTAAGCAGACGTGTAATGTCTCAGCTTTAGCAAAGTTGTCCAACAACTAATTTCGTCTGATGAAACAACATGCATTGAATAGTCACAGAATACCCAAGGAAAATGCATCAAATTCCCCAACGTTCTATATGAAAATACCGGAACACGTCTTGATGACCCTTTAGTTCAAATCGGACCATCTGATCTACTTCGTTCCCCGTTGCTAACTAAGTCACAGAACAAAACAATAGTACTTTCCCGAAGCCCAATAGTACGACCGGTACCGCAACAATACACCCAAATCTAAAAAACTATACACTTTGAAAAGCCCCAGTTGCATAATGTCGACGTCCAAGCATCTTTAAAATCGGCCTGCCGGTTCTTTTTAGCATTAACATCCGACTTTTGCGGAGCGTTTTACGCATTAGCCCGACAGACATGTAGTGTACACTCTGCAGACAGTCAGTGAGAGAGAGAGCGGCACAGAGGCGCTCTTTGTGGACGGAGAACCCCAATTTATGGTCGAAGGGAGAGAGCTGAACCGAGTGTCGGGGTATATAATATTTCGGGACCGCCTCCCGGTTCATTCAGTTTGAAACAATCCGTAGTCTTGGCCTACTCCTGAGATTGCGGTCCGTGCACGTTTGTTGTGAAAAACTGCCGCCATAACAAGTTCTTGACGAGACCTCTTGTCTAACAAGGACACCCATCAGATACCCTCCAGATTGCATGGAATCATCATCATGAGTCCTTATGAAAGATATTCGTCTTCCAATAGTACTGTTCCCATTGTGGACAACAGAAACTCCAATGTGGCCCCCCAGGACACGGATGAGATCTTCCAGCTACCTTTGGGTGTCCCATTGACGGCCACTCCCAATGGGCGCGTTCTCTACATTACCCGACATGGAGAGAGTTTGTACAATTTGGAGAACAGAATCGGTGGTAATCCGTCCTTGTCCAACCGAGGCCAGCAATATGCGCAAAAGCTGGGCCAATATGTGAACAAGAATCTCAAGTTTGACAAGGTGAGTGCCGAAGTGTTGGAGATGACTTGGAATCTTGAGCTAAAGGTTGATTTATCCTAGGTCTGGACGAGCGAACTGTCGAGAACCTTGGAGACCTCGGCGTACATTGAGGACATTGAAAAGAAGCGCATCGTGAAGCCCGAGCTGAACGAGATCATGTCGGGTATCTTTGACGATCTGTCTTATGAAGAATTCAAGGAGCAAAGCCCCATCGAGTACAAGCAGAGGGAGCTCAACAAACTCACATACCGTTATCCCGATGGAGAGTCATACTTGGACGTCTGCAGGTGAGACTACGTTCATGTGGTCATAGCACCTTGCATGACACGGGGATAAATTATCCATTGGGGGAAACGTGTTTTGGCACAGAGTTAAGACCTTTGACCAAAGCTTCCGTTTCCCATTTCTAGTCGGATTGAGCCCGTCATGGCTGAAATGGACACTGGAGAGAATCTATTGGTGATCTGCCACCAAGCCGTGATCCGCTGCATCTTAGCTCGCCTCCAAAGGACGCCAGCAATTGAAATCCCTTACATCAAGGTTCCTCTCCATTCCTTGCTGAAGATCACTTACCTGAACGGCCAAAACACCGTGGAGGTGATCCCACTCAATGTGGCCTGTGTCAGCACGTATCGGCCCAAAACGGATCCGAACTTGTTGACTGGTCTGGGCGATTCAAAACCGGAATTGAAGACCCTCTCCAAAGTGTCCTCCGAGTTGAAGCAGACCAGCCTTGAAAGCCAGAAAATCAACACAAACAAGCTGAAAGCTGATGAGCGCGAGCATTAGCTGACACTTTGCATCGCCTTCGCTTGATGCATGCTTTTGTACACTATACCTTCTTATGAGCCACGGTCATCCCTATGCAATATGGATGGATGACATGGAGCGATATTCACCCTTTTAATTCTTTTTTACGTAGTGTTAAATTTCGAGGTTCATACGGATCGATCGCAATAGAACTTCATTCCGTCGCAAGAGTAAGCCAAACGAATTTGTAGAGCCTCAAATCTCTCATTCTCCTGAGTATTTTTACTGCTTTACCTCTTGTGTACACCATAAATATTGCATTGATTTGCCTTTCTATCTTTGTTGTCAAAGATTCTCACAGTATCACGTTTTCAATCCTATTCAGGGGTTAACAAACGACCAATAAACATGTTCATTCAAATATAGCTATATTCTTCTCACTTATTTGGACTCCATATTCGACAATTGGTCCTTCAGCTTCTGAATTGTTTCCAGTGTTTGCGATTCATTTGAATCCTTCTTGGCTTTCTTACTTTGTGACACCAAAACCATCAGAGCTTCCATACAAGCTTCTCCGCCAAAACTTTCCTTCATCTGCTTCAGTAAGGCTGCTTGAGCCAATGTCTCTTTATCCAAAGCGATTTCTGTTCCATCAGGCAAAGGTAGACTCACTTCTTGAACGGATTCTTTTGGCGGAAGTCGCCCTTCGACCTGAAAAGTGAAAGGAATCTCAAATAATGACGCGATTTGTTGGACACGGTCGAGCTCGAAGGACCGTTATGAAATGTTTTGAGCATATTTTGAAGTCCCTGAGTCATACTTAAAGGACTTTTTGGGGTGCTCGAAATGGGCAAAAACTAACTTTTTGTCCCCAGACCTCATTTCGTATATTTGTTTTTGTTTCAAAGGTCAAAAAATTTTGGGCCCTATTCTTTTACCGGGAAAAATATTGGTGACCGTCTTAAGTAGAACATGAGGTCTGGCTATTCAAATTGAAATTATTAATTATTAAATTGAAATTGTGAAATTGAGGAAAATGCGAAAAAAGATTGAAAGAAGTTATAAATCCTAAAAAAAATTCTCGGGCGACAAAAGATCTACAAAACCCCTTTTAAACCTCGTTCTAGTTATCATTATTTAGTGGCATTTGTCGTTGGTGAGTGGTCAAAAGGCAAGTTTGAAAAGATAGGTGTTCTAGTTGTTTATAATATTTTCTAGGGGACTTCAAACAGGAAGCCTTGGGATGGCGATATCGCCAATTGAATCTCCCCTCAAGATACCTTGGAGTTCCTTGATGTTCGTAGTACATTCTTCTTCTTGTCATTAAATATTTAGAAGCCAAATCAGATGAGAAACTCGACAGCTGTGCTAAGAAATCTGAAACATTCACAGCCAAAACCGAATTCACTTCATTGTTGGAAACAACTCGTGAGGGTCAGGTGATTTCAAACAGGTTTCCCTCAATGCCCAGGGCAAGAACCTCTTTAATCCGAGTTCAAGAAGTATAATTTTTCTCGTCTCTCTCTGAATACAGGAAAAACAAATCCAGACTACGCGCATCTAGCATGCATTTTCGTTTTCAAAACATGTTATCCCTCCAGGATTAAATATTTTTAAAATTTATACTTCAGCTAGCAAGTTTGAGAGGTAATTTACCATTGCAAAAAGGTTGAAAAAAATCTATCAGTTACCTAATCTTTAAAATTCATTCCAAAAATAGCACAATCCCTAAAAATGTAGTTGCATTCATTTCAGTTGATCACAGGGTCATTGAGCACTGTGGCGAAGCTTTATCTCGTGTTTCTTTTCAGAAATTGCGACTTTAGTGGACAAAGATAACCTTGAACGAACACGAGAAGACTTGTCTGCTAAGCACACCCAATCAAGTTGAATCATAAGCATCCACAGACAGAGTACATCGGAGACATTCGCCGTTTAAGGAATGAATCGACAAACTTTCCAATGTTATCCTGTCTATCTCATCAAGTACGGAAAGCATAGCGTGATCTGATCTCGCCATAGCACCATAATGGCGTTTTAATTGCCTGACTGAGTCTTTCAAACATACGACCGCTTGAATTTTTTAGTGCTAGACACATTCAAATATGGAACGCGACATTTGTACCCCACTAGCTAAAGAGTACAAAGTATGCCTGTGATCAAGTTAGAAGCAGTTTGAGTACATGGCATCAACACGTTTACGATGTGTTTGTGGTGGCCTCATTTCACTCATGAAAATATTTGCAAATTGTCAACGATAAACTTGCATATCAAAATCAAAACACATCAAAAAGGATGCCTGTCGACAAGTTTGATGACCAATGTACGTCATTAGTCCCAATCTCCGAAACTGCTTTATTCCACTAGCTACAACCACTCAACAAAGAAGAAAGGATCAACCACCGGAACAGTTGTGAACAACAACCCACGTGAAGTTGAGAAGGGCAACAATCCGCTACTCGGTAGATAACAACTCTCCAAATGCAATGTCGTACTTACCAACGCTCTAAATGTCTTTTCATCCAAGCCTTTGGCTTTGACAAAGCTCCACAGCATGGTGTCCATCGTTGATGTTATTGTTAGCCTTGAAGTAGAACCTTGATAACTTGGCCGATCATCCTCAGACCCAATCCACCCTAAACTGGCTCTTGGCAATGAAGAGACGTCATTGTGATGCAACAAAGCAGGCGAATATTCTAATGAAACCTCCTCTGAAATCGCAAGAAAAATCGGGTTCGCTTCATGACGCTCCGTAACATCTAAAACTTGTCTACCTTTGTCCAACAAGTAACCCAAATCGGCTTTTCCTAACCAATGGCCATAAATGTAAAAGTCTTCTCGTAAAATCTCGACTTTAAGTGGAGCATCATCTCCAACATCCACATCCACTTCAACCGAAGTGATTCCTTGACCCGCGACATTATTGAGTTTTTGAATTCTCCCGCGAAAAGTCTGCGCGGGAAAAGGAAGATAAGGACGAGGAACAGTGCGTCCTCTAGCAACGCTAGTGAAAAAGGAGAAATCCATTAGTTGCTCCATCAAATAGTTGGCAAAGTGCTCTTGTTCCACGGCGTGTTGATCTTTATCCGGATTTGGGGCCTTAAAACCCATCCACAATGCATCCACGCAAAACGAGTTGTAAGGTTTGACTTGGATGAACACCTTCTCATCTGAAAATCAGAGAACAATGTCAGGTTCTCGTTCGTTTCCTCCATAGTACAAAGTAATTTAAAGGCTCATACTAGGTTTGATAATGTAGGAAAGGTCGGCATTGGCCAAAGAATGGCCGAATGCATGGCATTGTTCCCGGTCAAATTCCACTCTTTGTCCAGCAAATGGTCCTGCGTCGATGACTGCTATACCGGAAATAACGGGATTGAACATGTCCGTAGGCTTGTGTAGTTGAACAACACGTCCTGGGAAGTTGATTTCTTCATTCTTGTAAGATTCCTGGAAAATAAGAATATCGTCTTCGTTACCAAAATATCGTCGGAGAAAGTCACACGGCTCTACTATAAACAACACTCTATTCTTTGGAATAACAGAAATAGAGTCAAGGGGAAGGATATGGGATCGGTAATGGTTGAGAAATACCTCTTCAGCTCTGAGTTTTTGAGCCAACATCTCGCCACGACCTCTTGTGTTGGCCTGGACTGTGAGAGCGACCCAGAATGCACACGAATAGACATAAGGTGGTTGAACCGACCCTGGGCTCAAATTGACAATCACATCTGCAGTGACTGGATCGCCGGGAACCAGATGCTCATCCAAGCTATTATTGGACTGAATTTTGGCTCCGTTGAGGTACAATCGGGATCGATGGAAATAAACTCTTCTTTGTTCGAGGTCCAAGCCCAAAGAGTCATCCAACAAGATTATTCCTCCTGCGGGAAGATGGAGCTCTTCGACTATTCCCGGCCATCCCCGATGATTGGTTTCTTTTTCTGAAGGTAACTGACTATTTAGAGTGGTTGAGGTGTTGAGGAACTGACAAGGTATATCATCTCCGCCATCAGCATCAGCTTTCATGGAGTAGGGGTCCACATCCTTGGTGAGATTCCAGACTAGACTGGCCCTATATCTTAGAGAATCGGTGGTCCCTGTGAAGAGGGGTATTTCTCTAACATATTCGGTCATCTCTAAGTAATCCACCAAGTGACACTGAGTGGCTAACAAGTCGCCTAACGCGATTTTTGTCAGCAAAGAGTCTGTTTGGCTCAGTCTCTTGTTGGACTCGAAGAAATCTGACACGCTGAAGAAAATGTCTCCCATTTTGGAGTGGCGAAGAATGCCCCATTTTGCAAACAGTCTGACGACGATACCGCGCATAACCTTGTTTTTCTGGTTGATCAACGAAATCGTAGTATCCTCGTCACTTGGTTTCTTGTCTTCCCAAACAAGAGGCGTGTAATACTCGATATTCTCTGCGGTAAGGTTCCGAACTTCTTCCACTTCTTCTGGAGTCAACTTACGAGCATCCATCTTCAATTTAGCACCTTGGTGAAGGAAAGCCTTGATTGTGTGTGGCCATGTATGAAAGTTGTTATTCTTGATGAGGTAACCCAAGGATTTCTTTCCATTCACATACATCTGACCAGGAACCAACTTGGCATATTGAAAAGAGAATCCTGTGAAAAAAGAGATCACGACAATTTTGTTGTGGACAGAGTGGATTTGTGCCTCCACGGAGGAGACATAATCCGGATCAGATCGCAACTTCGGAGTCAGAGGTCCCACAGGCTTTTGAGAGGCTGACCCAGGATCATGCTTCAAGTGTTGGGCAAGTCCCATGCTGGCACGAACATTTTCAATGATCGAAGTCAAAGTTGACGAATCTGGTGTAGCTCCAAAAGCCCCCAAACTACTACTTGGTGGGAGAACACCGATTGGCAATTCATTGTGTGAGTTCCTTGAAGTAAATGTTGATGAGGTAGCTGATGTGGTAGCAATTGAACAAGGCTTTACATCGCTTGGGTAATTTCTGAAGTAAAGAGAGAACCGCTTTCGATACGCTTCAGTGTCTTCCAAGGAGGCATTGTGGAAGGTCACTCGCAAAGGACTTCCTTTATAAGTAATGGAGTTCACCTCTTTGATGCATTTGAGAGCCTTGCTTTCATTTGAGATTAGTTCCAAAGTGGCTGATTGTCCATCAGCATTCCCAACACAGTAATTAACTTCTCCAAAGGGCGAAAAGATATCCTTCATGTCATTAACGAAGGCTTTGGGCACAACTTGAGAGTAGATGAAAAATGTTCTCGCTCTTTTCTCTGGATCCAATTCAAATCTGGTTAGATCCTCTCGAGATACCTCTTCGCTTAAATTCTTCTTTACACTCAGATGACTTTCAATCGCTTCAGTTTTGACCTTCCCCAATCTTGGTCTTGGGGCTCTCGATTCTTGAGGCTGTAAAATATCCTTGGTTCGATCGCAATGGGCGTACTTGTCGTGGGTAGGGGGTGGTTTGCTCTTCTTGGTTAACATGACGGGCTTCTTATTGAATTGTACTCGAATATTGTTGTCCATCCAAAGATTCCAATCCAGGGTTTTGATTGCTTCTTCAGCCTTTTCTTTGTCACACTCAAGGGCAACAATAGCGTAGGACGGAAATATGGTCACTTTCAAGACTTTGCCATAGACTTCCAACAGTCGCTCGACATCGGAAACTTCGACCTCATTGAACAAGTTTCCGATGTAGAGCTCTTGAACGGGACTTTTGTGCTCCAAAACGTGGTCATCACCTCGGGAGTGCGCTTTTGAGAGTTCTTCCAAGGGGTTATCGGTCACGGTTACCGTTCTTTTCACACTTTTGCTCGACCCAAGATTTATTTTGATACCAGCAACTTTCGGTGCAATATCTTTGGATCCTTGATCAGCAGTCCTTTGCGACAAAAACTGCCTCAAATCATTGTTAGAACCTTTGGGTGTCTTGGACCGAGATTTCGATCGGTTCCGATCAATAGGTGACCTGGATCGCGACCTCCCAACAGGTTGCCATCCTTTAGAGGTTGATTGAAGTGGAGAACGAGATCTGGATCTGGATGAACGGGACAGCAATTGCAACCGCTCATTTAAGGCACTGAGATCGGGAGAGCGTGATCGTATCCTTCGCTGTTTTTGAGCACGATCTTTGGGGTCAGGGGATTGACGGCGACCAAGTCTTACAAATTCTGGTGAACGTGATTTTGCACCACCAAATCTTCGACCACCAGGAGAACGCGATGGTTGACCAAAACTTCGACCCGGTGGAGATTGAGATGGTTGACCAAATCTTCGACCTTGAGGAGAACGTGCAGGTTGACCAAATCGTCTTCCTTCAGGAGATCGAGAAGGTTGACCAAACCGTCGATCCTCTGGCGAACGCAATGGTTGACCGAATCGCCTACCTTCCGGAGACCGAGATGGCTGGCCAAATTTTCGTCGAGGTGGAGAACGCGATGGTTGACCAAATCTTCGTCCATCTGGTGATCGGGATAGTTGGCCGAATTTGCGTCCTTCTGGAGATCGAGATTGTTGACCAAAGCGTCGACGTTTACGGGACCGAGATTTCTTTCCAAATCTCTTGGCATTTGGGGATTGCGATCTTCTCGCTTGGTTTCTAGCTCTTCGATCCGGCGATCTTGATGAAGGTTGACCAAACCGTCGACGTCTCGGGGATTGTGGCCAATGACCACCAAATCGATCGGGAGATGGAGATATCCTCCGCCCAAAATCTCGAGATTCAGGGGATTCCGGCGATCTGGGATCACCTTGTGGAGTACCAAGGGGATGCGTTTCTGGTCCAGGATCGTTGGTGTATTGAACCGCAGTTCCTTGAGCTTGAAGATAAGCCGCCAATTCCTCGCTATAATCCACATGAAGAGCTACCCCATCCATAATGAAACCGTTGAGGCGATGAATTGCTCGTTCAGCATCTCGAGCTTGACTGAATTTGACGAAGCCATAATCCGAGAGAATCGTCACTTCTAGGACTTGTCCAAAGCGGCTAAAAACCGTCCTCAGATCGCAAACCTGAATACTCGGAGCAATGTGGCCCACATAAACTGGGAAGATCTCTTCTTGGGGACTGTGATGGCTCATGACTGCTGCAACAAAGATTACATGACGGTTGCAAGCAGAATATTGAAGTTTTAATGGTACAGGTTGCTTACTAAATGGCGTCTCGTGGATTTAGAGCAATTGACAAGCCAGGCAAGACCGATTAATGATGATTTATTCGGTTTTGGGTTGTTTTCCGTACCATGCTCAAAAACAAGATGTATGTTGATGTTCTTGCTGTTTACGAAACAATCGCAAGGGTGACCAAAATAGTGGAAAAATGGAACTCGAGAATTTTTCGTTGAAGGATTTTTCCAAAACAATTCTTACCATATCTGAGAAAACTTACCCTGATTGTTTTCAGGTTTTACCTAAAACTAAAAAAAATAAAGTTGTACACAATTACACTTAAAAAAAAATAAAACTGTAATCAGCAAAAAATGTTGGACTGAGTGCTCCTTTTTGTGTAAAAAAAGAATTTCATCCAAAAATAGAACAAGAATGTATTTTCAGTCAATAATATTTTAGAATTTGTCATCTGGTCCGTATTTTTGAAACTAAATGAAATCCATCCGCCATAACGCTAACATTGAACCACATTTATGGGTAGCTTTGAATTGTAGCAATGAATTTGACAGGCTTCAAAATTTGCATGCTAAGGTTCTTGAAATTAAGCGTTTCTGCTTAAACTTAGGGCCCATTGAAATGCCGGGACTCCCCCCACGGGTCTAACCTACAACAGGTCTCTTTTGCTACCTTAAAATGACGTATTTTTTTGGTATTTTGCAAGTCAATATTCAGGTTTAGTCATTTGTCACTATTTCAAGAAGAGATCCTCCCAATACATAGTGTTCGGATTCTAGTTTGGTTTCTTCGAGAATCTAGATTCTTAACTGCAGCTATGAGAAGACATATGTGATGAACTGATGATCTTTTCAAAGCTGCAAAGAAAAAGAACAACGAGACATCGGATTCGAATCGATTAATATTTATTTGAAATCGCGCAACCTCGAACTAGACGGTGGAACGTTCACAGGATTTCTTTTTAAATGTAAGAATGTTAGGTACATCCCGTACATCCTAAAGCTTTAGTACATCCTAATACGCTCTTTATGTCGAGACATTGCTAGGGACCTTTCATAATTTGACAAAAAGTTGTAGCGACTGTGAAATTCCCGCCCAACTTTCATCCACATACATTACTAAACCCCTCCATTCTTTCCATAGTACCCCGAGGTCTTCCAAAGCTCAAAGGCAGGTGCTACCAAAAAAAGATCTCATCTCCAACGCGTGGTTGTTTTCTGGCTGATGATCTCAGCCTCTCGTTCAAAGCGACGGTTGAGTTCTGCCTGTTTTGCCAGACCCCTTCCAGCCACCATCCCAAATTTCACCTACGCCTTCTTGTCTCCCCACCAAACCTGGGCAGAAACCGTTGAACGGAAGGTTCAAGAGCTCGTGAGTCCTCTCGCAAACGGCGATCGCTCGCCCAATGTCGGTTAGAAGCGGCCCTCGGCCCAGGTGGACGAGCGCCACTCCAAACTCAAATACTGGACTTTCCTTCTTTGCTGAACGTGCACTCTTCATTGAATAAAGCTAGTAACAGTCTTGCTGAGTTTAGCCGAGTATGCCACCAACGTGCCGATGGGCTCCCGTTCAGCAGCTTGAAACTCAGTGAGAAACTTGCCCTGTTGTAGTTGTGGAGGTCCTCCAATCCGTGAGAGACCCCGAGGACGTTTTGGTCGAGTGAAGTGAGGTTGGTGAGGCCGTTCAGGCTCCGGAAGTGTTTCAGAGTGGGGATTGTCGGTATTTTTTGCAAGTGGTGTTCTGTAAGGGACCATTGTGAGACCCACACTCTACAATGGGTTGTGCTGTGAGTACCCTGGAGAAAGAGGCCGCTGAGCGGTCCAAGAAAATCGACCAAGAACTCCGACGAGATGGCGAGAAAGCCTCCAGAGAGGTCAAATTACTTTTGTTAGGTAAGAATTTGGGAAAAGTGGGGACGAGATACTCCTGAGTTCAATTTGGGCGCCAAGATAACACTGGGTTTGAGTAGGGAATGTGTGAATGTCAATCCAATGCTTTGGAATGGGATTGTGACCGTTTGTTGGAGACGAGATGCATTTTTGGAATTTCTAGGATTTTGCTTCTATACAATTTGTGAATGGCATACACGATACGCCATACATCATTGGCCGTTGCTTTCAACTAAGAATGACCAATACATCTTGAATGATGACAAAAATGTATCAAACTGAGCTAAAATTGTTTAATTTGCGCTAGATAAATACATGTTTATAAAATAGTTATTTGCTTGGTCTGAAAATTCTAAATTTAGAAACTCTTTCAGTTTTTTTTTTTTTTTTTGACAATTCATCGTGTCACGGTAGTTGATACCCTTGCTTATGGCAAATTATCTTTGCAATTACAATTTTGGCGTTTCCACTCTAATAATCAAGATGTTTTGGAGTTGTGATCCGAAAACCGAAGAACGAAAAGTGCATGTGCAACGAAATGTTTACACATTTACAGTAAAGTTCATGGAATTGCCATGCCAGAGGATAAATGTATTCGTAAAAGCGTTAAGAATACCAAATTTGGGTTACGATTATACCTCATCTAATGCATAATCTGCTGAGGTGAACGTGGAGAAAATGGCCATTATTAATGAGATTTGGAAATCCAATCTCAGATAGAGATAACATCTTTCAGCCTATGATCCGAGTTGGATTCTTTCCTATTGGCAACGATTTTTCCTTCTAACAAGTTTTCGCGTCTCGTCATGCTCGACCGTTGGTTATTTTTTCATTTGAACGCTAAAATAAACACTTGAACGATAAAACTTCGAGGCCAGCTCACATTAGTTGCGATAACGACAAATCGAACCATTTAAATATTATTAAATGAATTGGAAAATGAATTTCTCCTTCTGGAATTCGTTTGTGATTTTATTTAGACCTCTTCCAGAAATTGACCTTATTGGTACCTTTCCTGTCAGTTTTGACAGAGAGTGTGAAACGTCGGCTTCCGGTTGAGAAATGAAGAAAAATGAGTGCTTCCCTCTCTTTCTGAAAAACTCCATTTTAAAGATAGGTCTCGAGTAAAGGCGGCGCATTTTTATCTCTCTCGGATGATGGGGGCTCAAGGGCGTTATTTATTTGATCAGTCCAAATGTTGAAACCGGGACCGCTCGAGCTTCTTGGATGGGTCTGATTTGCATACCATTTGAGTCAGGGTAGCTGGAGTTCAGGATCTTGAGAGATTGAACGCATACGTTGAAAACCTGATTAGCTTCCTGGAGCTCCATTTTCAAGCTGATACTGTCGTCACTTCTAAAGATATTTAAGGCATGCAGGGGTATTAATTACCAAATGCCATTTCACCATGGCCAAAAAAGAAACATATCAACCAACTACAACTCTCTTTAAAGACGAAATCGAAAGTAGACACGGATTTTCTTTTTATTCAAATTTCGATACAAGTATGTTGTCCGTCAGCAAGTAAGTTATTCTTTAACAAGGGTATTCATTTATCTAGGGCAGCCATTAACTGAATGTGAAACGAGTGAAATACCAACATGAAGTGCTCTGGTATTCAAATTTGAATGTTTGTTGTAACTTAAACAGTGTTGGAAATAGTAAAAGTATGTTGTAATCGTACCTTGAGAAATGATTAGATTGTCAATTCTCATTCAAAGTTTCCCACGGTAAAGAAAGAAAAACTCTTTCTTGGGAATTAACTCTTTTCCTTGTCTCAATGATTCATATTTACGTCCACTAAATTCCCTTTTCATCTTGTTACGTTTGATTATCCGTTACGATTAAGCAACTGACATTGATTCCCTCGAAATAATTTTCGCTATATCAATGCAGGAAATTGGCGGGAAGTGGTTCAAACCGCTACCATCTCAAGATTTGGTTCGACCAACTAAGATAGAGATCACCGATTGACAGTGTATTTGACGTGCCAGAGCCTCCCTTGATTGTATGAACGTAGACGGAAGTCTTCAGGAGGAAATTGGTCGCACCAGGGATGCTCAAAAATGAATCGTTCACAGAACATAATTCATAATTTAGCCAAAACCAGTAAAAGGTCGTGTTCCTAAGTGTAGAAGTGACATTTGGGTTCTCCTGAGATCCACACCATTCCTGACATTTACCCTAAAAGTCTCTCTAGTCCACTTCCCAAATGTTCCAAGTGTCGAAGATCTTTGAATCTTCGATTCATACGCGGCCGCGTGATTGTCTTCAATGAAGAGTGTTTAAACTGCGATTCCAGATATGCCCCTCACAAATTTTCATATGAGTGCTTGAGCGACATTCATACCCATTTCCTCGCCAAGATGGTGGGCTGTTTTTACTCGCCTTGTTCACAAGCATCTTTCGTGTTGGCCACGTCCTTGAGAGCCCAAGTATTCAGAATGTGTCCGACCTATGGAGCAATCGTAATCGGAGCGTTGAGATGCGCTTCTTTTTTACTACCCAATGGTGAAACAACCATCCCCTCTAGTCCAATTTGAGGCCTCCATGACCTTATCAGCTGTGGCCATAAAACACAATCCAGTTAAACCATTTCATCCCTGAACATGGCGTAAAACAGCTCTGTGGAACAAGTACATACACTTCAAAACCACCTACGCTAATAACACATTCTTGAGGTGATGTAGCAGTTTAAGGGTTAAAATGGGCCAAGAACGTGTGTACAGTAGAAGGACAAGTTTTGCGTATTCTTCAAGGCTTAAATTTGAAAAAAAAGAAGATATTTTGTTTCCCATTGACTTCAGACCTGCAGACAATGGATGAGTGTAGTCGGACGAACTCAGCTTGGGATTTGGGGGCCAAACTGGCTAGGGATTGATCAGAACTAGACTTGGATGTTTCACAGTTCACTGAATGTCAAAACGAAAGATGCGAATAAGGCTTGAGAATTATGAAGTTTTTTGAGGTTTAGTCTCGACTCTGTCGCATCCCTAGCCATGTTGGCCCCAGAATCCCCAGCTGAATTCCTCCGATTGCACTCATCCATTGTTTTAAAGCGTAAGAGGTTGGCAAGAGTAATAAAATGTTTTACATAAGAACCTAAGTATTTTATGTACTGCCTTTTTAGTTTTGAAAGCACATTACTTCGAACCTTAACCACTCATAAAGTCGTTTTATGGCACCCATTTCTAGCTTTTATTAGAAAAACAACATATTAGACCATATCATATTTTACCTTCTTTCCACCGTTTGACCAGTTTTTCTGAATTGGTGTAAGGACGAACCGCTTAAAGTCAATTGAATTGGCGAGGGGTTTTTCGAAATTCTTCGGAGATCCGAGGGTAAGATTATTCATTCTCGAGAAATCAATGCCCAATTAGAATTCAGTTCGACCCCTCTCAAAAGAGGACTCCCGCTAAGATGTTGAAAGATGTCCGAGGACAAAAACAAGAGTTCGCATCCCATGAAGATCACGATGATGGTGATGGTGCTGATCACCACCACCATCCTCATCATCTTCATGATCTTGAGGCATTGTTGTACTCTCAAAGATAGATAGATGCCCTGTGGAAGAGTCAGAGGAAAGAAAAACGATCAGGAGAAGGATGTGAATGAGGGGGAACTTGATATCCAGCGAATTCAGAGCCTGAGTTCCAAGAATGGACGCCCAACAATGGGGCATGTTTTAAGGCCAGAAGTGAAAGTCTGGGAGAGGTCAAGAATACATTGACCAACGTTCTAGTTCTCCCTGTAGAAAAGATTAACACGTGGTTTTTATTGGGTCATATTATGACAAGCTTTCCAGAGGGACTGGAAGATTGGTTCATTCAAAAACTTTCTTTCATATGAGATAAAAGAATGGGCTTTCTCTACGAAATGTTATTAAAAGCCATACATTGTCCGTCCTCATTTATTTGATATGTACGCAAAGGTGCCTTCTCAAACATGTACACAAAGAAAGGTCGAAATTTTTATTCCAAATTTGTATGGACCTCTCTGCACATTGATCAATTAGTATTTATGATATCATCATGGAATGTTAAGGTATGTTTTCTAATGCAAAACCTGATTTGAAGAGTCACTGACCTCTGGTTTAAGTTTCTAATTATACAAATGAACTTTTTTATGGCTAGATACACCCTCCAGAAATGGCATTTCTACATACCTTCGTAAGGCAGAAATAAGAAAAACTCACTTTTAGAGTGGTCATGCCTTCTTGAAGTCGCCTCATGGCATTCGTTTCAACGCTATCAAAGTACCAAATAAGGGACTAAGCATGTCGTGGGCCTCCTCCTCATTTTCAATTCTCATCTGAAGGTAAAACAGCTCAGAAGGAAAAATCACATTTATCTCCAACGCTTGTTTGCTCTGATACATTTTTGCTCACTTAAGCCTCGGTATTCTTTTTTTGAACAATGGTCCAACTGATCGATTCTGCACATGTGGGAAGATTGATCTGTAGTCGGCTTGGGCGAGGTCCTTTCAGATGAAGATCTGAGATAACATTACTGAAAAATAGGATTCCATTCATGTCCAGAAATGTGGTTTATGCTTTGGCAATAGCCACTTGTTTCACAATGATATCGACACCGAGCGAAATCGGATGCGAAATTTCTGCAAATGACAAGGGTGGCTGCAATTTCACGCCTGACCTTCAAGTGCTCCAATGCAAGAGGAGACTGGAAATTAAACAAGATCCAAGGTGATTAGTGTGGCTTAAATTTGCATATTCTCTGCAAATCTCGAGACGCACAAGCCGCCGTTGCTTCCAGGTACATTCATTGTGCATTTGAAAATAGTGAATGAATGAAATGACCTTCCCTGTAGCATTACGTTCAAGAGGGTTTGGGGGGCATATTAAGGCGCTTCAAGATGTAATGTGGTCCATTTAAGATCGTTTTCATAACGAAGATACGATGATTCTCGTTTAAAAAACATTCAGGGTTGCCATTTTGGGCCCACACACCACGTGTTTTGAAGAGGTGATTAAGTAAACTGTCATTAAGCACGGTATTAATGAAGTCAGATCAAACTCGAGATATTTGAAGACATACAACGGTTAAGTTGGTATTGATTAAGCTTTATTTAGCGTTTGATTGAAGTCCCTTGTCTTTTAGCTAGACATGTTTCGCCCACGTTGCTCAAAAAAAATCTTCATATTTAGGATTCCTTTCAAGATTTTTTTTTTTCGTCTTGTCAAACCAATCAGCTAACTTCAAGATGAGATATAGGGAGTTCTGGTCCTAGGAATTTTAACGATTTAGTTGACAATAAACCTTTCTATTTCATCATTTCAGGCGCTGGCGAGAGCGGAAAATCCACAATTGTCAAACAGATGAAAATCATCCACGAGACCGGCTATAGTCAAGACGAATGCCAACATTATCGACCAGTCGTGTATTCAAATACAATCCAAAGCTTATTGGCCATAATCAGTGCTATGAGCAAACTCAGAATCGACTTTGCCGACAGAAAAAGATTGGTAAGCAGATCAGTGTTGCCAAAATATGATCCTCCTTGATTGAAGCAATCTGATCGCAGATGTTGCATTTATCCGTTTATTGCTCAATGGTTTGCCTTTAATTGGTGGCAAAGAGAACATCTGGTCAAGTGCATTCAAGTCTTCTTGTACACATCAGCCATCTCTATTCTCGTCAATACTGTTTTGAAAGAATGGCAAACACTTTCACTGGCATGGGGACATTAATCACGATTATGATGACATTCAAATGCGTTTTACGAGAAAATTGAAGACAAATAGGAAATGTCGCTTCCCCTGAAATTGTTTTTTGCATTCCCTAGCCTGGGAAAAAACCTGTTGTTAACCAATGGTTTGCTCTAGTTCTCGAGTCCAATAGCAATGCCAAAGAGTGATGCAAACCTCTCAACTTCTCCTTCAAATCGTTTTCCAAATGGTGGCCATTATTTAGATTAATCATGCCAAATCGATGACTCGGAAATTTTCTGACGTATACCTCAACCAACACGTTCATTTCTTTGGTTTGAGGCATGCCGTTCCCGTTCTTTATTACTAGAGCAAGCATGCCTTTGAGTCCGTTAAGCTCTTGGTGAAGAAGCCAGGAAGCCTGAGTGAAGGAAGAATGACTCAAAATTGCCATTCCTCCTCACTCCCCACCATTCGTCCTTCCTGTTCTTCAAATTTGGTTTCTTTTCATACCCTAGAGTTTTCTGGTAGAAGAAAGTTTGCTTCAAACCAGCCCCCCTTGATTATTGTGAATTGGCATTTTCGTTTGGGGCACGTTCATTTGGAAGGAAAGAAATCGTTGTTGACACATGTATCCTGGAAGGATTCGTCAATGAGAGGGACTGGGAACTAGATTATCCATTGCAAATATTGCCGTGACTTCTAGGGCTTGAATAGATTGTGTGAAGCCCCTGACAAAGTGCAAGGAGATTGTTTTTGCTGATTCCTCGAGAATCTTACCAACTCCATGGGGAATCGAGCATCGTTTATTTATCCTCCTCAAGAAAACTTGATTCGAGACATCAGACAAGGCTTGTTTATCCGAATCATACTCTCCTTTCTCCCATTTGGATTTCATTTTCCCTTCTCTTTATGAAATAGGATGATGCTCGGTTGTTTTTTGAGATGGCTGGACAGAGAAACGAAGTTGAACTCACATACGAAATCGGTCAGCTCATGAAACGCCTTTGGAACGACCACGGGGTACAGCATTGCTTCTCACGCTCAAGAGAATACCAACTCAACGATAGTGCTGCCTATTACCTGAACGCCTTGGACCGTATTGCCTCACCCCATTACACACCCACACAACAAGATGTCCTGAGGACCAGGGTCAAGACCACCGGCATCATTGAAACGCAGTTCTCTTTCAAAGGCCTATTTTTCAAGTAAGTAACCTGGCTTCAAGAGGTTAAGTTTACTCTTAGTTTTCGGCTGATTTCTTGTTCAACAGTTTCTGTTAGATTTCCGCCATAGATAACCCTAGATTGCTCAAGGTACTGCTTTCTCAAGGAAACAATAATTATTGTTAGTTGCCGTTTAACGTTTGCTTTAATACAAGTAATTGAAATTGCAAACCGTTTCATGATTTAAATGCTTGAACAAGTCAAAAAGTTCACTGAAGATTCTTTACAATCGCCAAATATCATGCTTCTACATTCAAAAGTGAGAGATTGGCCCCAGATATTTGCTGACTTAAAATAGCATAAAAAAGAGGAACAAGGAACTTTGGCAATCTATGGGTATCTATGCCTGTACAGTTAGGATTCTTTAGAGCAATAAAAAAGATTTTTTTTTACTCTTACCATGAAGGTTTCGTCTTTAGTAGCAATATCTAGAAAGAGCGCAATCATTATGTTCCATCACTAAAACCTCGTGCAAAGGTTCTTCACTTTCTGAGATCAAGCAATAAATATCTGGTGATTGACGTTTTAGTGCAATCAGCGTGCAGGAACCCAAGCAAAATCCCATGACATGGTTCTTTTTAATCATTCGATTGGACTGGTATGTTGAAATATCCTGTTCGTGTGCCCCCATATTTTTGATCGGCATCCAAGGCACATGCTCTGAAAGTGATTATCTCCTTTCAATTAGCCACACATGACTCAGCGATGCTCAAAACAATGCTACTCCAACCCACTCGGAATGTTCGCTTCGAATTGATCGGTGTAAGAAAAGTAATGAATTTTAATGCCTCAAATAGATTTCTCCCGACCTTGTCCACACACACGCGCTCTAAATTCGAAATTGCGAACCGATTTCATTCCAAACAGTTCGCAGGACAAACTAATCTTGCTTTGGTCTTCTCCTAAGTAGACAACGCCTTGTCCAAAGAATCAAGTGTTCCAAGAAGAGATCTACTCGTCTCAATCCACCCATTCATCAATCACGAGGACATAGAGACCCTCTGAAATAGTCAGTCTCCTTGTAAAAAAAAAGAAGATTGGTACCCTTTTCAATGTCAAACAACAGATCACACTGAAGAGCACAGCGATCTCCAGAGGTGTGAGGATAATCCTCCCTTTGTAGATTTCTACAATCAATCATCAGAAGGTCAATCGTCCTATTCTTCTGTCTGCAGCTTCCAAATATGCTAGTCAAGAGGCATGCTGTTCTCTAGTCTAACTTTGACTATGCACTGTACTTCTCCTCCATTGTTTGTCTGCACCTTCATTCCATTTCAAATCGCTGGAGGATCTCTTTGATCTGAGAACCCGATTCACTTGCCAAAAAGACTCTTAGTTCCCAAGCAATGTGGTTTCTTGATTTCTTACAGAATGTTTGATGTGGGTGGTCAACGGTCAGAACGAAAGAAATGGATCCATTGTTTCGAGGGCGTGACTGCTATCATTTTTTGTGTGGCTCTTTCTGGCTACGACCTCGTTCTAGCTGAGGACGAGGAAATGAACCGCATGATGGAGTCCATGAAGCTCTTTGACTCGATTTGCAACAACAAGTGGTTCGTCGACACCTCGATCATCTTGTTTCTGAACAAGAAGGACTTGTTCGCCGAGAAGATCCGACATAGTCCCTTGGACGTCTGCTTCCCCGAGTACAAAGGTAAGAAGAAAAAGAATAGAGCAAAAGGTTATTGTTAGTGTGGTTTGTATTTTTTTATTTTATTTACAAAACAAAAAAAACGAAGGGAAATTAGCAGTTCAGTTTTTATTACTTTTTCGATGTTTTAACCAATGTTAGGGATGAAATAAGAAGCACAGAAATCATGGAGTGGGAGGCTAGCAATGAGAATTATGATTTCCAGCAGAAACGAACCATTTGCGATCTTCTGCAAATGAGACCTGGCATTGAGAAGAACATGTATTTCAAATTTCAGCCCAATCGAATGGCGGAGTGAAAAGTTATGCCTTCTCAAACTTATGTACTGAAGAGATCATGGTATGAATGAAGTCGCCCTTTTGTGGTAAAACGATTACCGCAAAAAGGGCTAGTTCATTCTTTCTCGGTAGGATTTGCACTGGACTTTGAGTGAGCATAACTTTTGTCTCGGAGTTCGATTGAGCTGAAAATTGAAATACGTATTTTTGTCAACATACTTGGGGTATCCAGACTATAGGTAGACTGGGCCTGTATTTCGTTAAATTGTACCATTTTCGGATTGCTGTAAAAAATCGAAATGAAGATTCAACTCTTGTGAGCAGACGTTATTTCACAAATTTTGTTGTCAGACAAACTTGTTCGAAGCTATGATTTATTTAGACAAGGTATGTTGTGCGACCCCTGCACGTTTCAAAAAAATGGACGTCAAGAGCAAGAAACTCGTCAAAATCCAATATTTTGTAAAGTTAAGATGTTGCTCATGCTCATATTTCTATGTTTGGTGAACATTTGTCCAGAAAAAATGACAAATTTCGATTTGAGACAGCTTAGCTTTGAAAGATACATTATTTTTGTTATGCTGCTCGCTCTCGACGCTTATTTTCTGAGTATACAGGGGTCAACCAACATACCTTGCCTAATTAAATCATAGCTTCGAGCAAGTTTGTCTAAGAACAAAATTTCTAAAATAACATCTGCTCACAAGAGATGAATCTTCAATTCGATTGTTTTCATCAATCCAAAAATCGTACATTTAAACGAGTTACAAGCCCACTCTACCTCTAGTCTAGATATTCCTCGTATGCAAGGTCTCATTTGCAGAAGAACGTAATTGAATTGTTCTTACTGGAAATCATTATTCTCATTGCTAGTCTTCCACTCCATGATTCCAGTGCTTCTTGGATGAAATAAAATTGTTCAATTTTAAAACCTAGTTTGATAAAAATACTGATCCATCAATCTTAATTTGCCTTGGGGATTGGGCAAAATTGAACTAAAATTAGGTTATAGTGTTCAAATCTGAAAAACGGAAAAAGTGATAAAGGCATGTTCAATCAATATAAATTTAAGAACACAACTAAAATCTCAAATTTGTTATATAAGGGGTAAAAATTACTTGTAAAACCAACTAAAACTCTATCCAATCTCCTGAAGAGCTTTTTTCAGTTGCAAGATTAAACAACCCAGTAAGATTTTTAAACAAGTAAATATTTTAATAATATTTATTGCGAGAATTTTTCTCATTGGATATATATTTATACATGGTTTATACAATAATTGTATTGGAGTCATGGGGCCCATTCTGGGTTCTGGAGGTGCCGTTCGAGGCGTAATATCCACTAGACAGATAGGGGGGAGGGGAAGACCTGGGATCGAACCCATGAACCCGAGCATAGCTCGGTCGCGCGTTAGTCAACTGCGCTACACCATCTTCCCAATTTTTTCCCAATTTTAGTACTCCTTTGTTCGTTTGAATATTAACTCCCCTTTAACAACAAGGTGTTATAATATATCAAAGGTTCATAACAGGATTGATCGGAATCTTGAGCATCTTTTTTATTTTGCGATTAAATAGCTTATCTTTCTTACATTTATGGTATCATTGGGACTGGTTAATGACTAGGTAACAAAAAAAACTAAATTGTTGCTCCATGTAAAGAACCTGCGTAACAATTGGCAATCAAAATAACTGCAATCAAGTAACACAAGTTGAAAGTTTATTTTGGCTGTTCAATCCTCAACACGCATTTGACACTCTTTAGACTTCTTCTTCTTCGCACCTTCTCTCTATTTTGCGCTTCACGGCCAACATTGCTCAATCGAATACGCGAGAATCTTTTCAAATCTGATGGTCATCATGTCATTTGAAAAGCCTGATAAAAGAATGAACGCTTCAAAGAGACTTTGCACTGTGAAAATCAATCACTTTCTTTGAATCCAGCCAGCAGGGCCTTTGATTCAACTTGCAACCTGAATGAAGGAGCTTTTAAAACCAAGAAAGATGATCCTTTAAAGAGGTGCTCATTTTCCAGCTCCCTCTCCAAGCTATTTAACCTTGCTTGAGAAATGATCTCATATTCGAGACTTTCGTTCCTCCTCGGTTTCATGCATTTCACTTTCTAAATTTGTCAAACACACAATTGGCACTTAATTTCCATTCCCAGAGTACGTCGTCGTTCTCTCGACAACCATTTTCAGAAATGGTCATGCTCACTTTTACGACTTCCACGACCTGATTACAACTCCACCTTATATGGACTCATCGCGTTCTCGCATGTGTCCTTGATTCGATCGAGCGAGAAAACGCGTTGATGGAATGTATAAACATATTCCAAGTGACAGAGTGCGTTTCGCCGCCAGAGGGGGTGTTCTCATTTTCTCACTCGACAATGTGGGAAGAAGACACTTCTTCTCGTGTCTCTGATTTCACAAGGCTTAGAGTATTAGTCTCATAATTTTCGAGCAAGACGCTGAGCTCGTTTGTCGGTCGGAAGGAAACCCAGTTTCTTTCTTGAGAGTACGGGACTGTTCTTCGTCTTCTCGTGAAGATGATGAGTGAGTGAGTTATCTCTGCATGAGATGCCATCTTGCATCATTAAGAGAAAAAAAGACGACCCCGAAAACCTCTTCACCGACGGAGCTCATAATGCAAGTGTCTTCGAGCTATCTGCGGTGAAAAAGAGCCATAGAGTTTCCTTCTCAGCCGCCGTTTAATCTCCCCATTTGAATAAAGGGTACCATGAGAGACCCTGGGGAAGGAAGGAAATGGATCTTGGCGAGAAGTTTCACGTCCTGCTCAATTATTACTGTCAAAATGTGACAGATTTAACTGGGGATATCGAAGGTTGGACAGGTTTCTGGTGTTTTTTATTCGCAGTTAGAGGGAAGATCGACGGAAACGACAACGACGACGCCTCTTGTGAGTGGTTGGATGGATAGATGACCTTTTAGTTTTATGGCTCATTCAATATGGGACCGGGCTTTGAATTCGAATCTGGTTTCTGTCTCTCAACCAACCTACAAGGTTGTTCGAAATCACCATTCCTGCTAGGTCAATGTCGCAATGGTTGAATGAAACTTGAGTTGCATTCACTGATCTGTTTGGAGACGATGGGTGACTTGTTAAGTGCTGAGTTGAGTTCACATTTTTTGTAACTTTCCTTTTTGCTTTGTCGCTCTCGAACCAAGCAAATGTCTCTTCTGCCTTTTTATGCCTAATTTCTATGCGTGACGTAAACGAACCACCCTTTAAATGTATTCAGTTCGTATGAGACCCAAAAAAACTAGACTCTCAACAATAACCTGGCAGGTTTTGACCTCTCGAAGGATTATAGCTCTACTCAAAGCCTCACCAAGCTACATTGACTTGATGTGTTTTCTTCGAAATCGGGGAATTGACTCGTAATCTTTTGTCTTTCTCGAGAAAGATAAAATTCCCATTAACCATGTAAAACCCAATGGTCGTGAAGAAAGAATGGGGTTTTGAAGTCACACCCTGGTTGTAATTCACTTGCGTATGAACCTTGTCCATGAGGAAAGGTGTGACTTGCAAACCTCAAATTGTCGAAGAGCATCATCATTCTACATCTTCCAATACTTCTATAGTGTGCTAAGGTCACCCAATGTTTTTGTTTCTTTTCCGCCTTCGGGTACAAATGGACTCCTTTAAACCCTGGAGATGAGCACAGTTCGCCTCTCGTAATCTAGAACAAACCAAACCATGACCAAACCAAGTTTATGACTTGCTTAAACGAGGCCCACCCAAGTGGAATCGAGTTTTCGACATGTTTATGGTCGTTTGATGACTTTCCAGCTCAAAATGGCCCCCAATGTGGCTGTACAAACAAGGCCCTTAATTATGTTTATAGACGTCCAACACTAATTCTTGTCCAGACTTTGAACAAGTCCCGCACCTTCTTTTTCTGAGCGTGGCATTCCTCATCGATCAGTGTGTGAACTTGATCCGGAACTTACTCGTATGTAGTATGTTGTTGTCCCCTTCGCTCTCTTTGGATGGATGGAATTCATCTGGTTTGCGAGTCTTACCAGATCAAAAACAAACTTCCTTGATCCAAGATGCTTATCTCGAATCAGTGCCCAGAAGCCCAAAGATGGGAGTTTTGAGGCAGATCTAACTTTTGAGGTCATGCGTTCGAATTGGGAGCTCCAATTAGGGCCATGGGGTTTACGTTTGATTTGATGCGGCGGACCAACCACACACAATCACTCCAGATTTCAAAGAGGAAGGTCCTTTCGAGGGCTTGAGATGTTCAGGAAGTTTTCGACGGTAATCATGAATCATAAAAGCAAACTCGATCGAGAACAAATTACTTTTCTCTTAGATGAGAATTGATTCAATGAGGCTAGAATTTCAATTTCGTGATGGATCGTGAGATGTAAACATCCTACGTACATCCATTGGAAAACAAGGCTGACGGCAAAGAATTTCAGTAATTCAACGTACCATTGTGCACAATGACAGCCTTATCAACCGTGCAACCACAAGTCTTGAGAGCACTAAAGGTTGTTTTTCGAAAGTTGGCATTCTTCAAGGTACCATTCTCGCTCCCCTCCCAAAATATATACTACTACTTTATTCCAGTGCAAGAGCTTTGCAGGGCCTCTCCCCTATAAATTCTGTTGCAGAATGGCACCAGAGTACGTACATGCTCATCATACCCACGCAATCTGACTTTGCTGGACTTGACCAATAAATAAAGCTTCTTCACCCACTCGTCATTTCGAGGCAAAGATTTGCACAACCCCTATTTCGGGAGTTCCACTGACACTTTGCATTTGGTAATTGATCATCCATCCATTGGCCAAAGAGTCTCCCATATGGACAGAATTGACGATTGAGAAAATAGATCAATAAAACTGATCCCTTAAGAAGATATATATCCTTGAGTCATGCGGCGTCTTTGTTACAAGGCTCGCTTTAAGTTGAAGGTGATTAATGGACTTCATACGCCAGTTGGAAGACGTATAATTAATAAATCGGGCGGTCATTTTTATCCACCTCTGATCAAGGACTTGCCCATTTTGAGATGGTAACGTTCTTTTTTTGTCATATTGAAGACTGTATGGTAGAGTATTCACAACCATGATAAAAACTCCAATCCTTTTATTTACTCCCATTCAGTTTTATCTGGTGGAGCTTCTCAAATGACGTCACGATTGCGAGATTAGATACAAAATAGGGGCGTGTTCTCTCCTGTTAATGTTGTGACAATGTTGCCTTGGGATTAGTTCGTTTTGAAAGCCTTTTGCGGTTTTACAGCCATCAATTTCCGATTAAGAGACATGAAAAAAACACTTGAATTCCTGAGTGAACACGATTTCTTCCTACATTGCATTGACCCAGATGCCACATTTGGAGATTTTTCTTTCGTCTCGATTCTTCAAACTTCGGAGGAACGAGAAGCACAGCTGTAGCCACATCTTCGATCTCGTCGTGTTTTTCCATGGGAAAATAAATCAAAATTTGTCATGAAGCACATTTCTTGCGGCTTTTTTCCCTGAATTTGTTGAAACATCCAAAAATAGAATATCGTTGTTGCCGACGTTCTTTCAGAATCGCTTGTCTCATTTTAAATTCTTGTTGCGAATTACAATATATTTGAATAATAATGCTAAAACCATGGTTTCAGAAACCTCTGATTCCCATAAAAAAATATGTTTCATCAACAAAGCTGGTTAGAACAAGAATGCTAGAATAAAAAATGTCAAGAGATATTCTAAGATCAATCTGATGAAATATCGTTCCAAAATAAAGACTTTCCTTTGTTTTTGCTTCTCCATGGGATTTCCCCTTCTCTTAAACAGTTAATAACGAGCGTGTCTTTAAAATGTGTTGTATGTTCGTCTATGTTTCACAATTAGTAACAAATTTACATGCCCTCCTCCAAAGTATACCAATGAAGTAGATGCCAAAAGAAGGAGATAAAATTCGGCGCAAAGATCACTTGATCTAAATCGGATTTGAATCGATAACTATTTTTGCTTCAAGATGCTCTAATTCAATTGGCTTTTCGTTTGGATTTTCAGGTCCCCAAACGTACGAGGATTCGGCAGCGTACATTCAAATGAAGTTCGAGAATCTGAACAAACGCAAAGACCAGAAGGAGGTCTATACTCATTTCACGTGTGCCACAGACACGAACAACATCGGATTCGTTTTCGATGCCGTCACGGATGTCATCATCAAGAATAATCTGAAAGACTGTGGGCTCTTCTAATTAATTAAACATGCAGGAGCAAAAGAATATTCAACATCACTACAAGTGAAAGGACAACAGCAAGAACAACACCAACACAATGATGTATCCTGACCCGAAAAAACACGAGGCTACTAGAATCTAGAATTTCCAATGACGAGGTGCAAGTGCATCTCAGAACTGCCATTTCATTAATCATGTGCGTTGTTGCATTCGCGGATAGAAGAATACCATAATAATGAAGGAACCAACGGATGTGCCTCCCATGACCAAAAAATGCTTCACGTGTGTACGTGCTCGCCAATTACAATCAATTCCTTGTTTGAATTTGAACCACGTTCCGCCTCCTCCTCCTCCTCCTCCCACCCCTCTCTTTCCCTCTGCTATAAATCCATATATTTTTCTTGTAAATATATTTTCTTACCGAATGTGTCCTCGTTTTATTGTAAAAGTCCGGTTGAATTGTACTACTCCATTTCAGGTTTTACTTTACTTTATCATTTTTAAAACGCAATGATTAATATGACTAAGTTGGGGGATTGAAAATGAAGATGTTTATTACTATATGGAAAATATCCTCCTCAGACAAGGACTTAAAACAGACCATCGCTTAATTGGTGGGAATCCGATCTTTTAACTAGGCCTATTATATCTCGTAGAAAAGTCCACATCATTTTCAAAATCCTTACTCTTATTTGTTACAAGTTCTTAAAATGAAATGAAACTGAAAATGTCATAGTCGTTGCCTTTTTGGGGGGGAAGGGGGGACTGAAATGAACCAACTGAGTTCCTATCATAATTGATTTTCCCTCAACATCATGAGGAGAAAAAAATGAAATGTGAAAAGATAAAGGGGAGAGAAGAGAAAAGTTGATAAAATGTAGAAAACCCGATTCAATATCAATTACTGCGGCAAAGAATTTAAAGGGAACTGAAAAAAAAAACTTTCCATATCAGGAGAAAGTAAGCTCTATTTTCAAAGGAACTTACTGCAAGGTGTTTATTTGAGATGGCGAAGCCATTTTTAAATTCCCAAAAACTTTTGAAATGTACGTAGATGCAATGCCGAACAATTATTTGAGTTTAGCTAATTAGGTCAAGGGCAAAAACTCAATAATGTGACATCAAACATGCTTAAAAACAAACATTTGAAAATCGCATTTGCCAAATTTCATGGATGTATTAAAAGTAGTGCTGCACTGAAATCTTATGGAAATCTTTTTTGCGAATCTATTTTAAACGTCTTTTTGTTCAGCATCCTCGAAGGGCCAAACAAGAGTCTTTACATGAATTTAGATAAACGGCTTAATCTATTAAGCCGTTTATCTACATCTTATTTATATCTTGACAGTATTTTGGGTAACTATACACCCATTGGAATACTAAACAATTGAATAGGATAAAATGTTCAGAAAACTGTCTAGGCGTGCTTTGAATATCCTAGAATCATTTCTTTCTATCTGAGCTCTGATCGAAAAGTGTAAATTAAAGTCTAATGATCATGGACCGTGCCAGTCTTAACTAGTGATGGACCGAAAGGGCTCATAACCGAAACCGAAAGTTTCGGCCGAAAGAGGGCTTAACCGAAACCGAAAGCAGTGTTCACTGTTTACAAAATTGTTCAAATGCAAAATCCGCCTTAAAAATTAGAATGTGTTCGATGTTGGGTAGTCGCAAATTTTGAAAAATCTTGAAACTTAAATTTCAGAGGTTTTTGGACCAATTTTTTTTTCGATTTTATTGTCAAACTCCATTTTATATAGTGCTTGTCTGCTTTCGGTTTCGGTAGGCATAATCGAAACCGAAATTCGGCCGAAATTTCGGCCGAAAGCGCTTTCGGTCAATCACTAGTCTTAACCTTTCAAAAATTTGGGAAAGACCATTCGTAAAACCGCACTCGAATTTTATTGCTTTTCATACAAAACAAGTAACTATGTATGATGAAAAGCGGAACTGAATACTGATCGCATTGAGGGAAAGGAGACCTCAAATAGTCAGGGATATCGAAATAGGACCATCAAAGGAAAGGTTGGATCCCCAGTTTCCCTAACAAATCCGTCTTGACTTCATTCAACTCTTCCATGAGTCCATCGACTTTATCATAGCTTACTCTTCTGATAATGAAGTAAATCTTGGAAAGAAACAAAATGTAGCGGTTCACGACTGTATCCGATACAAATGGAGAGGCATTGCTAATATCCGGATTGTATTCAAGCAGATCCTCTTCCTTAAGTCTGGCCTTCACGTCTTGACTCAGAATCTTTTGGAGTTGGTCAGACTTGGCAGATCCATCTCTAAGACTCCTCTTGCGGTCGATGGCTAAAAGTTCCGAAAGCCGCAAATCCGCCACATTTTGAATGAGTTCTTGAGCTTCTTGGATCACAGGCTTCATGACAGATTTTCTAAGTTCCCGCATAAAATCATCCCTCCATTCGCAAGCAATCCTGGCGTCCAACAAATGGAACATCACTTCCAAATCCGAAACCTCTTCTCGTCTCAAGAGTGATTTGGCTTCATTCAGGGATAGGAACTCCATTTTTGCCGCCAATCCCAGCAATCGATTCGGAGCAAGAGTGGACAAAATATTCATACAAATGTGATATTCCTCTGAAGACATGTGTTTTCGGAAATTTGCATCGCCATGATCATCATTCGGATTCCAAATGGATTCCATACTCTCAAGGCATTTGAAGTAATATTTCTCTCCCAAAAGGCCAAGACGAGGCCAACTTTGGAAATGATGGGCTTGAGGTAAAACATTTTGAAGACCAATATAGGGTTGATCACGAACGGCCTTGGCAATGACGAACATTACCCGTGACGTCACTTCAGAGCATTCAGGATCAGAATTTCTTATTGCGTTGGAAGTATTAAGTTACATGATATTCTTTCAATCGTATTGTTATTTGTGTCAAAGAAAATATGATCCACGTGTGTTGCACACTATTATCAATATTATTTAAGCATTGAATCCCTATTTTTATGTTTGCCGCTCTGAACATTTTCATTTCTGCTGCCCTGAATTTTATGCCTTCTCTCAGCACGAGGAGAGGAAGACGGTCGGACGGTCGTTCTCCTTGATCAGTAAAATCAGGAACGCTGCCAACAGCGACAAGACGGTCTATTTAAAGGAAAACATAGTTTTTTGTCGGTCTATTTCCATGAATATTTTATGGGGCAATCTGGTTACACAATGACTTGGCGACTTAAAAACATGTCATTTTGCAACATGAAATAGAATTATGAACAAAACATACTCATGAATGCACCAAGTGTATCTGTTGACCTTTTCTTCAATTCTTCGACAGCATACCTGATACGTCGAGTCTTGACTCAGGACTGATGAAGTGTTTCTCACTCGACCACATCAAACTTAAATTTTTTTGAAGTATAGTCATGAAGTTAGAAAATTCAGCAGGCTTTCAAGATGTATCAGCAAGACGAAATATCAAGCATAATATTTGATAGAAACTGGAATCGTTAGGCTTTCTGAAAGTAAGAAACCGAACTTTGGCCAAATTTTGATTAAAGCTAATTTGGCCTTGATGGCAAAACTGATCGGAGGGCTCCGGTAATGACCCTTGAATAAACCTCGTAATATCGCCCTCAAAATTGGCCCCCAATCCCTGGAACAAGTGTTCCACAAGAGGAAGGACGTTCAAAGCACTAATGGCCTGTTTTTGGTTGAATCCATCAAAAACCATCCGCATATGTTCCAAGAATGCGGCAGACATTGGGGTCATGGGCGTTGAACTCATACTTAAGGAGGCCATTAGTTTTGTGATAGGAGCCAATTGTCCATGGCTGACATCAACGGAAACTTTTTTGGGCTTCTCATCGGACGTGGATTTTGGATGAGCTTCGGCCATGATTTGGGGTACCTTTGGTAAACTGATCCAATATTTGGCGCGAGTACGTGGAAATAGCTTGCACAGAAACGGAAATTCTTCGTTTCTAGAAAAAATTCAATGTTGCCAAGGAGTTTCAAGCTGACACTGCCAGAAGATCTGCCATTCACTGTCACATGAAAAATAAGCCCCTATGGCTATTTTTTGCCACTCTTTCAAACAAAATTTTCTTATGTCTGAAAGTGGAAGTTTCCTTTTTCGGGTAGAAATTTTTTGCTCACGTTTCATGACGTGGAAAATTTTCGCCATGCTGAATTTTCCATTCCCTTTTTTAGTTTACTGCCACTGAGATTTCTAACCTGCAATTTTCTGTCACTTTCTCTAACCCAGTGCCACTTGAATTTTTCTTACTAATACTTTTGCAAAAAGTGGCAGAAAAACCGTCATTTGGCATTGCTGTTCCTCTTTGGAACATGCTAGAACTTTGCGATTCGGCGATGTTGGATAATCAAAGGAATCGGAATATTTTCCATCCATAATTTTTCATTATTGGGGGAGCCACTCAAAAACACAAAAAACCGAAAAAGGAAACAAATGTACAACATGTGAAAAAAGAAGAAGGGGTAATCAGGATAAGATTAATTCTTCAGATAAAACCGTGAAGAAAAGAAAAAAAAATCCTCCCATGTGGTAAAGCAAGAAATATAAAAACACGAATTGAAGAGAACAAGTAATGGAAAAGAAAGGGTCACGATTTTGGGTACATTAGGAGAGCTATAAGTTAACTATTCTAAGGGCAATTTTTAACAAAAAGAAGTCCAGCTTCTTTACTTAAATTCAGAATAACGTTTTTGTTGGTACCTTTCAATCAACTCATTTTCTCAATTTGATTTTTTTTTGTCTTTTGATCATCCATTAACTTTTTTGCATAATTTATGATTCCTTATAGTAAAAAAAAATGGCTATCTTGATCATTCACAGTGTCTTTTTGCCTTTTTTGCTTTCTTCAAAATCTCATTCAATGATCAATCAATACATTCCAAAATAAAGAGTGGCAAAACGGAAAATAGTATTCCCAATTTCCTAGATTTTTTGTACTCTGCAGTAGAGCTGTGCATGGGATGCCACAGGTCCTCCAAATCCAATCCGAACTGAATTTTCATAATCCGAACGAATCCGAGTCCGAAAGTTTGCCGCTCAATCCGGACGAATCCGAATCCGAAAGTTTGCCGCTCAATCCGAACGAATCCGAATCCAAAAATTTGATGCTCAATCCGAAAGAATCCGAATTCGGAAATTTGCCACGCAATCCGAAAAAATCCGAAAATTTGCCGTGCAATCCGAAAAAATCCTAAATTCAAAGTATTTTGGAAGAGAGGCGTTATTTTAAGTTTAGATGGGCATTCTAATAACATTTCCTTTCTGTTGAGAATTGCAGGAAGAAATCTCTCCACCCTTAAATGACCTCGTGAATATCGTGAAACGGGTAAAAATAGTTTTTACTTTTTGATAACACCTACAACAATGCACAGCCAAGCTGAGTGGCAGATTTGGTAGGATTTGCTAATTGAATCAAATCAATTTCTCAATCTGTTAACACTTGTATTTTTGAACATGAAAAAATAGGAAAAAACATGAAACAATTAGAGTAATAAAAAATTCCTTAGCTGAAGGTATGGAAATTACACTATAAAATCAAGAAAAAAATGTTACTTTGTGGAAATCTTGAGAATTGAAATTTCGAAAAATATGGACTAAAAAGTTCGAATTATTTTCGGATCCGAAAAAATGTTTTGAAAATCTGAATCCGACTCTTATCCTAATCAGAAAATCCGAATCCTAAAATATCCTCCATATTGTATTGTGCCATTAAAAAGTGTCAGCCCTTGGGATTTTAGCGAAAGCCGAGGTCACGGTTTGAAATGTATTTTGTCATGTATTTTTAATGCAAATGCATTCTTCTTAATTCATGATAATGAAGGTTCATCTGAGCTCTTGAAAAATATCAGCACAAGCCGATCACCATGGATGTGGGGTAATCTTCGGGTGAACGAACGAGCTCGAGGATTTTGGGCAAAAACACGATTATCACTCATCACTAGAGACAGGAAGTTAAGACGAATAAAACTGACAAATTAAACAAAAAAAGACGAATAGAATTGCCTAATTAGACGAAAAAAGACGAATAGAATTGCCTGATTAGACGAAAAAGACGAATAGAATTGCCTGATTAGACGAAAAAAGACGAATAAAATTGACCGATTAAACGAAAAAAGACGAATAAAAGTTCCCAACAGACGAAAAAAAAGAAAAAAATGCTTGCAAAACGGAAAAAATCGAATTAATTTCCCAAAAAAGCGAATGAACCTCTCTTATAAGAAAGAAGAAGAATTAAATGCCCGTCCAGACGAAAAGAGACGTTTAAACCTGCTCCCACAAAAAAGACGTTATGTATGTCTGAACTGATCTGACTGTCAAAAACGGCGAAATCTAGAAAATATTAAAAAAACAAGTACCTAACGAGCAAGAATTAGCCAGTAGTACATATGTCAAATAAAAACCAAGAGGTAAAAATGCGTTTTTAAAGGAACGTTTTTAGTACAGCTATACTTAAAATCAGATTTGCAAATCCAATAATTGTTCTGATGGCCTTTTCAACCCAACACTAACCTTTTCTTTCTATGTCTATCGAGCAACTGTACGAGTACAAGTTAATTTAAAAGTGTGGATTGTATGTTGTTTGTGCAAAACCGCAACTGACAATCAAATTATTACATTGGCAATGATTGGTGGGGTTCAACTTTCTTTGAAGTTTTTATTTGCTTGGAAAATTGAAAAAAAAATACAAATCTAAGAAAATCCAAATTTTTAGCCAATTAGACGAAAAAAGACGAATAAAATCCAAATTAGACGAAAAAAATTCGCGACGAATTAAGGCCAAAAAGACGGATAAGTTTATTCGTTTAAGTTCCTGTCCCTACTCATCACTATCACTCTTATGAGCGCCTCGAAACTTACCTTTGAAAATATTTCCTTTCTCATGGACAACTTTTCGAAAAAGGGCAATAAATTGTTGCGCTTAAGCTACTTTTCATGTTGTTAAGGTATGATCACAACAAGTTTTATATCGCAGATCAAGAAATCTTTGAAGTCATAGATACAATACTTCCATCGGCAAGATAGGTCTTCCTCCGCAAGAGGTTAAAAAATTGTAGACTTGTGATGTCGCAGTTTGCCTCAAACTTCGATACAAACCTTTCAGAGTAATCTTACCTTTACAATTGCTCTGGTAACGAGATTCTTTGCTGAAGAATCACTTCCATGTCAGCAAGTATTTCAGAAATTTAAAGCAGACAGTTGTTCTTAAAATAAGACCATGAAGTATTTATTGCAATTCCTTCACAGCTTCTCTCGACGAAAATCTCTCGATTCATTAACAAAACAAAACAGGAAAGCAAGTAAAAATTATAGGGTCAGAGACGTCATTTGCTCATTTCTACTTCCCATGAGCATTAGATCCCGCCCGACCTAAACAAAACATTTTTGGAACCCATCGTTCAGGGATCTACACAACTTTGTTTTCCATCATGTCTTTCTTGAGCTCTTCAATTTCCTTGATTATCTCTTTGACTCCATCCAACGGAACTCTCTTCAACATAAAATACACTTTAGAGAGAAACAAAATGAAGCGATAAAGAGATGATTCTGTTACAAAGAGAGGCTCCTTAGTTTCCGCTGTGTATCCCAACAGATCGTCTTCATTGAGCCTTGCCTGAACTTCTTTAACCAAGACATTCTCCTTCATCGACTCATCCATTGGTTTCTCTCTCTCCATGATTTTCACCAATTGTAGCCATCGATCTTCGGCCACATCATGAAAGAGTTTCTTGGCTTTCTGGATGATGGGCTTGATATCTGAACCGATTAGATTGCGGAAGAACTCATCTCTCCATTCACAAATTATCTTAGCATTCAATAAATGGAACAAGACCTCCAAGTCCTTTGTCCAATCCTCATTTCCCAAGGAAATTTGGCCTTTGGCCTTGCTCGTGGATACTGATCCAATCTTCATTGCCAAACAGATTGGTTTTTGCGGCTTGAGAGCGTCAAGAACAAATCCACAAATTTGAGCCTGACCTGGAGTGTTAAAGAAATTTTCCACCCTTTTCTTGAAGTTCATACTAGCCATAGGGGTTTTGATTCCCACACTCTCCTCACACTTAATGTGATAATCATGTCCTACTAAGGCAAGTCGGGGCCAATTACGGATTCGATGGGCAACAGGTAAGCTCCTTTGAAGGCCAATGTAGGGTTGGTTACAAATTTCCTTGCCAATTGACCTCAAAGTTTGCATGTTGTAAACAAACTGTCCTCCTAGGTCGATGAACCGAAGCTCCACAAGAGGCAAAACTGTCAAAGCCTGAATGGCTGTTTGCTGATTCGCTCCATCATAGGCAATCCGGGCTTGCTCCAAAAGTGCTCCGGCCCATTGGCTCATCTGTCCGGAGTTTACCAATTCAGTGATTGACAGCAAATCTTCAAAGGTAACGTCAGCCCGGTAATTGTTATCCTTGTCTCGAGCCAAGAGATGTCCAAGAATTTCATCCGTGGTGTTGAGCTTGTTCGGCGGAGAAACGTTAAATTGGAGCTTTTTCAGGATCCTGTCGTGGTCTTTTTTTGAGATGTCATGGTAAGATTTCAACCTTTGGTAGAGCTGGGCGAAGCATGATTTCCCAGGAAAGGCCGGACCAAGTACAATGGCATTTGATAGGACCTTTAAATCTTCTTGCTGATCGGTTAATTCAAGGGAAGCCAGCCCTTCGGCAGGTCTCAAAGTCGTAACATTGTAGGTGAGTTTGATCCAATCGCGCACATGAGGAAAGATGTGATGCATAATGGTTAACAAAGGCTTTTCGGGCTTCAAGGTGAAGTTGGCAGAGGTCAAATATTTGACTATTTCCCTATCAGTCCCAGTAGGAATGTCCATTTTGTCCCCCATGGTCAAAATATTACGCTGTATGGAAAAAGAAAAAAATTAAATCAATCCATCATATCCCAAAAACTTCCAAACGTCTCCAATAAAGCTTCAAACTGTGTCATTGTCTTCAGCCTATACAGGCCTTATTAAGGCTTAAGGAGGGATGGCAGGTAAGTGTTTAGATGGTGTTTATGGGACTAAAAAAAGCGAGTGAGCGATATATGTCATTATCGAGAATTTTGGAGAAGCCAGTAACGGGGATGGGGAGTAAAAAATGACCAATTGGATTGTTTTACGTACATCTATTTGATCCAATGAAACCTAATTTCATTTTTTTTAACGCACAGAAAGATGCAAATTAAAAAATTGGATTGAAAAGAATTCTTGCTCAGATATTCTGACACTTAAAGACTAAAAGTAACTAAGCAAATCAAATAAAATTGAGAGTGTGTTTTTAACAAGATGTTTTTGAAGTGCATAATGTTCAAGAGTTAATAACAAAAATTGCTACAGGCTTGATTGCAACCGCAACTCAAAAATAATTTTCAATGAAATAAAACACTTCAAATTCTCATTTTTACGTTAACGTACCAAACAATGCAACTTAAAGAACTCAGGTGAGTGACAAATCGAAATTGACCTGGTTAAAGTTAGAATTTCTTTTTTTTCTGGGAGTTTTCAATTCCCTAAAAAAACAAGCTTCTCCTTATAAAAGTCAGAAATTTGGGCAAGTCTGCTCCAGAATCTATGTTAGTCTTAGAATAAGAGTTCAGAAAAGCATTTTTCCATGGAAAATGGTGGGCCTATCAACGGCCGATGAAGGAACATTCTTACCCAGAGAGAGAAAGAGAATCTGATACTCTGGGACATAAAACAACAGGCACTTCCCAGCTTAGGTTTTTAAATCAAAAACATTTCTTCAGTCACTTGATACTTTCACTGTAGGGTTCTAAACTTCACAAAACAATCAATTTGTTTAGTCGCATTGTTAAGAACGAATGATTTTAATCAATGTTCATAATTGTTAATCAGCAATTTTTTTGACAAATTAGACATTTTTAAAAATATTCTTTAGGGCTCCATTAATGGCCCCAAGTTTAATAACCGCTAGTCTAGAGAGATAACTCAAAATTGCAACTTTTACGAACACTCAGGGTTCATTTAAACGCAGTTAAATCTGCCTAAAACACAAATACCAGGCGGTTTCCCAGTTTTTTTTCTAGGGACCTGAATCCAAGCCCATTTTCCTCTTGGAGGGCAAAGAACCAATTTTTCCCCGGATTAAAATGGCGGGGCTTCCAGCTCGTCAGTTACCCGACTTGAATCACTTACGAATATCTTGCCCATGCACGGATTATCCTGAACTTGAAGACTTGATTGGAAATCAGGGTTGTGTGTGATTTTACTTTATCTTTTGGAATGTCTGTGAAAACTCGTGGTTTAATCTCCAAGTTTCGTTTATTGGCTGATCGTGTCTTAAGAGTTCAGGATAATTCGAACACATTTATAATCTCTATCATTTACTGGGGTCCAGGGTGATCTTTCCAGATATGGCTGCCAAGTCACAAATTACGGTTACACAGAACAATAGCGTTGATTTTACCTCTTCACCGGCCACTGTGTTGCACAAAAGATTTGTTTCAATTCCGCCCAAATCAAGAGCAAACTCGCACGTGGTTCCTCAACAGGATTTCTGACAGCGTGACCAATGAGTGTGACCAGATGGTTGAACGCAATAGTGCGGTCAAAATATTCAAATTGTGCTGACGGTATCATGGAACATCCCACTGCAGTTTTGAAACACATGGGCTTAAAAAGGCCAACAGAGACCTTAGATAGCCAAAATCTCTTGGGTTTCGAGTTTTCAAAGCTGTTTTGTCCATATTTGAAACCTTGAAAAGCTTTTCCTCTATGAGGACTCGAGTGAATTGTCTTTAGAAAAGAGGAACGAATTAGGGCAATATTACTTTTTATAATATTACTATTTCATTTATATTACAATTAATATTACTAATGGAGTAATGTAACAATTCGGTTGATTTTATTGTTGTAACAATTGCTCAGGTCATGAAATTCCACGCAAAAGAATCATCTTCTCCTTATCAAGAATAATATTTCAGAAATTTATAAGTACAGTTGTTCTAAAAACTGCCCATGAAATATTCATTGCTAGTCTTTCAAAGCTTCTTTGGGCGAAAGCATATTTACAAGAATAAACCAAGAAAAAAAACAACTACCTATCATAGGGCAGGGATAACCTATATAATAGTATAAATCGGGTTCCTCCATAGGGTCAGAGACTTCATTTGCTCATTTTTCTCCTCAGGACATTTTGACCAAAAAAAAAATTCTAATCTGGTTACGCCTGCTCTAAAGACGTCAAATAATTCATCAAAAAGTTTGAAAAAATATTTGTCGAAATGTTTCATGTATGACTTATCCTTCGTAATAGGTTCACAAAACATTTTGAACATTTCGGCAAATATTTGTCATATTCTTTGATGAATTATTTGACGAGTAGAACAGTCTTTAAAAACCCATCGTTGAGGGATCTACACAACTTTACTTCCCAACATATCATTCTTGAGCCCCTCAATATGTCGCATGACAAAAGTGACATCAGTACAGGGTGCTCTTTTCAACATATAAATACATGTTAGAGAGAAACAAAATGAAGGAGAAAAGAGACAATCATTCGACCAATTCAGGCGAAAATGGGTAGATTCTCTCCATTATTTGAAGACATTATCGGGTTTGTCTTTCAGAGATTCGAATCAAGATTCAATGAATACAGAAGGATTATGAGGGATATCCAGACTAAAGATAGACTGGGCCTATAACTCGTCAGCAAGTGCGATTAATAAATACTTGATAAAAAATCGAAATCAAGATTTACCTCTTGTGAGCAGATGTTATTTTTCATGATTTTTTGTTAGGCAATCACGTTCGAACTTATGATTTAATTAGACAAGGTTTGTTAGGCGACCCCTGTATACATAGAAAATAAGCCTCAAAAGCGAGCAACAAGCTCGCAAAAATCAAGGACACTGTAAAGGCAAGAAGTTTCACATGAAAAGTTACCACTTTTTTGCCTCAAATATTAATCAAATATTGGTATGAGTGGTTGAACGACGTCTTCACTTTCCAGCATAATGGATTTTAACGTGTTTCTTGCTCTTGACATCGATGTTCAAAAACGTGCAGGAGGGGTCGTCCAACATACCTTTTCTAAATAAATCATAACTATGAACTGGATTACCTGACAACAAATCATGTAAAATATCATCTCCTCAAAAGAGATGTATCTTGATTTTGATTATTCATCAAGCAACTAAAAATCGCACTTGTTAACGAGTTACAGGCCCAGTCTACCTCTAGTCTGGATACCCCACGTGATGTCAAATGTCTTTTGCAGACATTTTGCCATTTTTGTTTAAATTTGAAAGGGTTCTATTGCGCATTGACCAATAATTCATTTATTTCAATTTTGTCAGAAGCATACTTTACTGCGTTTATAATCACTAAACTATTGAAGTTCTTTTTCAAAGAGCCACAATTTTTAAAAAATCGAGGAAAATGGTCGGTATGTTTAAGTGCAAAGAATATGCTTCCGAGCCTATTTATCAATTAAGATTAGTGGCATACATCCTAACAAGTTTTGAATATCCAAAGGACCCTTCGGCTCAAGAGTATTTCTGTGGATTTGGGCATATCATTAAAATAACTAAACTGCAGGTCAGTCGAATACATGGAGAGAATAATGAATATCTTGTATTTTCATTCCAACAAAATTTACACTTTCCCCTTCTTATTTTTTTTTCATTTTCTTGTTCTTGCCTGAATCGCCTGCTTTCTTGGCCTTTTTCCCATTGGTAACCGTAGTCTCATCATCATTCTCGGCCAACCTCTTTTCTCCACTCTTCACACTCAACAATCCCAATTTGGCCCCCTTCTTGGCAGATCCCAAAGCTTTGTTCCATTCGGCCGCATCACCCTTGATTTGAAACTGAGCCAAGTTCTGATTCTTCAACGTGTCCAAAGTCTCTTTTTGCTTGTGTTTTAAATCCCTGGCAGCCGCCGTCAACTCTTCATCCATGGTCTCTTCCAAAGGTTTTAGATCTCCATTCTTATCTGCCACTTCTTTCAGTCGACCCATGCCCATTGTGTGCGCGATTTCCGTCTCTTGAATGGCTTTTAGTGCACCAAAGAGTTTCCGAATCATCCGATTGAACAAGCCTAATAATTGGGAGGCAGGAAGGTCCAACTCTTTGGCCAACTGATCGACAGTCTTGCATTGAAGACCAATTCCGACCAAAATGGCCTCTTGCATGGCGGATACTCGACTTTCTCCCAATTGATTCAAGAAATACAGTCTAGCCATACCAGGCATGAGATCAGTGATCAAATGGTAGTCGGCCATGTTGTTATTGTACAACTCCAATCGTTTCATATCATAGGGAGAGATGATGTGTGAAATTGCACTAGCTTCCAAAAGTTCATTCACGTTGGTTTGATTCTTGTTGCTAAGGATGCTTAAAGCCAAAGCAGGTGAGAATTTGCGGAAATCAAAACCCAGGAGATTGACAATGCGTTTGCGGAAATCTGTCCAGAAGGCCGGTAACCAAGGTGATAATTGCTTTTGGTCGGTGTTGAGGGCCTTGAGCATGATCATGGAATGCTCTCCGGTTAGATCATTGGCTGTTTGACGTAGGTATGTCGGTGTAAAACCACAACGTTTCCAGAAGCGCAGGAGGTTTTGCGTGAGACCAAAGGAGACACCAATGTAGTCAAGAGGCTCAGGTTTGCGTTCATTAAGACGCAATAACAAGGGAGGAAGGTCGTCTCGAGGTCCAATGGCTTCATTCAAGAGACTCACATCTTCTGGGTCAACGGTCTTAATCTTCTCCGAGACAATTTCATTCTCGTCCAGACTCATGATCTTGAGTTGGTAGTATTTTTGAAGCATCTCCATGGCTCGAGAACCGTAGCCCATTTTTTGGTAATCTGGGTGAGTTGCAATACGGACAATTCGGGCACCAGAGAGACTGCCAAAGCTATTGGACGAACTGTCTCCATCTCGATATTGTTGTTCCATGGTCCAAGGAATCAAGTCTCCAGCAGCACGTTTCCCACGGGATAATCCGGCTTGAATACTCTCCTTGGAGATTTCACCTTCCAGACAGACCTGAATAACACAAAGGACTTCCGGAAGGCTGGACTTGTTCTCGGTGGGACCCAAAAGACAGAATAGATGATGAGCAGGGGCATCGGACATCATTTGAAGGTCGTTGGGCGAGTTCTTGTAATGGGAGGCCACGAAAAGGGACATGATGCGTTGAAGAAAGGCTTCAGAGGCCTTGTGGAAACTGAAGAGGGTATCGCGATTGATGTAATACAAATCACAATCTTGAGGCAATGGACAACCACCAGCTAAGGGCTGGACGTTGTTGGAATCCAAACAAAGCAATCGGTTCAACCACTCTTCAATTGGATCGCCAGGTTTGTATCGAATAGACTCGTTTAAAGCCACTTCACGCAAGGATCGATAATTCACCACAGATGAGCTATTCTGAGCTTTGATAGCTAAAGGATTGGATTGTTGTCGAAGTTGATCCAACAATTTCAAACTCAAAGATCGTCCTGTGCCTTCATAACCATTGATGGTGGAGGACATGAAGACCAAATAGGGACCCAAAATCTCCTTTACCAGGGGTAATGGAATAGCTGCAGCCTCATCAATCACGACGAGCTCAGCTTGTCCCAACTTGTGGGCATCAGTGGGATGCAAATATTGAATGGTCTGCCGATGATTATTCTTCTCGTGCACATTCACCCTCACCACTGCGTTCTGGAAATCCGGATTGGTCGATTGGACCAGATCATAATCGGTGTGTTCTTCATACTCCATAGCGTCAAACCCTTTGAAGACAAAGTCGAACAAGGTGTGAAGATTCTCAGGACTGGGCGAGGTGACGAAAATATTGGAATACCCAAACCCAACCGCCGCAGCGATAGCCAAACCCAAGGCAGCAGATTTGCCACGTCCGCGAGCTGCTGTCAAGGAAATGGTTCGATCCAGCTTCTTATCCGTGATGGCATCGATGAATTCCAAAAGCGCTTGAGCCTGATCCAAAGTCTTGCATTGGTTCAATAACACCCCTGTCGGTTGAGAATCTTGAAACTTCTCCTGGACCGCTTGAAGCTCTACTTCTGAGGGCGTCTTGGCGGATAAGCTGTCCTTAGGTGGTAATTCAGTGATATTCTTGATATGCGAGGAAATGGGCAGAATATCCAGTTGATCATCAATAACCAAACAATTCTTATTTGTGGCCAAAGACAAAATGAAACGTTCATTGAATCGAGCCACGACATCTTGATGAGCCTCTGTGCGATATCGGAGATGCACATCCATGGATAAGGTAAACAACTGTTTCAGCGAGGAAACCGATTTCAGTAGTAACACTACCAATCCCCCACCTTCGACTGTCTCTATTGTGCGAGCCAACAAGTTAGGCGTTAAAGCCTCAAAATCTTGCAACACGCACATCCCATAAGTATTACCCAAAATCTTGTGCGTGTCTTTGTAATAGCAATAGCGAATGTTGGTGGCCGCTATGAACAATTCAAAGGGATCGTCCTCTTTAACGTCGAACTTGCCGTGCTTGATCTTTTTTTGGAGTTGCTTCATCTTCTTCTGACGATGCGAACTGAAGCCCAATTCCTTCTTGAAACACCATAAAACATTGGGACGGGCCTTTACCGCAGTTTTAGCCAACATGTGGTGCAGAATGGGCACTTGGTCACGACCCTTGTCACCCACCACCACGAAGATGGAACGATGACCCGTTTTGACACCATTATCAATGAGAATGCGGAGCCGATTATCGATTTTCTTCCTCACCATCTTGAGTTGTAGGATTGAAGCGCTCTGAAATTCCGATCTCTCTCTGTAAAGAAGGATATCTCTGTTGTTCACACGTGTTGGGCATGCTTGTTTGTTTACATAAAATATCTTGGTTAGATTCAGGGTTGCCAGGATCTAGATGCCATTTTTTAAAACAAATGTCGAGGAATTCCGGGTAAACTAGAAAGACTTTGAGGGAATACCTTTTTCAAATGTTGATGTCAAGTCTCCTTTCTGTGGATTTTGTAAACCATTGACTGGTGTTTGGTATTGGTGACATACACCTAGTCTTTTAACTCAAAAAGTCATGCTTGTCGATGTCGTCAATAAGCCTCTTCTTCATGTTTTAAGTTTCAACACATAAACTGAACCGTTCCAGAAACCTTTTGTCAGAGCGCATCCACAAACTAATCCTGTGCTTCGCATTTTGGAACTTTGGTTTGATAAAGATCATCGACTTCAATACACCATAAAATTCGGTCGAAGTTACTAAATGTGAGCAAACGGTATTTTTTATAAAATGGAAGGAAAATGTCATAAGGAGAATTTCAGGATCTCGCAGCCCTGTTCAGAGCAATTTGGCAACGGATTTTGAAGAACAAAACAAACGCAACCTACTAAAAATGCTCGGGGTGACAAATCAACGTTCCTGGTTCGATCTAAATTGATCTATGATTCTTAGTTTAGCATGTCTCTTGGTTCAATTCGAACTTCTCTGCCTCTTTACTGGGATATGCGCTTAAAGGAATAATTTTGTTGTGACATATTTCTGGTGTGTCCATTTCAGGCAACGCTGAGGGCGACCAACGCTCAGAACAATCTTCAGCGTTGCCAAATCGAAACGACAAATATTAATGTCATGTGACATAATTGTTTTAAAACTCAAATTTGTTGAGATTGTGTTCATATTCGTATATATTTACATGTCGAAATTCGGTAAAGCTTGAAAGAAGACAAACAAAACTCAAGCTATTCATCGCATTCTCAGGTTAAGGGATGACATTATTTTTGACATTATGTCACGCTGGCCTAATTTCTTTGTTTCTTTTAAGTCGGCAATCAGAGGACCGAAATCATGGCTGCAGGCAGAACTGTCACTCTAGAAACCAAAAATAAATGGATGGAAGAAGTGAACATCTCATTGTTCCATCCGTATATGTTGGTGGATAATTACGACTTCTTCTGCCAAGCTTGCAACGAAAGGTTCCAATGGAAGAGGAAATCCGAGCTTCATCAGCACAATAATACTCTCAGACATGCCAACAGATTGGCCAGATTTGAGGCTCACAGAAATGGAGGTGAGCCTTCAAATCCAATAGTTCAACAAAACATCACAAACAAATCTCAAGAAGAAGAAAAAGAGGATATAGAAGAGCTAGATGATGAAGAAGAGGAGGAAGAAGAAGAAGAAGAAGAAGACGACGACGACGACAGTGAAAACATGGATGAGAGTGAACAAGAAGAGGATGAAGAAGATGTCAAACAAGGATCATCTTCCAAAGCCAAAAAATCCAAATCTGAATTGATTATCCTGGAACTAGCTGAGTCCTTTGTGGACGCAGGGATTCCTTTTGCCAAGTTGGAGCACCCCCGACTTCGTCGCTTGCTTGAAACTCACCTCAAAGTAGTCATTCCAGGAACTACAGCCTTGCGATACCTTATTCAAAATGCTCCCAAATGATGAGTTTTTAATCCATTCCTTAAAATTTTCAAATGTTGTCGATGAGTTTTCCCCTTAATAAACTTCCATTTGGTCTTTCTAGAAATTAGTCAGGCTGTCATGAATTTTTGAGACCTACCTTCTGTGGTACATTCTAGGTAGATGCATCAATCATTTGGGGTGAGAGGGAAAAGTCCTCCCTACAGCACAGAACGTACACAAAGGGAATGGAAATTTTCTTGAATGGCGCAGGGATTCTTGGTCGCCGCCATGGCATAAAAAGGCAATTTACCACCGTGTGACAATCAGGAAGTGAATGTATTTGGAAAACCGCCGGGCCACGACAAGGTCAATTCATCGATATTGAGGAAGCAGAGAAATTGGCCTGCGTCTCTTTTGTTCATTCATGCTCGATTTTTTCATTGGAAGTTCTCTCTTGCTAGCCCTTTGTAGGGGACTCCCAAGATGGATATAATAATTTAACGGAAGAACACAAGCAAAACATTTGTTCTTTCTTTAAGAGCTCCAAATATATAAGATCATGAGGCTGAGTAACTAATATTTAAACAAATAGAATGACAAAGTAAAATATACAACTTTCCTTATTTATCAAACATTCTGATCAGTGTCACGACAGACGTTAGCAAACTTGTCTTCTGATGGTCCATCTTCTAATTGGTTAGGCCAGGGGTCGGCAACCATTTTTGGGTCAAGGCCCACAAAATTTGATTCGTGTTGTCAGGAGCCCATCAAACAGGTAGGTTCAGGGGCTCACAAATTAGCGATCAAAGAGTTTTGGGCCCACGAGTACAGTACTATGGATGGCGCTCGCGCCCACTATTTTGGACTTTCTCCATAGCTCCTGGGCCCACATTTGGGCCGCGGCCCACCGGTTGCCGACCCCTGGGTTAGGCTATTAATGATAGCCAGCCATATTTCGTTACGAGGAAGATGTATTTTCTCTCCTTTGGTCTTGAATGTGAAGTATTTACCATGTTGGTGAGCAATGACCTTATCATGATATTGAGAGTTATTCTTATACAGTATCAAGAGACTTGTGCACAATGTGTATATTTTGATCAGCAACTCTATTATTTTATATCTATTCTCTTTTAAGGTTTTCTTACATCCAGCTTTTAGTTGTTGAATAACTTTATTTTTCTTATTTTTTGAAATTTTTTTACGATTGAGACATTCCCTGTTTAGTAGACTTCAACAAGTAATTGAAACTTTGGATCGAGTTTTTTACAAGCGATATGAAGTTAGTAGTAGCAAGCTCGCTTCTAAATGAATGAAAGTGCAAACGTTACGCTCGTTGATCGATCGAAAACCGCTATCGAAAGAAGACTCCCAAAAAAGAGGGGTCCTTGTCGGGTAATATTAGTTGTGTGAGGTCCAGGCTCCATGCACACCCTGAATTCAATGCAGGTACCTTTGATCTTGAAGTTCACCTGCTTTAAAATGGGCGAGACAAATCGTTCACACAAAAGACATTTTGCAAGAGTTGATCTAGTGTCATCTATCAGGGATCAATAATGCTCCCCTTTAAGACGCCATCTCACAAAGGAGTGGAGAAAACAAAGCCATCCTGTCCAAAAAAATGGAAGTGGTTTGATTTTACACCAAAAATCCTTGAGTTGATCGAGTGCAAACATTTGGGATTCAGTTAGAGCCCCTGGTACTCAACCCTCTGAAAATTTAAACAACTGCCCTTAAATCTGTCGTGAATATGGACAAATCATTTCAAAATTACCAACATATTTCATAACCGATATGCCTACCTGGTCATTAAATATTGGAGGCGATTAATCTTCCATCGATCTTCAAACATATGTCTTACCCAATTTGACCATCAACACATTTAAATGATTTCTGTTAACGGCACACAAAAATCATAAACGGAGTCGAAAACTATCACATACCAATGTGAAGCATTCGCGATCAATGTCAAATGATTTAATTGCTTTGACATTGGCCTCACACAACATCCAAGTGCTGATGATCCTGATGAGAACCAGAGGAGATCATGATGATGATAATGATGATCATCATGAGATGTGGAGGAGGCGTTGTAGCATCAATGGATTGCAAAATGAGGCTTGTCCTGAAAACTGGACCGTTAAATCGCGTCACAGAATAATCACCTGGTTCTCACTGCAGAGTGCAGTTGGTGGCCAATCCAATCGGTTCATCCACTCATTGACCCTGACAACATAATGCGCTATTGATAGGCATTCGACCTACCTTTCATCACCCCTTGAAAATGGCGGCCTTTGTGTCGCTCTTTTTCCCTTTTCCCTGTATACAGTTCAATCGGATTTTCTCGCCACTGCAAATGAGAGCGACTCATCATTGGGAACATCGATCAAAGTACCTTCCAATGTACTTCATCGCGGATTGGTTTGTTCAATGCAATCAAAAGAGCGATTAAAATCTCCCAGAAATGCAGTGAGTTGGTTCAATGATTGCTTATCTTTGTTTTGGCAACTGAAATCTCAATTTGTGAAAGAAAGATGAATGAGTTTGATGTATTGAACCAGGAGAAGGCGAGTGAAAATTCGTCTTCATTTAGTTTTAATCGTCATGTTGACGCGTACTCCATCCAGAAAGGGAAGACTACAACTAACTATTCGTTTAATGAGCAACAATTCAATTTTTATTTTGGACCCCATAAATGATAGCTCTTAACCAGCAAGTTTGAGAACACGACTCCAAGGTACAGAATTTACGAAACATTTTTGATATTATACAACACCAATGGTGTTGCATATGTTACACAACGAGGTTGAAAAAAAATCACAATAGAGTTTTTGAGCTTCTGCTTTGCTTGACAAATAAACCGTCATTTTTGAGCAAAAATATACTTTCAAGGAGATTGCGTTTGGGGATTTCCTAAGATTAGCACATACCAATATTTTTCCCCCAGACCGTTGAATTATCTTCCACCTTAATTCCAATTTTACTTATTTATTTAATGTATCTTACATCATGAGTTTGTCTCACTCATTACATCATGATTTTACTAGGACTCTTATAGCCAACAACAGCATTTCAAACAATTACTACTTTTAAGGCTCATTGATAAGGTGTGGATCATTCATAATTAACAAATAAGGCGCTAAATTCAAGCAAAATAATACCTTCAAAGCGTTCGGGGATTCCCAAAGATTAGGTCATTCCTATATTTTTCTCCAGGCTGTTTAACTTATTTCCCCCTTCGGTTCTACTGTTTTTCACATTTAAATGTAGGGGAGAAAGTGAGTGCAGTTGTTTAATTTCTAATTCAAGAGGTATTTCCATATGAAGTCGTTATGTCCAATTGCCGTATTCCCAAATATTACTTTTTTTGAAGGCTCATTAATACAACCAAGATTACTCTCTGAAAAATGAACCCATACGCCTGAGTATCAGTTTTTCAAAATGTCATTTACTCACGTTCATTAAAAAATGATAGTGTATAAAGTTTCTCGACCTCGTTCTAGAAATTACCGGTAATGACAGTACGAGTACTACAAATCTACCGGAAGCGTATGTTCCCTTATGAAACATCCTTTCCCTCCAGGTCCAGTTTCAAGAAATGTGTGAATGGACCTTGAATCTGGCATTGCTTCCAGCGTTCTGCTATTGCATTGCAGGAGGAATCAATGTCAAGTTCATCTAGACAAGTACCATGATCAAACGTAGAAAACGTTGTTGATTGCATCTTCACATTAGGATCTGAGCTGAGCTCAAGGTTATCATTTTCACGCGAGGATCATTTGCGCAAACATCAAATTACTCTGTGCGAAAAATGATCTAATTAGGACTAATGGAAGCGTCGTTTGAGACCGTCTAAGATTCCACCTTGATTACCAAAAACCATGGGGTGTGATTTACTTTTCACGTGTGCGTGCGTCAAGCTAATTCTGCAATTAGCAATGTATTTATCTTGTGCGACGAACAGGCACACTTGGCATTCAACTATCCACGAGTCTGAATTTCACGATCTTTCAACCTCAGAGTTTCACGATAAAATTCACCATCTCTAGCTATTCAGATTGCAGTGAATAGTTGCAGTTTGCTCTCCCTTCCCAAAAAAGCCCCTCCTTAGACACTTATCATTGTTAAAAACAATAAGCATACCAAAGAAGTTGGGCAAGCTGGATTTTTATAGTCTGGAGTTGTTCTTTCTCTTCGATCGAATTAAGTGCAATATCTAGTTGGTTTGAGTATATGCATAAATTTGGCACTCAGTTCTAAAGCCAAGGCTATCAAATTGCATTATCATTCGGTCATATACTCATATAAGCCGTATAAACAGGTTCTTCGCCTTTTTTGCAACACTTTTCCTCCCTTGTTCAGGTTGCAGAAATACATCTCAAGTCTTGGAAACGTCATGTAAAATCGTGCTATTTTGAGTTATTACACTAAAAACAAATCATAACAATGAAGCACATAAATATTGAAGAAAGATGGCGAACAATCTGAAAAACACATTTGGAAAGGGTAACTGAACTTAAGTGTAAAGATAAAAAAAAAACAATTCTAAACTTTCAAAGTTAACTTGACGAAAAATAGGGTAAGCAGTTTAATTTTTAACATGTCCGTGGATTAAATTTGGCACAAACACCTAGAATGGTTCATAAAAATGCTTAAAAAATATGATTTATAAGCGCAACACTAAAGCTTGTGATGAAACAGCTGAAAAAAATTAAAATACCATTTCAGTATCAGGTGACCACATAAATGTGCTGTTTCAAGTTCTTTGTTGGCGAGATCTTTCTGCTATGCTATTTTTCAACTTTCTTGCTCATAATATCGGTATCTGTCTCATACCCTCCAGAATGAGGCAAAAATATGTAGGGAAAACAAGTGGGGAAAAAATTTCAATGATATTTCGGACACAAATTTCGGTGCAATTTTCGGTTTCGTGGCAATTGTGCGAGAATGAAATTTTGCTGGTCCAACAAGCCCAAAAACTTCTTAAAAGACCAAAAGCTTGTTTTAAGTGGAGCTAAAGTTAAAGTGGTTCTAATTTTATGGCGAAAAAGAGTAAAGCATATTTTAAATGTCTTCAATGCAATTCTTAAAATCTAAGCAAAGCTGGATATAAAGAACATAAGAAGTTACTTTTTTATCAAGAGACGTTTAGTAATCAATGTACATTTCGGTCAGCGGCAAAAATATTCTTAAATCTAGTTTATGTAGCTTGGACTGAATGTCAACATTTTTAAATCAATGCTTTCTTTGTATTACATAAAAACACATCTCAAAAGTCACAAACGAAAAAGAATGCAAGGAATATTTAATTTTGTTCTAGAAATAATTGTAACCTACTTAAAATATGGAGTAAAAACAGGAAACGTTCAAAACACATTTTTCGGCCTCCACATTCGTCATCTCACAAACCAAAGCATAACGTTCCCCAAAACCTCCTTTAAAAAGAATCAAGCGTGCTAATTATGTTTGGAATAGAAACAAAAGAGCTACTCCAAGTCATCTCAAGAACCAATCTCAATTTGCAATCGGACTTGCAGCACCTCTTCATGAGAACAAACTTCCCAACAATGAACATAAGTTACCTTCCCCTCGCACAAAACAAAAAGGATCGCTCGTGTCAACCCTACATACGTCAAAAATAAAGCACTCTTGGTACGGTATGTACTAATGGCCGGTAGTCGCAACTTCTGGTCTCGTTCTCGGTGACGCATTTTGGTCGTTGCCAGGATCATGTGACGCTCCTGGATGACTTGACGCCAAAAGAAACTCCTTCAAGCACCCACCACAATACGACATACACTCGACTGAAGAACCGCTCATGTGAATGGATGAGGATGCTCTTGTCGGCCACACAGATCGGGATTCGGGCATGGTTGCAATTTTGTCAGGTTCTTTCTCCATTCAAGCAGTGACTCGAGCGTCCTGGACGAAGAAACACTCTAGATTATCGGTGCCAAAACATCTTGTTAAATTGTATCACCTCAGGACATGACGGAATAACACTCTTTAAGTTCATTATCATTCGTTTCAAGCTCAACGTTCAAAATGAAAGCAATCCGGAGCCAAGATTTGGCAGTTTTTCTCTGTTTCTGTCTCTCAATCCAACCATGTGTATCGGAAATTTATCAGGGGCATTATGCGAGTGCGAACTCATCTGATAGTAATACAAATACTGTGGACTCAAAACAGGCTGAACAGATTTTAAATGATATCGTGAGCTTTGGAATTGACCAAAGTGATCGACTTGAAAACGTGCGAGAAAGACAACTTTTCGAACAAGGCGTCACTCTCAAGAAATCGAATCCGGCACATTTTGTGGGAATCTTCAACAAACAGAAACCAAAAGCCAGGGAGCTTTCCTCCATTGGATATGCCTCACTTCAAGCCAGTTCTCTTCTTGCCAGACAGTAAGACTATCCACTTTTTTGTTTTGATTCAACCATTTTTGGTCGAGAAATCGAATATTCCTTTTTTCATTCAACTCGAGAAAGGATTGATGAGTTATAGGCTGTTTCGATGGTTTGGTTGATTTACTACTTGCCTTAGTTCAGGGTCATTTGTTACCAAAGTAAAATGCATTCTAAGCCAGAAAAAGTTCCAACAGTTAGATTGCATAACAGAAAAGGGAAATAGGGCAAAGTGACATCTGATTTTTTGAGAAGGTAGGTAGCATAAAATTCATTTGTTAGTTGCTATTCGCCTTTTCAAAGTTCAGACAGAAAAAATGCATTCATTTGGGGTTTGCCGTTTTCCTATCTTCAATGTTAGCTTTTCCCAAAGCAAGCAAGTTTCTTCCAAACCTACAGAGTTTATTTAATGCAAAGCTAAATGCGCTAGTAGATTGGCCTATTTCATTTTTTTTCGGTGTAATATCGACTCAACTAATTTCTTTTTAGATTTCGATTGACTCGCCAACAAGTTGTGTATGGTTTAGAGCGAGTTGAGCTCCGTTCCACAGATCTTTTCCGAAGATGTCCGTTTGGCGATGGTCCTCAACCCCGTCAAGATTTTTGCCGGGGACTCGATTTGATGTATCGCTCTGCCGACGGTTCTTGCAACAACCTTCGGAAACCTGAATGGGGGGCTTCATTTTCTCCTTCCTTGAGGTTTTTACCTCCTGTGTATTCTGATGCCGTGGGTCTTCGAGGAACTTTTCGGTTACCAACAAGAGTTCGGCGGAACAATCGCCTTCTTCCAAGTGCCCGAGTGATAAGTAACACCATCCATAAACACGTTGACACGGATACTAGCACATTCACCATGATGGTAAGTAATCTTCTTGTCGCTCTCATGAAACCGCATATCAAGTAAACGAGGTTGTGGGATCGTAAAAAACATATATCTCTTCAACTTCCTGTCATTTCATTCAAGGTAATGCAATGGGGGCAATTCCTTGACCACGATATGACCTTCACACCCCAACGACGTGGTTTCCAGAACTCGTTAATTAAATGTTGCACTGACAATGGACAACCGTTGCCGGAGGACCTGATGCACGAAGAGTGTCGACCAATCGAGATCCCGACCACAGACCCTTTCTATTCTCAATTCAATGTCACTTGCATGGAATTTGTCCGATCCCTAGCAGCTCCAAAGCGGGATTGCAGTCTTGGACCTCGGGATCAAATGAACCAAGTGACCAGCTTCATCGATGCCTCCAACGTTTATGGAAGCACCCAAGAGGAGCAAGATAGTCTACGGTTACTCAAGAATGGAAAACTTCGATACACTGACCTTCATATTCGAAAATCTCTTCTTCCACCTTTGGCCCAAGAAACTGCTAACGAGGAGTGCAGAATCAGCACCCCTAATCTGCATTGTTTCCAAGCAGGAGATGAACGCGTTAATGAGCAACCCGGTTTGACGAGTATGCATACTTTGTGGCTTCGCGAGCATAACCGGTTGGCGCGGGAACTTCAAAAAGAGAATCCTCATTGGGATGATGAAAGGTAAGAAAACATGTAGATGACGGGGCAAAGCGTGAATATTTTCATTCTTGACAAGAATTTCTTTTAGAAAATCCGTTTATGAAATGAAACGTGAAACGGATCTGTATCCATTCAAAGCGCAAAAAGGGAAATTTCTTTACCAGATGTTTCAATCTGAGCGGGAGACTGACTTGAGGCAACAGGAGGAACGGGTTACAATGTCCTCCCGTCAGATCCTTTAGTGCAAAAAATAAAGCAAATCATGGAACGAAATTGAACGAGTAGAGTCAGAGGGTTTTGCATCTTTTCTACTTCCTACTAGTTTCGATCTCTCGAATCAAGCATGGTCACTTTTTCATACGCTCGAACTTTCATCTTCAGAACATTCCACGAAACCCGGAAAATTGTGGGTGCCATGCATCAGCACATTACTTTCAATGAGTGGCTTCCAATTATCTTGGGACCTCGTGTCTTGAAGATTTTCGAGCTCAATCTCAACCCAACTGGATTTTATGACGGCTACAACGATACTGTCAACCCAACAGTTGCCAATGCATTTGCAACAGCCGCTTTTAGGTTTGGACACAGTCTCGTCAAAGGCAGTCTGAGTCGCCATAACAAGGAATTTCGAGAGGTGCCGTTCTATGTGAAACTCCGGAAAGAGATGAACAATCCAGCAAACTTACATAATTTCGGATCGGTGGACAGAATCACCCTCGGGTTATGTAGCAAAGCATTGTCCAGGCGCGATGAGTTTATCAGTGAGGAACTCACCAACCATTTATTCCAGGTAAGAGATTCTTACGTGCATGTCATTTCAACAATACAGCCAGAGGGTCATGGTATGTTGAGCGTGTAGTAGTTTTACTCTAGTCTGGCTAAGCATTCTGTGTCATTGCATGAGATAATGTTTTTCATCTCAATTGCCGACAGACTGGTGTTTCATCATATGATTCGAACTTGGAGGGTAGAGTTGAATGATGTTGACCTATATAGATCTTTCTGCTTCACTTGATAACCCCCTTTTAGTCAATGCGAGAATGGCAAAGTTTGACGGTTCGATGCCGACTTTTTGCCGACCATTAGTTGTCGACCTGTCCCCTTATCTTCTGCCTTTTTAACTTTGATGGTGACATTCAATTTGTCTCAACCGAAAAATTGTGTCAAGAAATGATTTGAATTATTTCAATTAATCTTTTCAGAATCCAAGAGTGAATTATGGAATGGATTTGGCATCCCTGAACATTCAACGAGGTCGAGATCATGGACTGGCTCCTTACAACGAATGGCGAGAACAATGTGGCCTCAAGAGATTCAATACATTCTCAGATATGAGTGAGGTCATGCGAGATGAGACAGTAGCGGACTTCCAAAGAGTTTATGACCATGTCGACGATATTGACCTCTTCACTGGAGGCCTGGCAGAACTTCCAGTAGTGAGTGGCATTGTCGGGCCAACTTTTGCTTGCATTATCGGGCAGCAGTTCCTCAATCTTCGTAAAGGCGATCGGTTTTGGTACGAGAATGGCGAAGACGTCAACCCGAGTGGTGCTTTTACTAGTGCTCAATTGCAAGAGATCCGCAAGACTTCATTGGCTAGAACCGTTTGTGACAACTTGGACGACATCGAAATGCTTCAACCATATGCATTTTTGACCGTAGACTCCTTCAATAACCAACGTACCGCATGTCGTGGAACCGGGATCCCCAGATTAAACACAGCAGCATGGAGAGAGAACCCTAATTTGGCTAGACCTCCACTCCTTTCAGCAATGTCCAATCTATTGCGAACCCAACCTGACGGCGCCGGACCTTTGGTTTACACAGATGATACTTCTAACCAACCAAACTTTTGGTACGTCAAATGCATTTGCTTTTCGTCCATTTCACTTGTGATCCGAAAAACTAATAAGTGTCTTGATCCCATCCATGTCTAGGTATGAGGATAATTCCCAGAAGAACACCTCCCCTCCTCATGATCAGGATCCATTCATTCAACAGCCTGATGTGAACGATGGAGTCGAGCCCAAAATCATCCATCAGAGTAAAATGCCAAATTTCAGGGAAAACGCTCCCTTCACAACCGAAGTTCCCAGACAAATCACCAGGGACCAATACTACAATTTCTTCAATAACGAAATTGGCCGCGATATTGCGGACCCATCCAACGATTCGGAAGACTTGTACCATCATGCATCCCGAGGAGCCGAGTCTTCCACCAGATCCAAGGGACGACGTGGAAAAAAGAAAGGTGGCTTCCAAAAGACCGAAGTCCCTAAAACCAAGGCTGAATTACAAAAGATGTTTGAGTCCCTTCTGAAGGATGTGAATGAAATCAAATGGTGAGAGCGGCAACGAACAGGGTCATAACCTTGACCCGCACCAACTTGTGGAATTGTCTAGTCCAGACTGCCCTCCTTCCTTTGATGTTCGATTGTTGAAGTGCGTTTGAGTTGTGAGTGTTATGGTCGACGAGCACCCGATTTTTTTATGTCTCTTTTTCCTCTAGTCATCCCCCCCTTACAAACTTGTTGCATTGTTGATGTAGTGAAAGTTTCAAAGTTTGTCTTGTTACAATCTCTGCTTTGTTGTGCTAGGTAATCAAATTGGGTGAGTCGACATAAATGGTTGAGTTTTGTTCACTAATTTGTCACCAGGTTGCGCCACATCCTATCCCCCTCACAAGATTAAAAATACTCCCATGGAGTGAGTTCATTCCATGTGCTGGAAAATGTACTTAAGAATGTTAGTGAACGCATTGCTTGCGAAAGATCTCTGTTGGATTCAATGTCATCCAAAAAAAATAAACTCAGCTCAATGTCCCGTTGTAAACTTTGTGCACTTTTTTCTCTGTGATGCCCTGCGCTTTTTGGTTGAAGGTCATCGTCATCTAGAGTAATCATGAAATTAGATCTTGTTCTTGGTAGAGAAAAAACACCCTCTAATTCCTTCTAAGCCGCGAAACCGGTAAAGAAAATCCCATTATTTGACCAAGGTCAGGTTCATTGCGACAGCAAACCAAACGAACTCTTTAGATTATCGTCCACTTTCATCTGTTCTTGAAAGTCTAGACAACTTGATCCAACCAAGGTTTTCCTTTGGAAGTGGCAAAGAATTCATCTAAACTTGTGGCTGTAAACCCAAGTTGATTTTAGGATCCGTTGAAAAGCTTGGAGCTCCAGAAAAGCTAAAAAAATATTACTTGCAAAACTTACCAACGTTCATCATACTTTGCTTAGGGGAGAAATTATCAATGATAATGCCACAAAGTTGCAAGAGTCTAGTAAGGCGGTCCAGTCTTGTCTGTTCATATCAATGGAGACTCATATCACCGAATAAAAGGCCAAACATATCTTAGGGGGATGTCCAGCGATACGCCGAACTTGACATTCGGAAAAACATCCAAACCCACACTAAAATGAGATATGACGTGATCGGATTTGACAGACCCATCAGCCACCAGGGTTGCTGTTTTGTGGTGGTTGAAGGACAAGCCAAGTGGTCAGTCACGTTAGAGCGCAAGAAATATGGGGCACTTCCCTCTGAATAGGTTAGTCCTAATGGGAATTCATATGGACCTTCTTATTTATGAGCATCCATTCCTGATCACTTCACTTTCTGGGAATGGAAATGGATTCGTGCTCCCCTCATGGAGTGGAAAGGAAAATATTCAAGGATTCTCCCTATGGTTTTTGGAAGCAGAGAAAACGCCCAAAAGTGAAGTGAACACCATTTGTCATTGTTAAAGCCATATTGAACGTCTGCAATCCACTCGACCGTCGACTCACAACTTGGTTATCTGACCTGGCGGTGGGTTTCTTTCATCTTGAATCTCTTTTCCATCCTCAATTTAATCTGTGGTCTTGTTCCAAGCTGTGCTCACAACCACAGGGACAGGAGTCTTGACTTTTTATGAAGAAATATCTCCGTACATCTCTCGCCGTCCATCATAGATCATTTAAAAATGTCATTTGTCCCTCCATGAGCAAGTGAGTTACAAAGGCGAGCGGTGTTCTAAATGTCTTCCCTCTCTCTCCAGCATCCTCAGTTCCCCGTTCCTTGTGCTCACAAATTTACTTTGATTATCATTATTAGATTACCCCTCCCCTTTGCCTGCCTCCCAAAGCCGAGGAATGGAACAAGGAACCGGGTTCACTTCTCCGCTCTTCTTCTCCCTTCGAAAAAACTTGGGAACTGACGGCGTTCCTGAACGTTCATGTAGCTAAACTGGCTGCAGTAAACGAGTTCCGCTCAGGAGCAAGATTCCCTCGCCGTTTACGTTAGTTGTTCGTTCGGGGAAAGCGGCGCGGTTTGTGAAATGGTAATCACAAATAAGGAAAGGGGTTGGTTAGTGACAAGAAATAACAGGATGATTTGACATTCCCGGTGAATGGGAGAGACCTAGACGTTAATGGGCACCGGAGATTGACAGTGAAATTCAATTATGGATGCCAAGAGCGCAATCAGAAACGCCAAGCAAAAAAAAGAGAGAGCGAGAGAGACCCCTTTTCCTTGGATCTTCCCGAGCCCATAAAACAAATCATGAAGGCGAGGCAAATACGAATGACAATTGTTATTGGTATATTCTATTGGAATGGATCTTTGCACATTGGGAGAACAACAAACTGGGAACATTTTGGTTCGTGGCCTCGAAGAAAAAGGTTGGACGTTCAATCGCTTTCCGAAATGCCCAATGCCTCCTGATGCCGTTTGGCTTTGAGTCTTAAATCTGCAATGCTAGAGGACTTGGATTTAAAAGGATCCAAAGAGGGAAGAGACCCGTTATGGGGTGCCAAAGACATTGAAGGAATACTTGAGGAAAAGGGCAAACTAGCCAATGTAGTGTGTGGACTAGAAAACAAAGCCGCTGGAAACGGTGGAAAGAGAGGGGTATCAGTTGCCGTGGATTGGGATTTCGAGCTCTGGAGCAAGGAACTCACGAGCAAAGAATTACTAAAACTAGATAGGAACGGCGATGGGTTGTTGGAATTCTTCAGTGCTGCCACTGCCACTGCCGCATACTAGAAGTAAAAGGTTAAAATGATATTAAGGGTACTGTTTCCGAAATAATGAAGCACGAACGAACCTGCTGGGCGTTTAGCAGAGCTCGGGAATGGCTATCGAAACTCCTCAAGGCGTGTTCTTTAAGTCTCTCGGTGAACGTGGCTTTGGGGAGAGGGGTTCCTCGTGAAAGATCGACGGCGTCCGGACTTGAATGATGGTTGTTGTTGTTATTGTTGTTGTTATTACTGTTGATATTGTGGCTTGCATTCAAGGAAGACAATAACGGAGGGGAGGAAGAACCATTGGGCTTCTTGGAACCATGGCCCAAACCCGCAGAAGGTGCGGGAAGAGCTCCGTTTGAGGATCGCAACAAGCCCGCCAAACGACTTCCCGGTACGGCGGAAATGGGTGTACCCATACTTGCTAAACTCTGACTTGACCCGGATACCGGAAGAGTAATGTTACCAATAGGAGCTGGGACCGATGAAGATCCTTTGTAATGCTGGCTTTCGTGTTTCCGACATTTGGCTCTTCGATTCTGGAACCAAACCTGAAAGAGACGAGAAGAGTCTATTGTCGTCAAAATGGCCAGAATTGTGAGTGTCTGAAGAATCCATTATCCAAAAGCGGCATATATCATATCCTCCTTGGAGGTCAAATAATTGTGCCCAAAATCATAATCTTCTGAACGAGCTCCTCGTCTCATATTGAGATGAGGGATCACTTGGTCCTCCAATGACACGGGAGACGATGGTAATGATGATGCCATTTTGCGGTGGAGGCCATTAGTCGCTCTGTAGTTCTGTTGTTTGAGTGGTGGGCTTCTGCCAACAAAGGCATCGATCCCGCCAAACGAAAATGGATGATGCTCTTAAAGACAAGGAGGGAACAACCAACAACGCCAGAGACAAGTTTTTCAGAGACCCACACCCACACTAAAAATAACATGCCTCGTAGGTCTAAAATTGTCCGAGATGGAACCTTTTCCATAAACTTCATAATGTTAGAGAATGAATCAATTATGAAGAATGAGGAAACTTGAGGAACGGAAACATGGTCCAAGTTTGGTCACTTATTTATTTTGTACAGTGAAACAACGCTCGTTGTCACACTGGTCGTTTAGAAACCCAAGGGAGCCAAAGGATTGCTCTCTTTCGCTCTCTAATGTTTCTTTTTGATGATCATGATCATGACGATGATCGAGAAAATGTGAATCTGATGAGAGAGGAACATCCCTGCTGATTGATTGCTAACGATGTCCCTTGAAGTAGAGAAGGAAGGATGGACGCTAAAAAGGGCGTGGTGTGTCTACTAATCCAGTGCAAATGGGCGTAAATCAGAATGATGAATGAATCACTTATGTCGTCCATTTGACCATATGAGTTGTTTGAGTCTTACAGGAAAGAAAATGAGATTCACAGAAAGACCCCAAAAGCATCTCCCGTCAACAGATCAGAAGAATGGAATACAATATAAGTTTAGGAAGGAACGGATCCTAAGAAGATAGAAGAGATGAACATTATATTGTTCTTTGAGGTTCTTGTTTTGGGGAAGAGGAGCAGGTAAGGACATTGTAAAACGTTTTTTCTTCACTGACTCAATTTTGCGAAAAGAAAATATTTCCACGATTTTTCACAAATTATTCAAAACTGACGCCCAGAAATATGGAATGTAAGCAAAATTTTCATTTAGAACCTAGCTACATGATGAGAGTCAACTACGTTTTCGGTGTAGCGTCAAAGTCGGGGATCAAACATTTTTGTACATACCCAAAATCACTGGCATGCTTCTGGCTCCAAAATAACTCAAAACTTAGCTTGATTATGCAATATGATGGATTATGCAAATTTTCGTTTGAAGTTTCCAAATACCACGTTTTGATGAAAATTTTGCCTGCTTATTGCTCTCGTTATTTGCATTTTTTCTTGTCCAAATCCACTTAAATATAGAAAATAGTAAGCTCTAGCAAAAACAATAAATACTCAAAAGCTCATTAATGGCCAAAATAACTTCTAAGACTCAAAAGGTATGTTGAACCAAATCGATTGTCCGCATTACTCAAGTTCATCTAACAAAAGGAATTGTATTTTTTATACAAAAAAAGTTTCCATCACTATATTTTACTAGTACAGTAGCATCACCATACCTGAACGCGTGCTTCACTGAGGCCCAATCGGTCGCTCAGTTCTTCTCTCATAAAGGCGTCCGGATAATGGGTCTCGTCGAAGAGTCTCTCCAATTCATTCAATTGCTCTAAAGTGAAATTGGTTCTGCTCCGTCGGGGTTTGTTATTCTGGGACGATGAGGACGACGACGACATCCCAAGGGAGGAGCAAGACGAGTCTCTTTGGGATTTCGATGTGGACCCATCTTGATTTAGACCTCCTTCCGAGACCTCCTGATGCGACGTACTTGAGGGAACATTATCCTCACTAGAAGGGCCTGTAAAACAAAATAAAAATAATCAAGGGTGTCGTGGTGTTTCGGGAGTAGCTTTTTTCGATCATATTCTATTGAGAGCTTGTGACAGAATAATAAATGATGACGGTCATGGAGGTTCACACGAGATGGATCGTCATGCCTCAGTGATCCAACTCATGAATGTAGTACTTCATGTATCACACCTAAGGCAACGATTTCATTTCAGCGTGCTCATAGACCAATATTAACTACCAAAACCAATGCAGATGTATGAATATACACTACAATGACAAAGTGATCGTATGAACATCGGATTGTCGATATTGCACTGTTGAAGAAGCCCCGTGGAACAAATGCCCTCATGCGTCACACTAGGCCTCTTTTGAACGGATATGGTTATGATTTGGTTTTGAGTACATTCAGTCATCAATTGACTTTGAATGTGAATAGTTCTCAATGAAAGCGACTTGTTTGGTTTTGGTCTCCATTTTGGCTTGGGAAGGGTTGGCATTCCCTCAAAGAGATGTGGGTTCTCTATTGGACAGTTTCTTTGGTGGGCGGAAACCAGGATCATCTGGAGGGGTCAGACCAGATGAAATCAGTAAGAGTATTCAAGACATCCTGAAGAACAGAGGAACCTTGGGATCGGACGATTTGGAAAAGATCGGAGACGACATCTTCTCTTTGGTGGAAAAAGTCAAAGAACAAAAGCAGAAAGAACTAGCTGATGAGCAAGGAGGTCGCCAAAGACCCAATACCAACATTGACAGCGATAAAAACACCGAAAAAGAAAACAAACTGAAAGAAGTTCTGGACGCTTGGGGGGTTGATGACATTTTGGATGCAGCTCGAGAAGTTGCTAGTGGGATCAAAGCAAAGGCCTGTATTGCAGATGGAACCAAGCCCAAATGTACCGAGGATCAAGATCCACTCAAAGACGATTGCGTGTCTCCTTTGTGTCTGTTACCTGATGAAGATTTTTCAAAATGTGCTGCCTTGAGCAAAGGGGATCATAGGACCTTGTTCGGCCCTGCCATCATGTCTTTATTGGGGATTGGTCGATCAAAGCCCGATGAAGTAGCAGAAGATGCCATCAAAGAATTGGGTCTGGATTCCGCTCTTGGGGACGCCGTTGAGAAAATCTTCAAAGGTGACCAAATCAGCGAGGATGAAAAGGATAAGGCCATTGATGCCCTTTTCGAAGAGACCCAAACCGATTGTCAAGAAAGAGTCCCTGAAGAAGCCGAAGCTTGTTCGGTAAATCAAATCGATGTCTTGAAAAGGATCAAGAGTAAGTTCAGCGTGGTTCGAGATCATTGTAAGAATTTCCTGGAGGAATGTTCCGATGAGAAACCGACCAAATGAAGGAGCTTTTGGGAAAAGTTAGGGAACAAATTCAATCTGGAGAATTAAGTCTCAGAGATCTTGCGTCAGAATTTCCTCGTTGTTGCCCCAAAAAACCTGAAGATAATGAAGCCATAGAAGCTGCTACTGAAGAGGTTATTGAAGAAGAAGATCGAATTGTACCTTGTTGTAGACCCAGTTTCTGTGAATTGGATCGACAGAGCTTTGGAAAGTTTGTTCAACAGCAAGTCCAAGTGGGCAAAAATGTTTCAGAGGGCAACAAGCCCACTTTTGCTGTCAATATCAAACGAAAAGTTACCGCCATTATTCATCGATTTGGTGAGGGTAGAGACGACCAAGACAAACGAGATATTGGCATCAGATTAGCTGAAGAGCTTGGATTTAATGCCAATGAAGCTGACGATCTTGTCAAGGAATTGGAGTCATCCGACGAACTAAACTCCGATCGTTCAGTACTTGGTTTGGCCTTCCAAAAACTTACTGAAGAATGTTCTATGGAAGCACCAACGGGCGAAAAGGCTGCTTTATGTACCAATGAAGATTTGAAGAAGGACAAGGCTTTGAACCAGTTCAAGACCAAATTTGGAGAGGCTTGTGGCAAGGACAATAATGCCCGGATTTGTACCAGTGACGAGGCTAGAGATTTGGAAGATAAGTTGATCATCTTGAAGGACCTTTTGACCAATAACCTTAAAGATGAGGATATCTTCGATGGTGGAATAACGTTCAAAGATGAGGAACTCTGTTTTGATGAAAAAGTCTGCGAACAAGTGAAAGAGAATATTCGACGAGAAAAGGTCAAGTTCTGTCGACCTCCCAAATGTGGGGTCAAAGATTTTGGGCAGTTTGCCAAATTGATGAGATCCCAATTCCAAGGAAATGAGGCTTCCAATAAGTTCCCATTTATGGTCTTGAATGCACTACAAAACCGATGTTTTAAAGGCACAATCCAGAACAATGAGATCGAGGATGTGGCCAAAGAAGCCCAACTCACGAGATCAGAGGAGTCGACCTTAAAGGACATTTGTCAATCTGACAAGGCCGACGCAGATTTTACCGACGGAGAAAAGGATGTTTTAAAACGAGTTTTAGAGAGGGCCCAAAAAGAGTGCAAAGGCTTGGATGAGTTGGCCAAAGAATGTCAAGACACCGACCTCAAACGATTGGATCTCCGTTCGAAGTTGATGGAAATCTGCGAAAAGAACACCAAGGAATGTGGTGCCACAGAAGAACTGGAAGAGGCCAAAAAGGTCGAAAAGGCCGACGCTCAAATCGTTTCAGAAATCAGCTCCGGGTTTGTCGACCTTCCAGGCAATGATGACAATGACAAGTCTTTAATAGACGAAGAGCTCTCTTGTCGACCAAAGATTTGTGACAAGATGAAGGCCAAGATCCAAGATGAATTGGTCTTCAATAGCAACACTTCATGTGTTCCAATGGCTTGTCGGATTTCGACGGATCAAGCTCATAGACTAGCTTCTCGAGTTCGTCAAAAGGCAAAAGAAATGAAGGAATCTAAAGACCAAGGAGGTTCTATCCTTGCTGGAGGCTGTGGATCTGGAGCTACAACCACATTGGTCCGCGAGGCTGTTCAAAATGAAATTGAAGAATTGAAGAAGGCCAATGAGGAGCGGAAAAGGAACCGCGGTGTGTTCACCTTCTATCAATTGAAGGGGGATGATGAATGCTCAAGCTCCAAAGAGAAAGACCCTGGTTTTGACACCTTATCAGGAAAGGCCAAGGTGCACTCCCTATGCTTAACCAAGGTGAGAATTACGCGGCTAATCAGAAAGATGTACCGTAAACATGATTTTTTAAAAACTTTGAACTTAACTTAATTCATATACACAACATCTATCGTTTAAACGGTTGGATTGTAAAAAAAAGGTTCATGTCATAATGATATAAGGTTTTATGTCTTATCCGCTTAACCACTTCTCCCCATGACAAGCAGTTAAGCGATGAAGTACTTTTCATGGGAAGCACTTTCTAAAACAGCTTGAATCTAATTTCCATGCTTAATAATTTGTTGACAAGCCCCAAATTACACTTTCCAATTTCCATATTTTCCGAACTTTCCATCAAACCAATATTACACTTAGTAATCTTCGTTTTTTCGTTCTCTTTCAGGATGAGTACATCAAAATCTGCTTCTTCGATCTCGACAACACCGGTCAAGGATTTTGGAATAAAATGGAATTGCAATGTTCCCTTCAAGCCTTGAAGATCTAAAATTCCCGCATCTCTCTCTCATTTTAACAATTGGCACCAAATAAATCTGATCATTAGCAATGGCAATAATAGCGTCTCATTGAAATGAAGTGGTCCATCTCGCTAATTAAGAGATATGTGACGGCCACCACTCTTCATCTCCAGAAAAAGCACCATCTTTGCCCAAATGTGTGTATGTGTTCACGAACCATCACCTTAATCCCAAGCTGTCCAAGCTTCCTCCATTTAAGCAATTCCTCCTTAATTAATGGCCCTCTTTTGGTATTATCCGACTGTGTCGCCCTCCGTTCCAAGTCCAAGTTTGCTTGGCGCGCTCTTTGGCGCCAAATTCCCTCTCATTGATCCGCTCTTTGCTTTCTACTCTCTGGCCTTTGGCTCTTCTCATCTGGACCATGAAGAGACACACACATCACGAACTTATTTGGAATGGTAGCTTTTTTGTAGATTTGGGTGATCACTTGAGGGGTGAGAAAGAAATCCCAAAGGAGGCATTCATTTCAGTTTGGCCAAGGAATTAGAATTGTGCTCTTGTTCATAAATATTACGGCACGCTGAAATTTCGGGAGAGTTTTGGTCGTCTTTGACAAGTGATGTCACTTTGTCGCAATCAACAATCAGTAAGAAGTGCACTGAACCGAGTGACAACGAAAGGCTCCCAAACTTGAAAAACTTCAATTCCCCTCGTTGAATAGAGAAAAAGTACCGGAAAATCTTATTGGAGGCCCTCTTGCAGATCGAAATGCAAGCTTGGCTTTGTCTTTCTCGAGAGAGAGAAAGCGAGAAAGATTCTTTTGGAGCTTGTAAATGGGGTGTGATTACCGTAAGTGATTCAATTACGAAGAGATCCAAAACGATAATTGATTAAAACAACAGCAACAGCAACAAAAGCAGCGGACAAGAACTCGACGACGAGAAACGAGAAGAGCGAAGATGCACTTTACTAAAGAGATTTGTTGCATTTCCCCAAATTGATTGCCCCAACATCGTCAGGCATTTGTCACGGGAATAATTACAAATACATTCAACTAGAGAGCAAAGGTTGCCTTCACGGCAGATTTTCCATTACGATTACGGAATGTGATTTTCTTGTTTCTTTTTCATCCTATACTAGTAAATGTTCAAAGAGCCTTTTGGTTTATTTTGCACCACATAAAGTCATTTTTTGCCTACAACGATTTGAATGCACCTTATTTTTACGTCTGAAAAGCACAATAAAATTTGAATTTGGCATAGCAAAACAACTATTGATGACAAAACCCCCAAAAAATAATCCATGCAAAACCTAACAAAAACCTTGCAAAGGCCAGAAAAAGCCTTGAAGTATGAAACAAACAATGAGGCGGTGACACATGGATCATATAGTGGCCAAAACCTGAGCTACAGAGGAATATTAAAAGTTATTTTAGCAATATTTGCAATTATTAGAGAAAACGTTTTAAAAGCGTGTTTCGGAGATGGCTTGGCTTCAAGCAAATGACGATACATCCAAAACAAAATTTAATATGGAATAGCCCATAAAATGACAATGAGGGCACAGTTAGGTTTTGATTTTCCTTCGTTCCTCTTGAAGATTGATAAGAATTGAAATTGCCCATACTTTTGCTAAGTTTTGAAGAGTTTTTTAACGAAGAGGAACTATTTTAGCTATGCCTGGTTATTAAACTATGATGTGTAAAAAAAAAGAATGTAATGCCGTTTTAATAACTTGTACTAAAAAAGTCCTTTTTAGTAGGGGTAAATTATAAAAATACTAGATTTACTATCTTTGCTCGAATCAGTATTACTACTACCAAAGATGCAAGCGAAACTTCAATCTACAGTCGGATTTGGAATTTGAGAAAATCAAAGAACAATCAAGTAGTAGGAGGAGGAGGAGGATATATTCTAATAAGCCGAGCTGGCTTTTTTGTTTTAAATGACAATAATAGACTATGGTGGAAGTGACCCGCCATTACAAAAAATAGTTAATACTAATCAGGTAGATTGTTTATGTAATTTTTCACCGCCGTCATGAAATTATTCTTCGAGGATGCCAACCTCACATCACTAGGAGCACTGTTCCAGAGTTGAACATCTTTCTTCCAAAACCAGGACTTTTTGGACCAACCTGGATGTGAGGCTCGGAACTTCTGACCTTCTTCAGACCTGGACCCATGAAATGGTTTGTCCTCCAGGAAAGTTTTTGGAAAGTAACAATGTTTAACAATCCTCAACCATAACTATAATCGAGTCCAGTCTCACACTTTCTCAAATCTTGCAATAAAACATGATCATTTATTTTGCACGGGTTAAAACATACTTGGAACATACTTAAAAACTTGTATTCGAACACCTTTTTCGCTTTTCTAGGGTATTTTAAACTGATTTTTATTTGCACATTTGTTTAGAATTGATTAGTGTAGTCATTTTACAGAAAAGGACAAAACAAGCCAAAAAGTGATGAATGACAATGGCAAATGTGAGTGCTCAAGCCCTTTAGACATTACAATGAATGTTTTCATATTCCTCTACAAGAAGATAGTAAAAAAGCGCCTTTTTCGCTCACGAGTGTTGTTGATTTGCAGGTAGAGAATGTTCTGGAATTGTGCAATTTGGTGAAGCATGGGAAAATGCTTCGAAAAATTAATATAGCCGCATGTATTCCGTGTTTTTGAGGTGGTTCATTACTTTACATGTGTTTTTTTTTATCTCAAATCTCGACAGATATTTATTTGGCTCGAGTAATCCTCCAACGCCCTTTTCTGTAGCTCGAACGAGCTTTTTCGATGTTCGAGAAACCCTTATTTGCCCATATAAGCTTACACTGAATTTAACCCCATTTGAGAGAAGTGAATTTTTATTGCTCCCAAAGGACCTGCAAGGCTGTGAAGTGGCAATATTTGGTTGAATTTCATCACTTCTAACCTGATTCCAAAAGCAGAGAAGGGGTGAATCAAACTTCAGAAAATTTCAATTTCCCTCGCCAAATGCGGAAGAAAAGAAAGAGCAACCGTCCGGAGTCCAATTTTCAACGAATTCCCGACCAAATCGAATCAATTCAACCGAGCGCAAAATTTTATGAGCTGTGCTTGTAGACAGAAATTTGTAATAAATCTTGATTTCTGTACTCAACAAAAATGCCAACAGTTCCATTTTTAACTTCAACCATTTTTTCCTCCTACTCACCAGAAGGTGGATCATTAGAATTGGAAGTGGTATCTGGAAGGTCCAAGTCCCCCGTTTCTTCCACTGTCTCCACATCTACCTCTTCAAGCTTGATAGAATCTTCGTCCATCTTGGTTAAGTCCATGGCTCCACTTTCGTCCACTTCACTCATCACGTCCATCTCAGAACACTGGAACATCTTGATCCATAATCCTCAATCTTCGCTTCCACTTTGGATCAGATTTCACATCGCCGCTCTTTCCTTCCTCTTCTCTTGTTCGTTGCCGGCGATTGCGCTAGGGAGCGCTTGCGAGCGTCAGCTGACGCCACAGCTTTAGCTCGCCAAAGATTCGCCATTCAACGGAGAAAAAAGGTGGAGCTAGAGGGGCTTTCTACGGAATTGCCGCCAGTGAACAATCTGGCTGAGATATCCCTTAATCTGACGGTTGAAGAGGAGTTAAGCGCCCTGGTAATTGGGTAATTAACTAATGAAACGGGAACGATGGAGGTCCTTGGTTTCTTGGCGTGTGTATTTACAACGAGAGTGAGTATGTGGAGTATGATATAAATTTTATATTAGTAGATTAACAGGAACATCCTTTCTTCTTTTTCTTGTCTGGTTCCAAAATGATGCTATCCTCGTCCAAAACTGGATTTGGACTCACGTTTTCGCCGTCGTCAGTGGTGTTGGTCTCGGTTTCGGCAATCTGAGAGATAATCTTAGAGACAACTTTGGTGTCAACTATTTGCTACTGACCAGGAATACCTGTTTTAGAAGCATGTTAATGGCTTCATTGACATTAATGTCCTCTTTGGCAGAGGTCTGCATCCATCCATTGAATCCATATTGTTGGCAGATCTTGCTATGTTGCTTACTTTGGACGGTGGTGTCACTCAGTAGATCACACTGGAAAGTTACTCCCTTAGAATGGTGGACATGGCAAACTTTTTCCCCAAAGAGATCAACCTACTTTGTTGGCAATAAGGAAACAAGGCAATGCTTGGCCATCGTGACGCTGGACCTTCGTATCCAACTCGTCTTTCCATCTTATGACAGCTTCCAGTGTTTCTGGTCTTGAAAGGTCGCTCACGATGAAGGCGCCTTCCGCATCTTTGTAAAAAGAACGAGAGAGAAGAGAAAATCGATCTTGTCCTGAAAAGAGTTCCAAAGAAGAAGAAAAAATACGAAGTTCTTACCGTTGGAAAAGGAGCTGAAAACTTACCTGCTATATCCCATAATTGAAGTCTTAGAGAGAGACTAGAATCCCAATGAACAACCTTGGCCAAAAAATCCGCTCCAATAGTGGCTCAAAAAAAAAAGATTCCGTGAAACTGGCTAACAAAGAAGTTGTCGATTTGATAAAGTGGAACCTGTAAGAAGGTGCGAATGTGTTCTTGACATAACGCCTGATCAAAGAAGTCTTTCCCGTTGAGGAGCTTCCGATGAATAAGATTTTACAAAGCTTCGTGGTAATTGGCCTTTGGATTTCCACCACACCATCAGCCTAAAACATCAAGCTCAATTGAAATATTGAACTTAAAAAAAATTATGTTTTACAACAAAGGCTCAATTCTAAATGCTAAAAAGTGAGGAAGAGTCCCTGTCCCACAAGTCAACCGTGCTGATGGAAGAAGAGGAAGGAGAAGCGTACCTGATGGGAAAATCGGAGGAGCTTCTTGGTCTTGGGTTGGATTCTTTCTCTGGACAATGAAGATTTCCCAATCATTCCACGGTAGCCTCTCGACTTCCCAACCTCATCAAGTGTGCCATCCTCGTTCAAGGCCGAGTTTAAGGTCTCATTGCTAATGGATCTTAATCCTGAACATTCCAGTTCAGCCTCGAATTCGGCGTCAATGAACTCTTCCAAGCTTTGGGTATCCTCGTCATTTTGGATCCGGTGGTCATCCATGCATTCATCCACAATGTTTTCATGCGAACCCGAGGTAGCTTGGGGCATAGCTGGAAACTTGGATTCAAGTCCTTGACCCTTTTCTTCTTCGCCAATATCGTCGTCTTCTGTTGGAGTAACATCTCCATCATCACCCGACGGTGCATTATCGATATCTATGTAGTAGAGTTTGGTCTCGGGAAGATCTGGCTCATACTTCTCGTTGATGAGTTCTTTCTTGTCCATTTTGTCAATAACTGTGTCAATGGATGAGCTTTCTTCAAAGAAGTAGTTTTCCTCTGAAACTAGAGGTTTGGCATCAGAGGACATGTAGCCTGAGTCTCCGACCTCTTGTCGTTTTAAAGGCTCGGGTTCATTGGAAATTTCACCGGTGGATGCGGTACTCACTGAGGACATAGACGCACCTAAGGTCGTTGATGAGTCAAAGAGCCTTGCCATCCCTCCTTCAACATTGATTTCGTGCAAACTGGTTGCTTTGGGATTGGTCTCGGTGGAATCAAAATTTTCAACCTTCTGATTGGATACTTCCGGAAGGAATGGCCGTAAACTTAGGGTTGTTCCTTGCTTTGTTGAAGATATGTCTATGTTACTCTTGGCCAACAATTTGGATGAGGAACTGATGTTCACACTATCCCCGACAAATGAAATGGTCAACACGTCAGAGTTCAAGTTTTCGGTGGAGACGGAAAAGTTCAACACTTTGGATTTAAGATTGGATTCGGACTTGCTTCTACGTTTCCGGAATGAGAAAACACTGCTGCTCCCATCTTCAGAGAGATCATCATGGATTTGAGAATCCTTGGACCCTTCAAAATGATCCCCAGGTGTTTTGGGAGTGTCCGTTCTGTTGGAACTAAGATGCCAATCTGACGAATGCGAGGTATTTTCAGATTGATTGTCAGGAAACACGTCCGTCTGAGTTTCGATTTCTCGGCAAAGTTTTAGAGGTGTCTCAACAACCTTGGAGTTGGTCTCTTCTTTATGATTCGTTATGTTAATAAGATCTTCTTCAACATTCAATGCATTTGTTGAGGTCAGAGGATCAGTTTCAGAGGTCGGGGCCCTTGATTCTATTGTGTTAATCTTTTCGTATTCTTCTTCAGTATCTTCAGAGCCTTCTATGGTTTTCGAAATTTCGTCCCATTCCTCTAAAATCTCAGGGCTTTCGGAATTTAGTGAGGCAGATTGGCTTATAGGAAAATCTTGACAAGGCTTTGATGGAGTTACAGGTTCCTCATTTGTCAATAATTCACCTTTTAAATCTTTTTGAAAGATATTGGACGACTTTTCCTTTTGTGACAAATGTTCCAACTCAAGGTCTGATTCATGGTCAGAGCTATTTATTTCGACTTCGTTCTCCTCAGTTTCCAAATCCTCAAAATTTGTCCCTTCCTTTGGCTTAACCATGTTTTTCCGAGAATTGCACTCCAAGCCTTGTAGATTTGAAAAACTGTTGGAAACATCTGAATGCGATGAGGTGTCAGATAAATCAGCTTGATGCTCAATTTGTCGACCATGATTAACGGTATCACGTGCTTTTGCCTTGTCGGTTTTTGGCTTGCAAAGGCTGCAATTGATATCATAATCTTGATATTGGGTCTCTAAATGATCTTTTTCTGTGCCAACTGAAACAAGATCCCTATCGCTCTCAAGTTTATTTTTTCCCAGAGGTTCCTGAAGATCTTCAACTTTTATCAAACATCTATCTTCATCATCAGAATTTGGTTCTTGAGTGGGTTTCTCTTGGTTCTGAAGACCTTTCTTGGTAATTATTTCCTCTTTGTCAAAATTCTGAATCATTGGCTCGTTATTCGTGTCTTGATTTTCTTTGGTTGAGTTTTGACTCACCTCGTTCTCATTTATAAGTTGGGCTTTTGCATTCTTTGGCCATTTCAAAGGATCTGTTGGATCTAGGCCGTTGCTTTGATCTGCTTGCACCTCCATCTTTTCAGTTTCTTCTTTTTGAATTTGGAAGAAGTCTTGTACCTCTTCATTTGATGGTTGTTGGGCTTGGGCATGTAAAGGCTCTTTCAGACTCGGAAAGGTCAGTGGGACAGGGCCTTCCAGACTTACCTTTCGCTTGAAAGCTCCCGGTGGAATTTTCTTGGGCGGATATTTCTCATCAAACAAAGCTCTCATTGCTTCCAATTCAAAGACTCTTCTCTGCTCACTGACTGGTAGAAGTGGATCCTCACTCACACCACTATCAGAATCTGCTTGACCTTTATTTTTGATGCGCGCAATATCTGTTTCGATGTCAGTTTTAGGATTGAACTCGATTTCTTCCACCATGTAGGGTTGCTCGTCAGGATGAGATTCGGACTCAAGAGCCTCTTCAGGATCTTCAGTGTCAATTGGAACTTCTTTGTCTTGTCTGTTAGCCAACATTTCCATCATCTTGGTCATGGCTGTTTTCATTTCAAGAATACTTTGAAGGGCAAATTCCACTTCTTGACCAAGCCTTCGATTTTCCTCTGAGCTTGCAGAATCTTCTTTTCGAGGATCAGGAGATATGGCTGCTAAACTTTGACTGGTCTCACTGGACTTTAAAAGTGATCCCTCTTTGCTTTCTTCAAAGGATTGTTCCATGGATAAATCGGGACAACTTTTATACTTGTCTTGAGGATTTTCTAGGGCTCTATTTATCTCTGGATTTGGCTTTGAGTCTGTGTTAGAGTTTTGAGACATCTTCTCGATGAGACTCAATATTTTTTGAAGTGCCTCGTCATTGTTGGATTTTTCATGCTCTTTGGAGCTTTTTTCATGATTCATTTCGTTATCTTTCGAAAATTTCGAAGCAATGAAAACCTCTTTTTCATCAAATGGTTCCGTCAATGAAGTTTTGGATGTTGTTAGTGGAATTGTTCCATCTGGAAAAGTTTCATCTGTTGAGGATGGCTTGTTTTCCCAATTTTTGATGACCCTTGTGTCAGACTCTTGGCTCAATCTGGACCCAGAATTAAGGTTTTCAACGTGAGGTTTCTTGTCAACCTCATAATTTTGTCCAACAAATATCCTTGGAAAGTCATTTTTGATTGGTTTATGCTCTGTTGGAAGCATTTCCTTGTTTTCGTCGAGTTGTGAAACATCAGGACTTTCTTGAAGTCGATCAAGACTAGCCAAAACATGAGACTCTTTTGGATTAGCGAAGGAATCTTTGTAATTTGGGCCCAAAAAGTTCTCAGGTTCTGATTTGAAACTTTCAGTTTGTTCCATATGAATGGTAACATCATCCCCCTCTTCGTTTGCCTGGGTTTGGTTTGAAGTCAGAGATGCTGTAATGGGTTGCTCTGAAGTAATAATGGTTGTATTGATGTTTGAAGAGACATGACCTTCCTCAGCAATTTGAGAAACCTGGTTTGGGTCTAAATCTACCTTTCCTTCGAGATTTTCCTTTGAACTTGGTGCAACAATGAAGGGTTCCGTATCATCAGAAGTTAGGATTGGCACCGCTTGAATTGGCAATTTCTCAAGAGGAGCAATGAAACATGGCGGGGAATCCTCTCTTGAAGGGTGACTCTGTGTTTCAGTTATGGTGTATGATCCTGAAGTTGGCGGTGCAGTCTCTTGCATCTGAGACAATGATGGGATTGAAGATGGTGCTATTATTGGGGAGAGCTGTTCTTCAGGAGGCTGTATCACATCTGGAGTAGGTGCTTCTGACAGTTTTGTTGCTTCAACCAGAGTTGGTGCTACTTGTGGAACTTGTGCCTCCATTGGAGTTGATGGCGTAACTGAAGTCGGAACCACGACTGGAGTTGGTGTGACCAGTGAAGTTGGAGTTCCTTGTGGCATTGGTGCCAGTGCTGAAATAGGCGCTACTACCGGAGTTGGCAACACTGGAATTTCTGCTAAGACTGAAATTGAAGTTGACGCCACAACTGGAGTTTGTGCCACTGCTGGAATTGGTGCTACTACTTGAGGAGGTGCCACAAATGAAGTTTGCATTAAGTCTGGAGTTAATGCTACTTCTGCCGTTATTGGCACCACTGGGCAAGATGCCACTTCTGGAGTTGGTATTATTGCTGGAATTGACGCCACTTCTGGAATTGGCGCTATTTCTGGAATTGGCGCTACTTCTGGAATTGGCGCTACTTCTGGCATTGACGATACTTCTGGAATTGGCGCTACCTCTGGACTTGGCACTACTTCTGGAATTGGCGCTACTTCTGGAATTGGTACTACTTCTGGAATTGGTACTACTTCTAGAATAGGCACTACTTCTGGATTTGGTGCTTCTTCTGGACTTGCTGCGACTTCTGGAATTGGCGCGACTTCTAGAATTGGCACTACTTCTGGAACTGGTCCTGCAGCTGAAGGAGGGGCCACACTTGGAACTGGTGCTACAGTTGAAGATAGCGCCACACTTGGAACTGGTGCTACAATTGAAGATAGCGCCACACTTGGAACTGGTGCTGGAACTGATGGTGGTGCCTCACTTGGAATCGGTGCTTCAATTGAAGACGGTGTGACACTTGGAACTGGTGTCACAACTGGAGTTGGTGCCACTACTGGGGATGCTGTTACTTTTGGAGTTGTTATTGGTTCTGAAGTTTGTTTCTTTGCCGAAGTTGATGCCATTGCTGATGTTGGTGCCTTTTCAAACGATGGAGTTTCTGTTTGAGATGTTGTTACTTCTAAGGATGGCGCCATTACTGAAGATGACACCTCTGTAGAAGATAATGCCACTACTACAACCGGTGTTTTTCTCTTACAGGGTTCCAATACTGGGCTTTGCTCCACTTTTGGAGATGTTGCTACTACCGATGGTCGTGGCACTTTCGAAGATGTTTTCAATGACGTTGCAATTTTTGGCGATATTGTCGTTTTATGAGTAGCTCCCACTGGAGCTTGCCTTACCCTTGGAGATGGTTTTACAATGGGGGTCAATGAAACACTTGAACGAGGTTGCCTCAAAACAGGTGCTTGAATCGTTTTAGTAACATTTTTTGATGAAGATGATAAACTTGAAAAAGTTCGCGTAGATTTCGACGACAGATTCGATTTGGCATCAACATCACTTTTCTTTTTGTTGGGATTCTGTGATTTCTTGACATCTTTTTTCTTGGCCAATGTTCCCTCAAATTGTGTCAGGGGTTTCTTGGGCTTCTCATCTGCTTTGAGCGATGACCGCTTTTTAAAATTCAGCAAAGATTTAACAACAAAGGTGCTGTCTTGTGCGTCTAAAATTTCCGGTATATCTTCTTTCAAGACGTTTCCCCTTTCGACATTTTGGATTTCTCGTTCCAAAGCTTCAAACAAGGCTAGCTCTTCGGAATCTTCTTGGATTTCCAAATCACTTTTCGAAGTGTCTTGATTAGCTACAAAAGCAATATGGTCATTTTGTGATCTAATTACCTCTTGAAAATGCTCCTCTTGGTTGATTTGGACTGTAGTTGAATCTTTATTCTCAATTGGCTTTGCTTCAATCTTTAAAAAGTAATTGGGTTGTACAATTGGTATATCCACTTCTATCTTGTCACCAACTTCATCTGCAATCCATGGCAAGTCCTCAATTTCTTTGGATGAGGGCTTTTTGCTCTTGTTTCTCACGTTTTCAGGTCGATATGATTCCACCTTCAACATTTCTGTGGGTTTTGTTTCAACGAAATTTTTCCCCCGAGATTCTTGTGTTTCCTTGTCCTCATTTTGTATTTCCGGAGGGTCCTCAAAAACACGTGGATCAGAAATTTCTTCATCAACGGCAACCTTTGCGTCATCGAGCTCATTCCATGGTTCCAAAGCTTCAGGGATGCTTTCTAATTCATCTTCAGCAAACGGCGGTTGAAGACATTTTTGTTGGTTATCAACACTGATTTGTTCATCAAACTCTTCCAAGTCGTTGCTTACTTCAAACTCTAATGATTCATATTCTTCCGAAGTTGAGGCTGATCCTTGAAACTGTTCATCCTCCTCAATCTCAGAGTCATTGATTGATTCAACTTCTTCGTTGATTTCATCTTTATTTGATGTTTCCTTTGAAACCGTTTGAAATTGGGACAAAAATTGTGGATCAAAATTTCTCTCACTCTCATTGGAACTATCTTCGCTGTCGCTTGAAATATCTTCCTCCTCATCTATTCCAATCACAAACTTTACTTGCTCTGATTCAGATTCTTGTCCGCCTTTTTCCGATCCAGAGTCTTCATTTCCGTGTTCATGGTCAAATCTCGCAGTTTCATGGGTCAATTCTTCAGGTTCAAGACCAATATCTTCGGATTCCGATGGTTCTTCATCCTGTTCAGATTGGCTGTGTTCTTTCATTTCGTCATGCTCAGATTCATTCTCTTCAGTTTGATCCTCATCTTGGTCAGATGCTTCCTTCTCGGGTTCTTCGGATTCTATTGATTTTACTGAACTATCTTTTTCTTCGACTTTCATCTCATCTTCTACATCTTCCTCGGACTCTCTTCCATAATAAGGATCCTCTGTTTCAGCATCTTCTTCCGTTTCTTCCTCATGTTCCTCATCCGGGCTCGATTCTTGACCATCTTCATTGTATTTTCCTTGATCATTTGACGGTTCATCATTGTCATCCTCAGTGTCGGTGTTTTCCTCGGCAGTCTCATCTTCATCACTTTCTGTTTCCCCTTCAGAAGTGGATTTCTCTTGTTCATCTTCTTTGGCACTTGAATCAGGGCCATCCTCTTCGTTTTCAGTTGTGGAATCCTCTTCTTTCTCAATGATTTCATGTTCCATGGTGATGGATTCTGATTTCCCTTCATCTTCATCTTCTTGATCTGATCCAATTATTACTTGTGGATCACTTTCCGCGCTTTCATCTGAAAACTCGTCATTTAGTGAATCTAGTAATTCTTGAATAAATTGCATTTTCTTGGCTTTTGACCTTGACTTGAAATCATCAATTTTGGTTGTGATATCACTTTCCATTTTTGACTCGTTATCGACATCTTCTGGAAGATTTTTGGGAGCAGTGCTCTTTTTGGAAAGAGAGGCTCTTTCAGACTTTGAATCCTTGATTGGAAGCTCTTTGGGAGCTGATGGAGAAATTCTTGGATTTTCTTCAACATTGTCCTTAGGTTGGTTGCTTATTTTTGACTTCGTTGGCTCTACTGTCTTTTTGTGTGATTTCTTCATTGCCATCCTTTTGGGCGATTCAACATCTTTCTTAATGTTTTGGACAGGATCCTCTTGGTTGATCATCTCACTAATCTGATCATTTGACCTTGATTCCGTTGCTGTATCAGTTTTTTGGGGTTCCCTAATATGGCTTTCGGACAAAAATGGAACAGAAATAGGAATTGCTCCTCTTGATTCAGGTTTAGGTCGCTTGTTGTCCTGAGTATTTGTTTTATTAAAAACGGGTTTTGCTTGGTTTTCGTTGGATGAAGTTTTTGAAGCTTTAGCATTATCCTTTGACTTTGATTTGTCACGTCTTGTGGTCAATGTCATCGCGTCTTGTAAAGGTTGGTTTGCAATTATTTTGGTATGAGAAGCCTTAATGTCTGATTTCTGGGAGTCTTTCTGTTTCTCAAGAGATGAACATTTTCTTTTTGGGACATCAGGAATATTAATAACTTGACCTGTTGCAACTTGTTCCACAACCCGTGGAGGACTTCTTTTAGACTTCATCTTTTTTGATCTGGTCTTCAAAAGCTCATTTTCTGGGAGCTGGTTGTCCACAGGATTTGGAAGGATGTTTTCTGCTTTTGATTCAGAGGCTACAGCTGTATTTGTCGTGGGTTCGATGTCCTTTTGATGTGAAACCACATCCGTTATCTTGGTTTTGGAACCATTGGCCTTGACGTTAAGGTTTGCCGCATTTTCATTTGTCTTTTGCGTATATTTTACAAGAGTGACAGGTTCATCCAATTTTTGTTTCGGATCCTTTTTCTTTTTCTTGGCAGACCCCTCCTCACTCTTCTTTGGTTCTTCATCCATAATCTTGCTTTCCATAATCTTGCTTTTCTTGGCCCTGGTTTCCTTAACATCCATTTTTGGTGAATCCCGATCACCAGTAGTCGTAGAACCTAGTTCCTCTTTGACCTTTGTCTTTGCTTTTGTTTCTTCATTTTTAACAGAGCTTTGGCCCTTCTTTGCTTTTGGTTTAGTTTCTTTTGGTTTTGTGGGTAATTTATCTTTAACTTCCTCATTAACAATCTTAGGTTCAGAGGACATCTTTCCCCTTTTGGCTTTAACTTTAGAAGCCTTGATAGCATCACTCTCAACAACATCATCTAGTTTTGGCGCCAAAACAACAGCTGACACTTCCTTTTCTTGGTTCCTCTGTTTCACCACGAGGGTCTTTGTGGTCTGTAAATTTATTTCTTGGGGTTTCGTTTCAACCAAATTGGACTGAATTGGTAGTTCCGATTTGGACGAGTCTTCGAAAGGTTTCTTCTTGGTCTTTTTGCCTAGTGGAACAGGAATTTGAGAAGCTTTGCGAGGCAATTTTGTGGCCGCAAGGGAAGGCAAAGGTTTCGATTTTGGCATGATGATTTGATTTAGGTTCTCGGATTAGGATAGGATTTGCGCTTGGGAGGCTTATCAAAATCAGGTTTTTGCATGACAAACCAAGTCATTAAGGCGCCAGTTCCAGTTAATACAACAAAGAACGCAGCTGATCCCAACACGACACAAATGAGAACGGCTTCCGTGGTCAAGCTAAGATTACGTAGGATGTAAAAGAAGAGACTAACACTAATTGTGGATTATAAATGGATCACACAGCCGCCATGAAGTTTAAGAATTCGAGTCATTTGAGAGGGTTGGTAACTATTATTAACCGATCTCGCAAAGATACTATTGATGTCCAAACGATGTCTTTAATGATATTCTTGAGTATCCCTTGTTTCCCAAATTTCAGCAAATTGCTCAGAATTGCATCACGGAATTTCAGAGAAATCCCCTATTTTGAGGATATTGCTGTAATTTATGGTACCTTTTTTTATTAAATGAGTTGTTAATGAAAAGATTAAACATTATGCGCTCGCTCATTTGATTTTCTTTTATATTTTATTGAATTTTCTTCTCTATTTCGTGCCATAACAAGTCACACTTGCGCAAATATATACCTCAGTTCATTTCATTAACATATAAATTGATCTTATGCTTTCTCTACATTAAAATATGCAAGGTGTCAAGTTAGTAAAAGAATGACAGAAATTATGCTTTTAGGCTATGAAATATCATGAAAATGCGATGTTTTTTCCAACTGCTTTCATAATTGTTGCTCGTATTTCAAAGCATGACCATCTTCATTTACTTTAGTTTATTCATTTTGCGAAAAAGACATTTTAACCTGTGGTGAAGTTTCCAACGCATGTATTAATATCATCTTAGAAAAATGTTTTGATGCCCTAAGGGTTATCAATTTAGAAAAGAAGCCATATTTGTCTAGGAAATTTATGCTCTTCTATGATTCAGTTTCGCTTAAAAATTTGCTTCTTTTAAAACATCCGCCCAAATTGATTTTGGGATTAAAATAATTTTCATATTCAAACGATACCTGACGAGAACAAGAAGCGTTCCAAATTGTCTCCTTTTACATCATACTTTCTTCAACCACTCTTTGAACTGTCAACGTAAACTGCTTGTGGACAACTAAGCCTTTGGCTGGATTTTAGTCCTGGATATAAAAGAAGGTGGATTGTAAGCTCTTAATCCAAAACACCACTTGTTCCTGAGATCAAGTTCCTTGAAAACCGAGAGCCTTTGCAATCTTGTCGAGAATGGTAATCCACACATTCTCAAATGACGCATTTTGTTACCTTAAAAATGCTGCAAATTTAAGAGATCTTTAACAAATGGGGTTTTACGTCACTATTTGAACTACTTTTCAGCTTACTTAAAAAATGTTTATCTAACGAGACTACGATCAAAATTATCGGACCTTAAAATTTCCAAAGCAGAAACAAGAACAAGGTTAAAGTATTTAACGATAGCATAAATCAAGACGATTATTGAGGTTATTGGTTATTTTTGAGATTAATTCCTTTTTTTTCTTCTGCAATTTTGCTTAAAATACTTTTCTATCGGTTACTAAAAATTCTTAGATCAAGTAAGAACAAAATAAAAGTTCATCTGAGAATTTATTGACGTTTAAAAAATGGTTTTAGACAACTTTAATTTGATCGTGAGATTTGTGATGAAAGGCAAATGTGATTCCAGCTTCCCAACATTGCTTTAATGCCAGATCAACCAGACCTTTTTTCGATGTGCAATGATGCCACAACGACAAATCCGAATTGCAATCCGAATCTTCAGGTGGAGCTTTCACTTGAATCCCATTGACACATCTCTTGCATTTGAATCTATAAAGTAAGAAACAAGCAATAATCAGTAAAGATTCTCTTCCTTTCGACTAAATTGTTATATCTTACTTGTCATGAGTGTCGCTGGGAGTGTTCTTTTCCAATTTGAACAGATCTCGAAGATCAGCCACGGAGAAATGTCTTTCCACATCCTCTTCCCGATCCACCACACACGAACTTAGAGCCTTCTTATGAGCTTGTCTTTGGAAGATCTTCTCCTCAATGGTGCCAACCTTGCAAAGGGACATAAATACAATGATTTCGGTTCTTTGTTCACATTAGTGATGGACCGACAGGGTCCTTAATCGAAACCAAAATAACTGGCCAGCAAAAATGAAAAAAAAATCATAATTTGAGTAAAAGTTTTATCTATTGATTTTTTAAACCTTTTTACAAAATCATTTTTTAACTTTAAGAACCTAGATGAAAATTCAGAGATTCAGAATTCAGATTCAGAAAAATATTAAATATATTAAGTGCCTTGGTTCAGTTTGATTAAGGTATCTTTGTTAACCTTCAATAAGACATGTTTTGACAATTGTGATATCAAACTTTGCACATTTTTCAAATTTCATGAGATATTGTCAAGGGGAAAGAACGAGAAAATGCGTTTTACTCTAAAGCAAAAATACTTCCTATGCCATTTCAGGATTGTATAAAAATTCTGAAAACTTCAAACAGTAATGAGATAAAGGAAGACAATTAGCGAAAAATCAGAGATAGTACTCTTAGACCCCATAGAAATGTGAAATATTTTCGCCAAAACTCCATTGTTTTGAGTGCTTTTCGGAAAGGCGAATCGAAACCGACACCGGAATTAAGAACTATCCGAGAGAGCTTTTGGTACATCACTACTTCAAATTTAACGCGGTACATACGGCTAATAGTCGGTAGATGAAACATTCCTTCTTTTGTCCATCCCTCCAAACTCGGGCCATGGCTTGTTCATCATTCGCCGGGTTCCTTAAAACAATATCTTTGGTTTAAAGCAAAACTTTCGGAGAAGCCCAAGGATAAAAAGAGTCTTACCAATCCGGATCGAACATGACTAATCGATTCGCACCAATTAAGTTCAGCCCACACCCTCCAGCTTTACTGGATAACATGAAAATGAACTCTGGACTTGACGGGTCATTGAATTGGTCGACCACTTTGGCCCTCTTCTTGATGGTCATAGATCCATCTAATCGGACATATCGATAACTTCGAAGGCCACACAAACGTTCAAAGAGGTCCAAAGTTTGAGTGTAGTTTGATACCAGGACCACTTTGTCATTGGTACTGGCCTTGACAAAGGCCAATAAGCAATCTAAAATGGATAGTTTTCCGGAGAGACCGGGTTGTAGGCGTTGTTTGGACGGATCATATCCTTGAGGATAGAATTGGAAGGCATTTTCAAATCCTTCCTTGCGATCCCGACAATGTTCAAAGATGAGATCTGGATGATTGACCAGCTTTTTCAAGGAGGTTATGGCTGCTAAGGAAGATGAGGTCATCTTTACACCTTCAGTTCCTAGGGAGTAGATAAATGATTCAATGAAGTGCATAGATTAGTGATGCTCAAAAAATGCAAATTAAACTTTTTGCAAGATTATCTTATTTAAATGACCGGGCCTTTTGCAAAGAGACTTAAAAATTCATATGAGCTGGTGTTGCAAGAAATGGAGACAATTGTAAAAAATCAAGGAAAAACAAATACAAGGTTTTTTAGTGGAGGGCCGAAGGTGAAAATTTTAGTTAAGACTAAAAATTGAAACTAAATGGCATTTAAACAAATTCAGTATGGGAGACCCACCATATGCGATACTTCAGCCAAATCATTAAATAACTTTTGCTGATATCATCAAATAATGAAAAAGAACGCTAAATGTATCACTGTATTGGCCAGTTGATTTGTATTACGATCAAAGTTTCCTTCATTTTATAACATTTTGATTTGGAACCAGGGTCGCCCGTCAAAGTGCAAGTTCAAAACAAATCGTCATAATATTAGATCATTTTCTTAGAATTTTGTAAATGAAAAAGCTAATCTTTCTCTACTCGTATTTTCCATCATAGCCATAACTGCCGTTGCCACCTATCGCAATAAATCTACGCCTGAAGCTATTACACATATGTCACCCATCTCTACTATTACTGCATTTGGGACCTACCTTTGAGCCCTCTGCGAATTGTGTCCGAGTTGACAAAACTTTGATAGATATCCTCTTGCAGAGGAGTGAGTTTGCAACAGACGACCTGTTCATATTTGACCGGCAAATACTTGGTGAGTAAAGCTTGGGTCCGTCGAATGATGCATCGATTCACAATGGAAGCCAATTCCTGGAGTTTCTCTGTGCCTTTCTTGATATCTTCCACGGTGGCATCCGCATCTCGACCTCTCAAAATCGGGTTCTCAAACTTGCGTCTGAACTCATTAGCCGTGCCCAAGATGCCCTCATTGACGAAATGAACCAACGAGAAGTACTCCAAAAGATCATTTTGAATGGGTGTGCCCGAGAGAAGTACACGTTTCTTGGCCTTGAGATTCATCAACGCCTGATATGTCTGATTTTCTGAGTTCTTCAAGCGATGGCCTTCATCACACAACACCAATCCAACCTCACTCTGATGAAGCACTTTGGCATGAAGTCGAAACGTCTCATAAGAAATGATCAATATCGGATTAACCGGCCTCCTTCCGTAAGTATTCATAAATCCGGTGAGATTCCGATCAATATCCGATTTTGATCCTCCATCAATAGCTAACGGAGTCACTCGACCTCCCAACCATTTGCTAATCTCATTAAACCAATTCTTGACCAAACTACTCGGAGCCACCACAATGGCCTTCTCAATCAACGGATTACAATCCGGACCTTGCTTCAAAAGAGTCCACATGAGCGTGATACACTGCAATGTCTTGCCCAAACCCATTTCATCGGCCATGATACACCCATGGGAGTCTGGAATTCGGATTCCGGTGACACAATCGTACATGAACTTGACTCCTTCACGTTGATGAGGTCGGAGAACTTGGCACAAAATGGGATCAACCACGACGTGAACGGGCAATTTGGATGAATCCAATTTGAGTTTGTCGTGTTCAGAGATCTCGGGAGGATCGTAGAGAACTAAAGCGTTGGGTTCGAAAGGGTCATGAAGGGGTTGACGAGCTCCTTGACGACGAATACCCAAACAACGACCGTAACTTGAGGGTTGATAATTGGGAATGGGGATCTTGAACGGTTTGTTGAGAAGTCGTCGAATGAGAAGCTCCTAGGAGAAGAAATATCTCTGTTAAGGGACTAAGAGCTCATGACGTAATGTTTAGGGGAACATATTTGTAGTTAAAATATAAAGCCTTTGACCCCCTTAAAGCGTGAAAACACCAGGGTGAAAAAAAGAAGAAAAAAATGAAGTTGTTCTTTTGTGCCTTCTTAATTTTCAACTTGTGTTTTTTTACATGTGATTTTTTTCCTTCTCCCTTTCTTAATTTGCTTTAATCATGATTTTTAGACTTGTAATCTATCATACTTTGTAGGTCCATGTTAGTACCTAGGGCGAAAAATAATACATTAAACAAAATCACTCCAGTAAAATAAGAATCAATAAAAAATTATGCTGATACAACTTTTTGGCCTCAATCCCGATTATTGTAAATTTACTCTTGGGTACAACAAACTCAACGTTTGACCTGGTTTTCTTGACAAAAAATTTTATCTTTGTAATTTCATTTACTAAATATTCTGGCGAACTCATAAAGAAAAGAGCATCAAAGTAGCTGCAGTTACTTTTATATTTCTTGCTTTGAAGCGGACTGGAACACTTATTTCAATGGCTTGAAGAATATTGGTCAACCATCTTGCATTGATTTAATTTTTCGGGGATTTGATAGTTCGGAAGTCACGAAAATCCAAGCTTCTTCTACTTTTTTCTGGACTATTCGGTTTTTAAACAATAATTCTCATACCCATTCGGCAATTTGGCAAAAAATATAGATTTGGCTCTTTCCACAAATTTTTAGTACCAAACTGGCATATCCTGTTATGCCTCCAATTAATGAATTCCTTACATGACTGGACATGGACGGACTATTGGGCAATAAAGACGTAAAAGTCACATTCCCAATATCTTTCAAAGGTTCATTTATCTCCTTATCTTCATCATCATCGGAATCCCTTAAATTTTGTCGTTTGCGTTTACAACTTCGTCCTGATGAACTTTTGGTGATTGGCCGAATTTCCGGACTCTGGAATGATAATCGCTTGGCCACCGCCGAGGGCGCCGCGGAGCGACGCTAAAAAACACAAAATTACATATTATAAAATGAGTTTTGTTAATAAAAAGGGTTGTTTACCATATTTTGGGCGAGATGACCTGTTTCAACTTGATTTGCGGTTGTTTTCAAAACAAAGAGAAGCTCACGCAACCTTGATACCTAAAGATCAATCTCGAAACCTCTCCGATAGCTAAGAGCGTGACCAGACTAAAATTATTAATATAGCCAAGATGACTTGTGATTTGAGCAAGGAAAAAATGCCGTTGCGTTTACCCAGAGCTTCTACATATATTCCATCTTTCAATCAGGCTGTGAACATTTTGTCATGAAACCGCCTAAATAGGGCCCAATTTTGGCAAAACTTGGCAGAAGAAAATTGTTTCCATCATATATGCATCAATAAATAGGGCAAAGAGATGGAATTTTAGCATTGAATGGTGCATATAATCCGTTTTGGTTAAGGGAAATCAAGATTTTTCTTTAAATCTAGCATTCAGAGTAATATTTTCGTTCATTGATTAGGGTGTGAAAAACCGAGGGAGAGAATCATGAGTCACTTCAACTGCCAAATATTTCAGGTTATACATTTCAAAAAATGTTTACTTTGTTTTTTGGTTTGCAAATTGTTCCTTTTTATTCATCTTTCGTCACTTTTACGAAAACATCAGCTGATTTCAGGCTCGCCAAAACCGTCCTAGCAAAAAGCTAAAAAAAAAAAGGAACACCATTTCCAAAAAGGAAAAATAAGCTGGCTGATCAAAAGAGTGATTGAAGATCTAAGCAAGATTTTATACATTTTCACTTTTGAAATGAGATTGAGATAGTATTAAACTCACCTTAAATATCTATGTTGTAAATTTTTTTGTAGGGATGGAAATAAGTTTTAGGGAACAAGTTTTACTTTTAATGAAGAAATACAACCGAATCTATATAGAAAATAGTCTCTAATTCTTAAGTAGCTCGACATCATACAGCTATGAAAGTAACATTTGTCTACTGTAACAAAGGCACAAAATCCAGAGCTATTTTAACAAAAATGCTCTTTTGACTGGTTTCTTAACAACACCGGCAAAATAAAAACCCTAAGATGCTAACCAATTTTATAAGAATCATGGAACAAACTTCCACCAACCCATTCCCTACATCAAATCAGCTATTCCTTAAACACAAGCCCCAGCCAAATCCCATTCTGACCCTTTTTTCCTCTTTTCACCAGCCTCACTTTTTCAGCTACCACGTGTCTTCCGTTTCCTCCATCTTTTCGGTGAGAGGCCTCATTGCGTTTAGACGTGTGCTAGAGAGCTTCGGACAAAATGCAAATTTTCGTGAAGACCCTCACGGGCAAAACCATCACCCTTGAGGTCGAGCCTTCGGACTCGATCGAGAATGTCAAGGCCAAGATCCAGGACAAGGAAGGCATTCCTCCGGATCAACAGCGATTGATCTTCGCCGGCAAACAACTCGAAGATGGACGCACTCTCTCGGATTACAACATCCAGAAAGGTAATAAATTGAAAGATATTTTCTGGTTAGCGGATCACGATTGAGGACGGTATATCTAGAGGTTATTTTCGGTTAGCGGATATGCCGAGATTATGATCCCAGAGATTGATTGAGTTTGCATTGGTGTGTTTTAGAGTCGACGTTGCATTTGGTGTTGCGTCTTCGCGGTGGTGGCAAGAAACGCAAGAAGAAGAATTACACCACGCCCAAGAAGATCAAGCACAAGCATAAGAAGGTCAAGTTGGCCGTGTTGAAGTACTATCGCGTGGATGATAACGGCAAGATTCACCGTTTGCGACGCGAATGTCAGGCCGAGGAATGCGGCGCTGGCATCTTTATGGCCTCGCACTTTGATCGTTATTACTGCGGCAAATGCGGACTCACCTTTGTGTACGCTGAGAAGGACGAAAAGAAAAAGTAGATTCCATGATGATTATGATGTCTCATTGAATGCTTTGAGTTGAAATATACGCTTTCGTCCGGCCCTGGTATTTGTATGTAGCCAAGTTATTGCACAGCTTTGGTAAACGGTATTTACCGGCGTGATTGAAAGCATGCGGTTGATCGACGAAGCATGCATCTACCTTGAGACTTAAACTATAATTAGCTGAAACGATAGCTAAATAAAGTAAATCTTAACTTCCAAAGGTTCACTCTGGCGGAATCCCGCAGTCAAAAAAACAGTAATTTTGGTTGTTTGTCAATCGGTTCGAAATAACTGATAGGGACGGGTCCGGCTCGGTCTCGGGGTCCGAGGTTGACTCGCTGGAAATCTGATTTCGATACCCAAGAATGGATCGGGAATCGACCTCGACTCAACTTTAGATAGATCTAGTTTGTTTTGATAGTCGGGGTGCAAGCAATCCTTCTTTCAATCAATCAATTTTGCTATCCTATTAAATGGATACAAAATATTATTAAGCCTGAACAAGATGTTTTGAAACCCGAAAAGACGTTTTTATTTTAAAACTCATTGCTTTTCTTGCCAAGCACTAAAAAATGTAATGTTAAAGATAAATGAAATTACATGCATGTAAAAAAATTAGCATATGGTATGGAAGTGAAAAAGTTTTCAAATTCCCAGAACTGAACTCAATATCAAATGCTGAATACAGCCATCAAAGCCAATCTAAGATCAAATCAAAATACTCGACTTTTAGGTGCCAACCCAAATGGATTAAGAAGTCCACGAATTTCGTTCGCACGCTACGAAATTCTGGATTACCCAAATGACCTCTTTTTGTAATTGTCGATCAAGTACAGAGTTTAAGGCAGGTCGTCACCGTTGATTTCGACATTAGAAAATGATTTTATGAACCACATAATAAATATCACCCTTCCCCTTTCAATGGTACGAATAAAAAACAAAATTGACAAAATTGATGATGGAGATTTGATTTAATGTTGTCGCTTTGCATTGTATATCTGTTCAGTCTGAATGGATCTTTTTTTCTGCGTAAAGACAATGCTCCTTGAATTTAATAAAGGTATATAGACACAATCTATTACTTTCATTTCCGAATTTCCCTAATCGTCCTCAGGTTTCACCATCTTATCGGAATCCTAACAATGTCTGAGATATTCCGTGTCGAAGAAGATGACCGTCACGGTGATATCGTCTCGGAACATTCTCACCATGTCCTTGGGTAGGGTGAGCATTTGCACCAATCGATCATGGTCCACCCCATAGGCGGAACCGCCGAGGGCGTTCCGAATCAAATGGGTGGCCGCATTCGAGTCCATGGGCTTGAGTTTCATGGCCGCTTGTCGATGGACCAAAACCTCCTTGATCTCGCCCAAACTCAAAGTGGGTTGGGTGAATTGCAGCGGCGAAAGCGTCACTTTGCCGGACATGTGTTCGCCTACTAATCGGATCACTTGCATCGGGGTCATCATATCCCAGAGTCCATCAGATCCAATCACCAAGAACTTGTCTTTCGGGGTGAGTTTATGGTGGATCACATCGGGCTCGCAAGTGAGATAGGGCGGAGATTTGTAGTGTTGAGGCGGTCCTTGATGCTCTAAACCCATTCCGGCCAAACAAGCTTCGATGGTTTCGAGTGGCCATTTGAATTTGAAATCGCCCATAGCTCTGACGGGAGCCAGGATTCCGAGTAAACGATCGCCTCGCATGATATCCCGGATGGGCTCTCCGGGATGTTCGGAAGCGATTCTGGCCACTTCATCGGGATTATCCGCGTTATGTTCCACGGTGAGTTTCTTGGCCACCCAGGTTTCGTTTTCACTCAAGGACCCGAGGACGGCCGTGACATCTCCACAGCTGGCTACGTGGAGATCGGCCTCTTGAATGTGGGCCAAAGTGGCCACGGCCCCACTCAAGGCCACGCTTAGGGTCTTCATACGAATCTCGTGACCTTCTTTGCTGACCTTGTTGCGACACTGAATAGCTTCTTCGGACATGGCGTCGTCCAGAGATCGGAAGGCCTTCTTGAGACGATCCTCCATGGAACGATTGAGGTAATCCTCGGAGTTGATTTCGGCCTCTTGAGCGAGTTCCTCGAGGTAACGAATGTAGCTGGATTCGTAGAAGCGCTGTAAATCTGCGACCAATTCGAAGACCTCGTGGAAAGGGTTGACTACGTGGTAGTGTTCGTGATCGGGATTTCCGGATTTGCGGGCTTCGAGATGTTGCAAAAGCTCATCGGGCGAGAGGAGAATGGCTGCCACGTAATTGAAGAGGCGTTTGGCCACTACCTTTAAAGAATAAAGATTAAAAATGAAGAGGTGATTCAATCAAAAACTTATTTCATGGATGTTTTTGGCCACTCACTTGCTTGCTATCTCTGACTTATTCAATTAAAGTTAAAAAAGGTGAAAAACGACCATTAAAATTTACAGATGAAATCCAAAGACAAACAAGCGTGAAGAAATAATATACGTATAAAAGTTGCCAACCAAGTTCAAAATCGGATTGGTTTCCCAAATCCGTCCATTAAACATCATAATACTTTGAATATTCTACTCAACAAAACATACCTGCAAACACAAAGTGCAACTGACATATCTTTTTTTCAATAGCAAATTAACAAATATTAAGTTCCTCATGTTGCCATTGTTTTACTATTAATTTATTTACATCATTTTTTGTGTTAATATTCTTTTCCGTAAAAGCAACGCAATACAATAAATACTTGTTTACATCAAGAAGGCATGTCACATAAATATGCTCAAAAAAAAATAAGTTCCTTCTATCTTACACTCAAAAGTGAAGTTTTTGTCAAAAAATGGGCCTATTTGACCTCTGAAAGTGGAATATTAGAAACGAAAGGAATTGAACAATCCTTGACTCATTTATATATTAATGTACGAATCATCATCTCATTTTACCAAAAGAATATCCCGGATATGAACATGAACAGTATGGTAAATAATCAGATTGCGTCCTACCTGACCACAAGCTGCTCCTCCATGCCCGTCAAATATGCCAAAAAGCGCGCCCGCTTTCTTCCCAAACACCTGCAACGCCTCCGTGTGCGCGTCTTCTGTCGGGGAGTTTGAATTGAGCGTGTTCATGTCATAAGCTTTAACCGCGCCGGCCAGCGTAGCGTGCACATTGACCTGTCCTCCCTTGACATTAGGCTCTGACTCGCTGCCAGCCAGCGTAAACTCATTTTGGCGCAGTATTGCGCTAACATCCAGCGGCGTTAGTTTTGGGCCAGGTCCGCCACTTTGCGCCTGCGCAGAGGTCTGAAATGCTCGGCGCCCACCGCCAACCCAGCTACATTTCAGCGCCGATGGCGCTACGCGTTGTCGGGAACGCAGTCCTGCGCAATGGGGACTGTAATTTTGAACCGCTAGACGTGACAACGCCCATCGTCCAGCCATAATAATGGTTTTTTAAAGGTGACTTGTTTGTGTTTCTGTTTTGAAGACTAGAGTATGATTGGAAATGGCAGCCGTCGGAAAAGTAAGGGGGAGTGGGAACAGAAGTTGTAGCGGGCGATTAAGCCCAACTACGGGCTTCACGGGCTAGAATCGGATGTTGGGGCACCAAGGCTGTCATTGCTGGATGCAACAATCGATTGAGATTCTAATTTTATCAACCTTCGTGATCAACAAACAGCTGCAATGTCAGAAACTCCATGCACAGGGGGAAAGGTTGGGCGATTCCCCTGCAGAAACAGCATTTTCTTCTACTAAAAAAAAAGACGGAATCGATCTTTTCCAAGCCCACTTGTAAGACCTTCGGCATCGTTAAGGTTTGTCCATATTCGAGCTTTAAGGATTACTCATTAGTTCATATACCTGAAAACCTACTACTACGGGCTACTTGCCTAAACTGATTATGACTAAATGATTTTCACAAATGGCAATGGGTAAAAATGGCCATATCATATTATTGAGAGGGATAAATAAATGTATGAGTTAGTTCTAAGGCTTTCAAATAATCATAAAACAACACCAATTTAGTTTTGGCCGTTGCTAACAACTAAAAGGTAAGATGCTAAAAAAAGTTGACTAGATCAGTCTTGTAGAGAAATATTCCTACACAAGAAAAAAAACCGTAAATCAGCCTCGAGTTAACTACTTGAACACAGTCAGCATTACAGATGTCGGCAAACTTACACCTTAGGTTTTAAATATCTTTACCTATTCCCCACATGCGTGTTTTTTTAACTGCTTTGGGTGGTCAAACAATAAACAAATACACATTTTTCAATTCGATCCAAGTTTTTCTCGTGTTTAATCCATCAACTTTTCATGCAAGTGTGAGCTAAAAATCATTGCCAATGCGATGCATCTAAATGAGCTCTATTAAAGCATAGTCGTGTTCGAAATAAAACATTTTAGAGGAATGCTTGTATATAATTAATATAGCTTTTTGTTCACATTATGATATTCTCCCCAAAAGATAATGGCAAACGTGAAATACTAAGGTGACCCAGATTCCATCTGAAAATTGACTCCATGCTGCATCAATTGATATTTGTAAGATAATGTTTATACAAAATATTGACACTTGATAATATGCTTTGCTGTCCTTATCCTTATAGGGAGGATGGTATAGTAAAAGTTCAATGAATAATCATTTTCTAAAGATGCTTAGTTTTTATGACTTGATGACTTTTATTCTTAGAAAATATATGAACAGCAATTTTCACCACATTTCTGACAAGAAAGCTTGCTAACAAGCCTTTTCCAAAATCTTTACTTTGATATCCCGATAACACACCCAAACCACATACCAATAAAAGTAAGCAATGCCCAAAAACAATGCTCCAAAGAACCCAAATATCGCAAAGGCAACGGCATTTACCATAATTGCTATTAGCACAACTAATGCTAAAAATACGAGCGATTTCAAGCCTATGGAAAGACCACTAAAGATTATCCAGGGTAGAACCAAAATATGCTTATCGAAGTAAATAGCTGCCATCAATAAAGTTGTTAATATCAATTTGATCACAATCAAGACTAAACCCACAATAATGATGAGAGGCAAACCAATCTTGGCATAAGGGATGAGAAGCTGAATTTGGCGATTGTAATTTTCGTCAACTTTGCCTTGGTTGAACTGGTTTTGGATATAGTCTTGAAATTCGTCGAAATAAATTTCGATATCATGAGAAAATATAAGGAGTTTGCTGAAAACGTAGATCAAATAGCTCAAGAATACGAGGAGAAAAGTGTTCAAGACGATGCACACGATGCGAGGGCTGACAAAGGCAAACATGATCTGAAAAGAAGGATAAAAATTAGGAAGTTTTTTAAATTAAAAAAAAAGTTTACAAAGAATGCTATCCTACATACACAAACAAATCAAAGAAAAATTAATCTTATTCCTTTTGAGGTGAGTTCAAATAACGATGGTATTTTTGACAAAATATACTAAAATACAAATCAAAAAATGCAAAAACTTTTTATGCACAAACTAGATCCAACAAAAATCACCACCATACTTGCTTTATGGTCTTTAAGCTTATCTTGTAATGATGGTATTTTTGCGACTAATATGTTTACTAGTACTGCAAATTTCATCAAATATGTCGCTAAAAATGTAATTAATTACAAATACCTTAAGTTTATCCAAACATATTATACATTGTAATTGTAATTATTCCCCATTTCAATTACCAAACATCTCTTAAACGTTGTTCCAAATTAATTCTTTTGGCTTTGATAATCAAAACTGAAAGTTCGGCCAAAGCTTGTCTTATTGTTTTCTTCTCTTCATTCTAATTTCAATTTCCTTTCCTAAGAAAAAGAAAATGATGCAAGAATAACAATAACCTGAACTGCTTTAAATCACTTCAACTCACCATTTTGATCCTCATTTCATGGTTTCATGACACACAAACCATATTCGAAACAGCTAACAACCAATACCTTTGCTCCGTAGCTTTGTTGTCTTGAGTATTCCAAGGAGTGACAGGTCGTGCAATGCGATGCAATGGTTGGTTAGCTTTTGGTCCTTGTGTCTAGCCTGCCTTATTCCTTACAAAGCAACGCAAAACCAATCCAGGCCCACCGCTTACAGGGCCTCTTCCTTTTTGTCGGCAGTTGGGTATTCATTAAGGTATATCTTCAAGGCAAGGTTCTCAGTTTTATGTTGATACACTGCGTAAGGTCTTAACTTGTTCAGTACTATAATTTCAAGATGATTGGATTGTAAGACGATTTTGTTGATAATTTTGAAAATGGAAGAGAGTTCTTACGCGTGTTGAGAAGATGGATTCTGCGAGTTCCAGTTTCGGTTTATCCGGCTTAACTTTCTGAAATGATACTCATAAGCTTGTTATACTACGGTACAACAATTATTTTGCTTTTAAAAATAAAGAATTGCAATAACCCAATATTATTGGGTTGAGTTGGGTTGCATTCATATTTTGTTCAATGCCACCGTGGCATTGAAGCCACCTCTTATAATCTCAAAGTTGAAAACACATTGATTGAAATCTATATGTTTTATTTTGACAACAAAATTAAATGATTTAACGACCAAATCTGTTTGATAGGTTTTACCCAGATTTTTATGAAACTATAAATACAGTTGTAATTGGGGACAGAATATTCAACTCATGTCCTAAAAAAAAGTAAAATTATGACTAAAGTTACACTGACTTCAAAAGTAATAAAGTGCCAACTTTGGGACATTTCAGCTTCTAACATGATCCTCTGCAAATGATGGGACAAAATCAACTGTACTAAATATCTCACTAACTCTACGGTCAGATGGATCCCCAAGAGTACCAGCAATAGTTTATCATAAAAGAAAGATTTTTTTTCCCAATTCAAAAATATAGAATTCATCAAAAAGTTTGATTCTCGGGACAGCCTTTAAAAGTACTGGAGTGAGTTGACCTTGTAAGGGCTTAAAAATGGGCAGTAAAAACCAAAATAAATAAATCCAAAACTGGTTTATTATTTCCCGATTAATTTTGATATGCTTAGATTGGCTTGAAAGTCGACAAACGTTCGGTTTAAAATTCTTCGTTTTCTTCTATATCCGAGGAATTACTTCTTCGATATTTGTAGGTTAAGCTAGTCTCAATCTTGTCCGCAAATGTGATGCCGGTGATGCTTATCAAAACAAGAGCTGAAAGAAAATGTAAGGCTAATGATTAAAATCTACCGTTATTGACTAAAAAATCTTTCAAGTTGCAAAACAAAGTCCCAATTTTGCAATTTTACGACACTAGACATTCCACATTCAGGTTAAACTCTGTCGCTTTGAGTATTGAAAAAGTTATATTGCTTGGATAAAAATAATATTGCTTGTGGACAAAACTTGTAGCCGGTTTGTACTAGAGGGTTAACAGAGAAATGACACTTCAAAAATATTTGTGAGTCACCAAGCCTGCACTGTGCGTGCAATAGGATTTGATGTTGAACACATTGAGTTAAGTGATTCAAACCAAGAACTTGCGTTTTCAGGGAGTCACTGGCAAAATTACTCATTCAACTGCTTTGCTCGGACAAAAGCAATACATGATGAATCAAGTCACTTGACACCCTTGCTGCTGGACTGATCAAATGTGTTCAAAACAAATCTCCACTGACTGAACTGGAGTGACATTTCTCTGTTAGCCCTCTAGTTTGTACTTAATTGAATGTGATGATTAGGGACAAGAACTTTAGATGAATCAACTTTTCCGTCTTTCACGGTCTTTTTCCGTCTTTTTTTACCCTTGTTTGGCATGATTTTTTTGTCGTCTAATCCAGAGGTGTGCAAACCCTGGCCCGCGGGCCAGATGTGGCCCGCGAGTTGATTTCGCGTGGCCCGCGAGAGGATCTGTCATTTTCAATAGACTGTGGCCCGCAGCATGATTTTGGCATAGCCCGTGAAGTTTAATTTAAAATTTTCGTTGTATTTAAGGCTTCTTGATTTAGCAGTTCTTTAATTTTAGAAATTAACTGAAGTAGTTTGCAGAAGTTTGATCTGAAACTCGTGACTCATTTCCTTGATATTCGTATGTTTTCATCCAATCAGGCAATTTTATTCGTCTTTTTTCGTGAAGTTTGACATATCTTTTTCTTTAAGCTTTCTGTCTCTAGTAATGCCACTGTTCTGTTGTAAAATCTATGATGTGCACTTCCTCTAAATGTTTTTATTCTCTTTTTTATTCTAATCATTGTTTGCTTATTAAAAGAGCTTTTGTTGTCAGTTTTATTGTTGTGGAGCAAAGTCCCAGACGTTTCACATCGTAGGGTCAGCTGATGGTCGACGAGCATGATCACCAGGTGACGTTACAGCTTTATAAATGTCTAAAATTTCTGTTCTGCAGCCAAAGAAAAGAAATGAAATGGAAAAACAGACCCTAGTTATTCGCAATAATTCCGAAACTTGTCCACTTTTCATATTGAAAACGTTTTTGGTGACACATAAAGATTCGAACTAATTTTTAACGAATAAAACCACTTATGATTGGAAAAAATCGTACCGATTCCAATCCACCCAAATATACTGGGAAATGATCCAAACCAGGTGGCTTCAATAATAATCACGAGAATAATATCTGATCGTCGAACCTAAAGTAAAAAAGTGAAAAAATATGGGCCAATGCTTCAAATGTGTGATCATTTTTTTTTACCATGGAAACGATTGTGGGAAGTGTCCTTCGGATAGCCATAACCATTAGAACTTGGAATACCACAGAACATAAGCCTAGTCCAAAGATTAGCAACCAAATTATTGGGTCTGAAAAAAAAATGCCCGCGCATAATTACATATTTCATCTTGTTGCCCTTTTGCAGCAATGCAAATCTTGCATGGGGAAAAATAATCCATAGGTTCATTCTTCAACATGAAATAAATAATTCCAACGTAATAAAACGAAGTTGAACCATTTCATTTTTGATTAAATCAAAACTGTAATTACTTACTACAGATGTCTACTTTTTCATTCTTACCCGCAAAATTAATGCAATTTTTGTACAGATTGTAACTAGGTTTAAAGAGTCCATGGGTTAGGCTTCCGACAGGTTTTAGGTTGATCACTTTTCATTCAGACTTAATTTCATATAATGCAATACATTTACCAATAGTGGACAGATCCCGTTGAATCAGATACATCTCTATCCCTAAAAGAGGAATCACAAATGAGACCAAACTTGTTCCCAATCCGGCACAAAACAGGAACGCCTGGTTTGGAACCTCTTTGGCCAGAGCTGGAGTCACATGTGTTAAACTGCCTAAAAAAGGGAATTTCCATTCAGAATATTAAAATGGCATGTGCACAAGAAGAAGACGCCTTACAACTGATGGCAAATGCTAAAGTTAAAACCAAACCAAGGTAGTAATCCAGGTCTCGAGATTTGGAGTTGTTTGGGAAGGTGGAATTGGGAACTGGTTCTTCTTCAACGACCTCCAAAGTCTACGTGGGAACCAATAATATTGTGCAAGTTGTATATCATATTGTTTTGGATTGAAGAAAAAGTCAAATATTTGTAAGAGAAATTCAAGACCAGTTACAATAATACATACGTAGATTATTGGTAAATACTCACCCTAACAGATTATGAGCAACTTACCTATTGTTAAAAATTACCTCATTGGACATGGGGGAAGCATTGGTAGATTGTTCGGTGAATACAATTGATGGTTGAACAACGAAAACCACGCCCAATATTACTGTCAGACACAAGAAGACCTAAAAGTTTTTTTTGTTTTGAATGAAGTAGGTCTCTTTATTTTAGAAAGTACAGTCACGAACAACGCCATCTAGCTTGTTTCATTGTAGTTTGGCTCACTGATGCCAAAAAGGCCTATCAGAGCTAGTACTGAACAATTTGAACTCAGCTATGATTAGGCCTTCTTCTAGTTTGGTTGCGGGATCAAATTTTTCGAATGATCTTGCGTAAACAGGCGGGACAAACCGAATTTCCGTAAAATTTTACATTTACAAGAAAAGGTCATTTTAGAAGATGATTTCATACGGTAGCCCATTATTGTCAGTGTTTTGCTTCCCAACAAATAAGAAGATTGACAACCCATGTGTTGATCATTAATCTACGTATCCAATGTTCACAATAGAAAAAAACTTGTGATCTATTTTGCCTCTAGCTTATAAAACCACCCCGCAATGGCAAAGCCCATGGAATGAACATTTGAAGTCAAGAGAGACCATGTCTCAAATGAGTCCTTAACTTATGCTTGTTATAATTTGAAGCTGTGAGAAGACTTAAAGTGGGACATATTTACCGACAGTGTCAGTTATAACTCTTTGTTCACTGTAAACAACTTTGGGGCCACAATGTTCATTTCAGGTCGCTTATCTATAGCGCCATCTATTTTTTCTACAGCTCATGGGCTTGGCTGAGAGTCAGCTGTTGCAAGCCCAAGTTCAATCGATATCCAGGTGTGTGTAACTATCGGCTTATTAAGTACAATTTTTGGACTTGGGGTGATTAGGTGGGTCCAAAGGTACCCTGATAATTACTATCCAAGCTAGTTGAAGGTTTTGAGTAACACCCATTAAAAAAGTATTTTTGAGGGTGTCAAGGAGAATTGTTTTGTCTCCCGCACGCGCGAAAGGTTAACCTTGTTGATTAATGAATTTATTCCCAGTTTCTTGATTTCAATAGCCTTTTAAATTGAATTGAAGTTGTATATCAATTCCTAGACTTTCATTTTGAAATAGAGTTATGAATTGAGAAATTGCTCAAAGTTTTTAAGAATTTGGAAGTTCATTTGCTTTCCCAACAATCAAAATGGTATTAAATGTAAGCTTAACCATCCATGCACCATAATCAAGCAAAGTTTATGCAAAGTGGGTAAAAAATCCGAAAAAAATGTTCTTCTAGAAAAACAAGTTTTCAAGAAAAATGTTGTTCTATCGGTAGATGGCGGTAGTAAAACCTTTAAAAGGTGGAGACCCTAACTTGAAAATGTCCATTGTAGTAATTTTTTGCCTAATTTGGCGTTGTGGAATCTGTCCATATTGCCTTTCCAAGCCAACTACTGTAGTTGAGGTTTGAGCGAGAGAAGATCTGGCATCGCTTTTTCTTCTTTAAGAGTTTTGTTTGGCATAAAATTAGGACTTAAGGCAAGCTCAGTGTATTTTTAGATTTTAGAATCTTCAGTGGTTTACAATAGGGGGCAAATTAACACTTCCGGAGGAGCAATATCTTGATCATGTACTCTTAAAAATTTCAGCCATTTAATTTTTGCCAGAACCACTGAATTTCTATGGACTTTGAGGCTAACAATGGGACACTGTAATCGCATGCGTTTTCTTTTCTTACCGCTGGAGCCACCACCCCAACTTCAATCCGCCTGTCTTAGCTTGGAAGAAGCGAGAGTGCTTCAGTTAAAACGTGATAAATCCCTCCTGTGAAAGGCCTTTTGTCAAAATGAGAACAGAATTGACTGGGGTAGAGACATATCTGAGTCATCAAACAATCACTCTCAACATTCGTTGACAAAATGCTGAGGATTTTACGATCAAAATGATAGCGATGATATTACGCTTCTTCACAGTCCAGCCCTACTTTGCCCATCTGCCAGTCTGCGCTCCGTTACCTTAGCGGGAAATTTCAAAATTTCTCGCTCTCTTCTCGAAGGCAGACGAGACGCGGCAGCTGAGGCTGGAGTGTGAGGAAAAGTGAAATCATCACTATCATTTTGATCGTAAAATGCTCGGCATTTTGTCAACCAGTGTTGAGAGTGATTGTTTGATGACTTAGATATGTCTCTACCCTAATCAATTCTGTTCTCATTTTGGCAAAAGGCCTTTCACAGGAGGGATTTATCACGTTTTAACTGAAGCACTCTCGCATCTTCCAAGCTAAGACAGGCGGATTGAAGTTGGGGTGGTGGCTCCAGCGGAAAGAAAAGAAAACACATGCGATTACAGTGTCCCATTGGAACTTTTATTTTAAATAGGAACGAATCTTTTCTGCAAATGGGGGCTTCCTTATGTTGGTCAAACTGTATTTCAATATTCAACGCAATTGAACGTCGGAGTCAATAGTTGTGCTCTCTCAATACTACACAATCCAACACAGAATTAATGAACCAGCCCTCGTGTGGTAATTGTTAAGGTGCAGTAACACGACACGTTTTATATCGCAGTTCGAGATAAACTTCTTTTTTTTCGTTGTTTTGAAAATTCAATTCAATTTCCATATTGTACAAAATTTACGTCCTTGCGAAAAATACATCTTTATAACTTCGAAGTCACAAATACAACTTTTGCATTGGCTTGCAGTGAGGTCCCCACAAGAGGTTGTGAGGTTGTACATCCTTCATGTCGAAGTTCGTCTTAAACATGTATTTATAACGTGTAATGTAACGGCACCTTTACTATAAAAGTGCGAGCTTGTTCATGTGGTACTCTCATGAGCTCTTTGAGTCCATAGCTTTGAGAGGGTAATTTGTTTTTTCAATCCAGGATTCAATTGAGCTGAAAATCAAAGCACACATTCTTTTCAACATAAAGAAGGTATCATCTGCAGAAGAAAACAATCCATTTGTTTGTAGTGGAAATCTTTATTCTTATCGCTAGCCTCTCGGTTCAGAGTTTTCAGAGGTCCTTCTTTTCTTAAAGCAATGGAACACTCCAGGAATTTCACCCTTTGGACTAATTTTGACCCATATCAAATGTCATGTTAATTCACTCACTCTCAACGGTGTTATGGCCTTTCCCAATAAAATTCTGGATAGAATCAGTGAAAAAACCGGGATCGTTGAGCACAAAACCGTGAGTTCTGTCAACGGCACCAAAGAAACAGCCGCAAAATACGACGTAATCTTGATCCCCGAAGCCAATGTGTAGCCAACCAAATGTAGCAAATCTTGGCGGCGAGTTTTGGGAGCTCGATTGCATAAAAGCAACACTAAAAGGGGCGTGATCTGCATCAATCCCCGCCAAAAACAAAGATCTGGGGTAGGAATCTTCCAGCTCTGAATTGGAACAATGCAATAGTAAAGCGGTCAGACTTTCCTGAGCTTGAGTTAATTCACCTTGATCACATAATTATTCATGAGAAGGATCACAGTTGAAACGAACACAATGAAGGGGCCAGTGAGGGCATGATGAGATTGGGTCTCGGCCATTTTGATGCGTGTTCACACTTGGAAGTGAGAAGAGAAACTGGAATGGCAAAAGTTGTTTGTATTTTAAAGTAAGTGTTTATTTCAGGCAGAACAAGAACAAGGGAAGTCAAGTTGTTATTTAATTTGAGACGTCTAAAAAGTTACTCTTTGTGAGAAGATCAGGTATTTGCGTATAAATAAAACAAACCTGGCTTGATTTTGTAGTTTTCTAATGCAATTGGATAATTGGATGATAATTGGATGAAAATTGAAACCAGACGGGTTTTTCGGGTTTTTCTCTTTTTGGCCCTAAATTCGTCCCTCAAAATTGTGCTCACCTCTATTCGACTCAAATTCAATGCTCGTGGATATTAAATTTCCTTGATATCTTGAAGAAGATATGAATTATGAGGATATGTTATAAATAGGGCACGGATAAAGTTGCTCATTTTTGTTAAAAGTTGCACTCAATGCGAGGAAAGTTGCTAAGAAGCTGCCATTTTCTGATTTTAAAATGTTACTTGTTGACATAGAAATGTCAAATTTGGCGAAAAATGTGTCTCAATTCTGGGCAAATGTTTTCATCGCAAATTTGTCTTTTTTTAACATAAGGCTTACGTACTTGAGAAATTGAGACAAAAAATGCCAAAAGTTGTTGTTTCTTGCGGAAAATAGAGTTAGTATTGTGTCGCATATAGTCAAAAACACAGTTGTGATATGCTAATGTGGTCCAATATGAAGACGATAGTATGAAGAGTTAAGAATATTGATATTAATTTCGAAGAAACCAAAAATATCAGAAAAACATGAAAAACCCAGAAACGAAAAATCCAAAAAACCGTCCGAAAAAACACCCTAAAAACCCGGGCGGTTTTTTCTTCGATGCAACTCTAGTTCTAATGGCTTTGAGAACATTCCAAATACATCTTTGTCCACTATCCAAACATGGATTCAGGAAAGGACATCCAAAACACGCGCTGCATTGCTGGAGTGGGAGGCTAGTGATGAGAACTATGATTTCCAGGAGGATTAATGCAATAGCGTTCCTCTTGAGACTTTGCTTATATTATGTAGATCACGTATTTCAGTTTTCATCTCAATCGAATGGAAGAGTAAAAAGTTATGACTTCTAACAGCTAGGTACTGAAGAGAGCATTGAACGAATGAGCTCAACCTTTTAGGGTAAAACGGGTGAAACATTTACCAGAAAAGGGCTAGATCATTCAATCCAGTGTGACCAGATCTGGCACTATTTCAGGCTTATGGCATCAAATTGGCATCTGGCACTATTTCGGCACTAGCTTTTTGGCAAAGATCACTTTCTATTGTACTACGAAATTTTGTGAGGCTAGTTAATAAATTATACCTTGACATTTTAAGGTGTTAATTTTTTCTTTAAAATTAGATATTAGGAAAAGGCGAAGAAGCATCCATTTTAAAAGAAAAGACTAATATTTTTTTTGGTTATAGGAGCCAAAAATTTTTTTACTGTTTTTTTTTGGTTTCTGCTAGTGAATGCTTCCATTTTTACTCGGAGTTTGTTTCTCGTGCGTTTAGAAAGGCTTTCTGACCTAAATTGGGACTAAAATTGCAACATCATGTCGGTGGATTACCCGGTTACCATCTATGCTTCTTGTACCTTTGTCTATGCTCTGTTTTAAAATAGCACTATTATTAGCACTATTTGGGATCTTTCAGGATGCCATTTGCACTATTTGAACATTTAGGCGGCACATTTTGAGGGGAAGATTCTCAAACAACTTTTGGAAAAGTGCGGTCGGACCATTGACTTCTATTAATACTAGACGGAGTGTAAGCCTAAAAATGTGTCTCTGGTCGCGAACTGTTGAGCGGACAAAAGTGCGGGAACATTTGAAATGAGTGACCAGGCAAATGACAACTATGAAATTGATGATTCAAAAGGGGAATTGAGTAATGGTTTTGGGTCATTTTTTGCTATTGCTAGTGGTCACTTTCTCGGAAGAACAGAAGACGTCACTAGATGATCATACCTTGGATTTGAATACTTCAACTTGGAACTTTTTTGCCAATACATTGAATAAGTCATTGGTAGGAAGAACATAAATTTAAGCTTTTGCGTTATATGGGGTTAATCCAATGCATATATGGACAAAAACTGACTTGTGACTTCAAGAACGAGTTTAAAAAAGTTGGTCTTGAATCACATGTTTGGTCACACTAATATGCTGCAATTACACTACACTTGTTTTGTCGCATTTTAACGGCACTTATGTGAGTCACATCGCATTTGAGCTACAAATGTGTCACATTTCCGATTTGGAACATGTTCTAATTTTGTGTGATGTGAAGCACATTTTGTGACGTTCGTGTGATAAAACGTCATGAGAAAGTCCGACGTGACCAAAAACTCAAATCTCAATATAAGACAATATTCATTCATTTGAACTCAACAATCTAATTTACGTGTTAAAAAAGAAGCTAGTGTCTCAAATAGAATTTAAAAATAGTTGGTTGATCTAATTTTTGGGTTATGATCACATCAAGGTTGAATTAAGAAAAGAAGGTCAACATGGCTTTTCGAAAGACATTCTTGGCTATTTTTTCTAAACTCTTGCTTTGGAGGTTGCGTGAGCCAATTTTACCTAACATTCCGAAAACTGTCAGAATGTCGAACTCGTGGGTTCCCCCAATTCCGATTAAATCAAAAAAGTGTCCATGAACATCAAAATCGATCGTTTTTTCCGCACAAAACAGCCAAGAGAAACAAATCCTCTACTAAACCAACCAACTTTTCAAATTCACCCACCAATTCACCCTAGCAGCATTGTACTCTCTATATTACTGACGTGTTTTTTTGTGTGTTACTTTCTCTGGTCTTTCTTTAACTGGAAAAAATGTAATATTATTATTCAATTCAATTTTTTAAAGTTAGTTTTTACTATAATGCTTTTCAAAAATCTTTACTGTTGCTTTACTTTAATAATA